>OY987277.1:12901416-13316326 GCA_963920785.1 Sphagnum contortum
GCTTACATTGAAAAATTATTTGCATTAAAAAACTATTTTATTGGAAAATCGTTTGCATTGAAAATCTATCTTCGTTAAAAGTAATTTCTTGCATTGAAAAAAAAATTCATAAAAAATTAATTTTCATTGAAAAACTATTTTCATGAAAAAAATTACTTGAATTGAAAAATTAATTTTGTTGAAAAAACTATTTGCATTGAAAAATGTTATATTTAAAATTATTTTCGGCACTTGATAGAAATTAATGTATGAGAACTTTCCTTTTTCTCTAGAAAAAAACTATAAAAATGATTATATAATATGGGCTATTTAAACCAAAAATTTGATATAAGGAATTTCCACATATATAGATTATTTGTTTACTAAAGGTAAATATAGAAAGGTTACATAAAAAAATATCAACAACTTTAATGTCTAAAAGGGTTTTTGTTTATAAACTAATTTTGATTCAAGAAAATCAAGCTTGTGTTTCAAACTCCATTGGACATTATCATTAAGAAGAATTGTCAAAAAAACAATGAAAACTTTGCCCTTCAAACTAATTTTTGCTTGTGGGATAAATTGTTGGATGTTTTCTTGAAAGCCAACAAAGGTAGATGTGGTCAACAAGCGAAATTTACCATGAATGCAAATTGAAATGAGGAGTTAATTTTGTTTTAGATGAGGCAAATCCAAGAATTCAAATTATGCCATATGCACAACTACTTCAAACCATTTGCCTTCAATAATCAATAACACAAGTTCATCATTGGTTGTAATGGAACCACCAAGAAAGCTTATTTTTTGAACCATTGAATGACAAACATTACAATAAACACCACATGCTGGAGAAATGGTGACATCTACTACATGACAATTTTCACATACTTTTTGAAATGGAGGCATAGCAGGGTTAGCTATGGACAACATTCTGGTCACTTGGGCAAAAAAAGACAATATGTTCAAATGAAAAGGTAAATGAAGATGAACATAAACATAAGGAAATGTGAAAAAAAAGGTAGATCAATGGAAAAAGAACAAAGAAAAAGCTTTTTATCCCATATTCGTTATCGAAAAAGGAATTCCAATGGCTTATATAGAGACAATTTTTTCATTTTTAGTAACAACATTTTACTCTATGTTTATTGTGCAATATAACATGAATTTTTGGTCTTTAGAGAATTCTAACAAGAAAGTCATCTCAATGTAGTTTTTTTTTATAGAAGTCATTTTAGTAGAGAAAATTATGTGGTTGCCCAATTCTCCAGTCCTCAAAGAAAAAAGAATCAAATGGTTGCTTTTAATTTATTTTTTACATTAGATTTGAGTCTTTTCTTTTAGAAAAGAAATTTCTTTAGGAAGAGGAGAATTGGGTTAAGCACCTGAATTTCTTTACTACCTAGTAGGCATAAAAAAAAAAAGGAAAAACAATGTTTGAACCCAAATTGCGAAGGACAACCTAATGGCCAATAAATCATGTTTCTTTTGTTTTTTTGCTTGGAAACTTGGTGGCCACCATGTCATTCCACACTAAATTGTGAGGGATAATTTGATGGCCACCAAATTGTGTTTTTTTCCCTTTCCTTGGAGACTTGGTGACCATTAAATTGTCCCTTGCCCTTTAGCAAGGGACGATTTAATGGCCTCCAAATCCTTTTTTTTTCTTCCTTTCTTGGAGACCTGGTGGCCACTAGATCATCCCTTAGTAAACTCCAAAGGACGATCTCTTGGTCACAAATGTCATGTTTGCCCCATGCATGTTTGGTAAAACCTAAAATCATACATGCATATATACTATCTGAAGGCAATAATAAATTTGTATAACATAAAAGGAAACAACAATACAAAAAAAAATTCAATTAAAAATTAATTTCATCATGATTTTTGTTACTAAATCTTCATCAAAGCTATATTGAAAGTTTAAAATAACATCAAATTATGTATATATATATATATATATATATACGTGTTTTATCTTAGTCAATTCTTGCATAATTTTTCAAATTTTATTTTAATAAGATTTAAAGGAATTGAAGCAAATTATTTGTATATTTATCAAACCAATTTTGGTTTAAAAAAATTAGTCATATGAATTGTTTTTTACATTTCATGCTGATATGAAACCTCGTAATACAAAAAGGCAAGTAACAACCCAAAAGGAATAAAATGATATAGAGACATGATTAAATCAACCCAAACTAAAATAAAATAAAATGATATAGAGACATGATTTAAATCAGTTACCTAACATTCATATTTTGAGAAGAAACCCAACAAATAGATGGGTAGATTTCAAAATACCCCTTCAATTGGATGGCTGCACTCAAATCTTCAGAGCCAATAAAGTTTAAGGTTCGGTAGTTTATTCTCTTAGTTTATTCCCTTGACTTGCTTGTGTGAAACCGAAAGTGGTTTTAGGGTTTAAGGCTCAGTGCCACACGTCAGAGGTGTAGAGTTGTCTCGGAGATGAACCTTTGTTGACACGGGGCGCTCTCGTTGGCGGCTCACTTTTCGGCAGCCTTGCTTTGCTTTGCTTTGCTTTGCTTTGCTTGCTTGCGTCAGAGGGTCAGGATTTTCAGCAATGGGTTAGTTTGCTGCCCTTCTTGTGAAACTTCCCGAAATCTAAGCTGGAATTCGACGGCCCTTTCGGATAAGACCGCATTCGTTCTTTGCTTTTGCCTGAGTCGTCAGATCGCCTCTTGTTTGCGTCAGATTGTCAGGATCCAGCAATGGGTTGTGCTTAGTTTGCTGCCCTTCTTATGAAACTTCAGAAATCTAAACTGAATTCAAATACCCCTGGAGAAGACTCGAAAGCCAAACGGAAAAACCAGAGAATTAGAAGAGAACGACATCCGAGAAATAGAGTTTCGGGTTTAAGGTCCAGAGACAGAGGGAGACGCTGTGTGTGTCCTGATGGGAGGATGGGGAGGAATTCTGGGAGTGGAAAATGGCGTAGTGTTAGCGCCCATGGGGCCTGACATCTCTGGTCCTGACCTGGTAGCTGCGGTAGCTAATGCAGGTGGTCTTGGCTTCCTTCGGGCACCTCCTCAGGTTTGGATCTTCAGACTGCTGCCAAGATTTCTTTTGATTTTCTAATTCGTGTGTCAAGCCAAATGTCCTACTAGATGGTAGCTCATACATAAGTCTGCAGATTGCAGTCTGTTTGTGAAGCTTCGATTTTCATATGGTAATCCCAGTCATCTAAAGTTTGAAAACTCTAATGGTTTTGTTGGAGTCCCAGGTTTAGGGTTTAGTGGAAACATTTGTGGCTTTAGAGAAACAGCATGATTGTTGTTTGGTAGATATAGCATTTTTGACTCGTAGACATAGCATCATCTTTGTTTTGTTCCTCAATTCTGTTTCTCTTTCAGGGATGATGAAGCCTGCAAAGGACAGATTTAGTATGGCTGATGAACTGATTTCTGGGGTATTGTAGGACCGTGTAGATCTGCTGAGGAGGATGATTGCTCGCACTAGGGAACTCACTGACAAGCCTTTTGGTGTGGGTATCATCCTGGCATTCCCTGATGAGCTGATTCTCCAGGCTGTTCTTGAAGAGAAAGTTGCATTCCTACATGTGTCATGGGGGGACTTCCCCAAAGAAAAAGTTGATGAAGTTCGTAGAGCAGGTGTCAAGGTTGTTCATCAGGTCAGATAAAAATCCTCCTTTATCACAGGAGTTGAATGGTCTCTCAAACTGGCTCTCTGTTTCTTTGCTTGCCGTTCTAAACTGGAAACTAATGCCAATTCAGTAGATTGATGCTTTTCATGCATCTTGTGAAAGGTGGGATCAGTTGAAGATGCCATTAAGGCTGCTGTGGCTGGAGTGGATGCCATAATTGCTCAGGGCATTGAAGCTGGTGGGCACATCATGCACCAGGTGTAAAGCAAATCTCTACACAAAACTATGTTCAGGACTTGAGTTTTTGTGCCTATCTATGTACAGTCACTTCACATCCAAAAATACTAACTCTTGAATTGATATTGAACTTGGGTGATACAAATAGTAGTGCAGAAGATGCATTAAGCATGAACCTCATTAACTTAAGTGTTGCTCAACATGGGTTGCTCTTCACATTGTCAGGAGTTAATGCTTCATGATAACGAACTTCAGCACAAAATTTGTCCAAACATAATGAGTCAATGGGTGCAGTGGATTCTTGAAATTCTCCTATTGATTCAGCAAGGGAGACAAGAACTGTGATCATGTCTGTATTTTCCCAACTGTTATGTTTCTGATTGAAAACTACAGAGTCTGAAGTATTTTGCATCTTAGAGAATGTGGACAGATGGGGTTGATGACATTGCTGCCGAGTGTTGTGGATGCTGTCAAGAGCTTCAAAATACCAGTCATAGCTGCAGGAGGCATTGTGGATGCCCGAGGTTACGTTGCTTGCCTGGCTCTTGGAGCACAGGGAATCTGCATGGGCACCAGGTTCACACTCTGCTTTGTTCTTCAATGTTCACTCAATGTTTGTGTGAAAGGAGCTTCCCCTAGAGGGAATCTGGTGCTCTACAAACCATGTCAAATACTTGAGTCCGGTGTCCACTCCCACAAGACCAATTTTATGAGTGAAGATTTCCTTGATGCAAAAATTGACGCTCAGGTTCTCATTGTTCCCAAAAGACTCATTGCAAACAGACCACTAATTTTAGGAGTTTGTCACATGGTGTTTGCAGGTTTCTGGCAACTTTGGAGTCCTATGCGCATCCATTGTATAAGCAGAAGATTCTAGAGGCTTCAAGTGGAGACACCGAGTACACCAACCTCTATGGTCGGGCAAGGTGGCCAGGTGCTCCCCATCGCACTTTGCGAACTCCCTTCTTTGAGACCTGGAAGAACAAACTGGCAGCCAGTGGTAATGAGCTCAACCAGCCTATCATTGGGCAGACCACAATCTTTGAACGGGTCAGTAAAACTCCCAATACTTCAATCAACTGCTGTCAATACTGACATGTTTCTCTTGGGCAGAACTGGTAGCAAAAGTTTTCCTTTATGGGATATTTCACCAGCATATACATCCCACAGTAATGTTGATCCCAAATGACATTTGGAATGCAGGAGGAAGATGTTCCACGTTTCTCTGGAAAAGTTCCAAATTTGACAACAACAGGTGAAGTGGAGAACATGGCAATGTATGCAGGGACAGGTGTAGGTCAGATCAATGAAATCCTCCCAGCAGCAATTGTGTTAAGGAGCATCGTAGAAGAAGCTGAGGCTATCATTGAACAGAGGTTGCGAGGCTTAGTAGAATCGCAAGATTCCAAAGTCTCACACCTGCACACCATGGTATGAAACAAAAAATATGTTGTAGTATGACAACCTTTGTAATCAGATTATATTTGACACACCAGTACATGTTTGAAAATATATCTCATAAGAATCAACAAATCTCCAGATCCACAATTAAGAAAGGGAGTACAAGGTTACAAGACATCCTTTCTGAGTCAAAGGAATACTTTAGTTATGGATTTGTAGAACTAAGCTTAAAGAATAACCCAAAAGCAACAAAACTGTGATATAATCAGTAGTGACAGTCTTGCACTTGTTCAAGGACCATCAACAAACACATGATTAATGACTTATCTATTGCATCTTCCTGATTGACTTCATCAATTCCCTACAGAGGGTATGGGCCAGTGTGATCACTAACCTGTGTACCAACGTCATGCTTATGGAAGCAACAGGAAGACTCAACCATAATATTAGGCTGCAACTAACAACAGAACAACAAAGAAGGGAAAACAACACAAGGTGAAATGCATAGAGAAAAGAAGACAGACACAGAAGTGACATGTACAAAAAGAAAGAAAAGAAGATTAACAGACCACATAAAAAGCAAACTAGACCGAAAAAACTACAGACTAACAAGACTAAACAAAATAATTTGTAACAATCCATAGACAGAAATTCAAAAAAATTTGCTCTATTGAGCAACCCTCTACTCCTCTTCAACAGAATTGTTTCAGGTTAAGCCTTTATTCAGAAGGACAACAAGGCTTAACCATTGGAGAAACAAAGAAAATTTTAGAACTACAAAGCTTCAAAAACCTGTAAAACTGAGTATTGATAACATCCAACTGAGCAGTATTAGAGATATTGGAAAGAAATTGAGGCAATACAAAGCATGTCAATACTGGCATGATCTGGTTGAGAACATTTACCAAAGATATCACAGGATATACCTTGAGGATGTTGCGTCATCGCTAGATCCAAGTTACAAGAAATTACTCTTTCTGTCTTCCGAAAGAGTATACTTTCTTTCACAGAAAGAATGCATGAGCAGCTCAGTAACAAGTTACAGTTACCTTTGTGCCACCATATTTGTCTTTGAAATCTCAGTCATTTTCTTGTATTCACAAAACTTTTAGAAATTTCCCAGTAGATGGCATATACATTTCTTCTTACCTCTTCAGTTGTAATTTGTCTTTTGACTGTGGTCAACTGTGAGCTGTGTGTATGAGTATGCACTTCCACCAGTATCACCATACTGTACTAACTACGTCATCTAGATTGAGACACCATACTATTTGCTCCTTGCTTTTTGGCCTACTAGGCATTTCAGTGAAGAACTATCTGAGACAAAAGGGGAATGGACATAATCATTGCCAAAAATTGGCAGCAACACATAAAATAGTCCACATTGTTGGACAACATTATGATGACGACATCCAAGCTTCCCTCAGTAGTTGAAACCGAGAAGCTCCAACTGCCTCCTTCTTTTTCCCACTGCCAGTCATGTTGTCATAGTGAGGTTTATCTTCCAACAATGCAAGTGGGTTTTGGTACTCATCCAGTTCCTCATCACTGGTGTACCCTTTCCTCAAAGCTGAGGAGCTGCTCCTTCCCCAAGTGAGAGCTCCAGGCGGCTCTCCAATCCAAACACGCACCAAGTTTGCAGATGGTGGCGTGTAGAAAGTGGGAGGGACACAGGCCATAGCAATATCATCAGGACTTATGTCTGCCTCACCTTGCTTCTTCCTTTCAATTGACACCTGCAGTAAGAGACAAAACTCTCAGTGCTCTGTTGGAACATTAGTTCTGATTTCACCAGAAACTAAGCACAGCAAAACACTAGTGTTCTGCACCCTGTCTTTCAGTTCAAGGATTCCAGATTCCACAGGCCATTATGAAGGCATACCTCAGTATTGAGTGCGGCCAAAAGGGTAGGGGAGATTGGATCTGGAGAAAAAATGTCGGGTACAAAGTTGGCCAACACTCGCCGTATAAGAGGTAAGCTCAATGCTGGACATACCTGCAAGAACCATACCCTCAGAGAGTTTGATCTTTGGTACTTTGCTGATCTTGCAGATCTCACAGAGAGTATATGTTCTGATGCCCACTGCCTTAGAAAAGTCTAGAAGAATGAAAAGGGTTTTGAGAGAAGTTACCTCTTTTCTTATCTCACTGTCCAAAAGAATGTCCTTTGGCAACATCAGAAGATCACCAGTGGCCTTAAGCAGATTGAACTGTACAGGTTCTTCATTATCTTCATTCTCCTTTGGCTTTGCTGTAATCCCTGCTCCATTGCTGGTTTCTGTCAGGATTCGGTCTTTGACACTCACAAGAGCTGATAGCCATGTTGACCAGTTCACCACCTGCATGGGTACTGCTGTGTGAGAATGATGCTTATCTCTCTCACGTTTTGCCCACACATAAAGACATAAATTTTCGGAACTTACCACATTTTTCAGATGAGATCCAGCTCCAAATGTGAGGCCACCAATGGGAATTGGGAGGACAGAAAGATCTGTAATTGGATCTGCAAGAGGATCCATGGGACTATCGTCCTCCGGATCCCGCAAAATTCCATTGAACATTGCCACATCCAGTCTTGCTACACATTCCTGAATCACCTGCAAAAGCAAAGAAATCTTGTGAATCCCCTTGCCATAAAAGTCACTAAACAAATACCTCCATGAAAAAAGGAAACATTATGTAATCCTACCATTTTCTTAAGCACTGGTAAACAGCCACAGTCATGCCCTTCGCCTTGAAGAGGACACAGCCGTTTCAGAGCATCTGTGAAGGCCTTCTTCCATATCTCCACAGAAATGTTTCCTTGGCGGGTGTCACCAAGTTTGCGAGGATGGGAGTCTAGTTTTCCCTTTGAAAATGGTTCTCTTGCATCACCAGCAAACTTGTTATTCAGGTCCCCATTCACCTCAGCTGCGCTACTCCTTGTACTTGCAGGGATGGCAAGCTGCATCTGTGGTGTCATTGCCTGTAAAGACATTGATGTATTGATGTCACAAGTATCAGAGGCTTAACTAGTATGTCAGGTGACCTGAAAATTTTTGCAACCCTAAAATGGCAACTGTTGTGACATAGATTCTCATCTTCAGCCACTCAAACTTGACAAATTGTCCACTACAGGGGGAGATATCTCATCAAGGAAGGGCTTTGCTCCATCTTCCACAACCTAAAGAGACACTCAATGATGCTCACCTGCCACCATACTGACTCCAAGACCCTTCCATGAATCCATGCTTCAACTCTCATAAGTCCAGAAAGGAACATGCTGCAAGTCCGCCAATCCTTGCCAGCTGCTCCTGATGGTAGATTCAGCATCTGGCTCACATCCTGTGCCAACTTGCTCTTTCGTAACTGTTGGGATCGCAAGGCTCGAGCAGCAAAGTCACTGCCATTTGCATTACTACTGGGCACATCACCATCCATCTCTGCACTGGAGGCTGTGACCTCCGCATCCTCACAAGACTGACTGATGGTCTCTCTCAAAACCACTACGTTTGACCACCAGTATGTCAACCTGTGTTAGTTTATCACAAAGGAAAACACAGGAGTAAGAAGCAGAATGCACAACCCTACAATGACAGACAGAGGTACAAGCATCCTTAATGGAGACACACCAAACAAATCATGCAGGAAAAGTTTTAAAGGAAAAAAAAAGACCTTGGGACATCATTGCCACAAGCTCGAACAACCAACACAAGCCCCAACACAATGTTCCTGGCAATGCTTGGTCGTCTTTCTGGGCTCCAGTTTTTGTACAAATGGATGTAGAATCTTGCAAGGCGGCGGGCAGGTGTGTGAACCTTATGAGCAGAGCTTGCATGCTCTGCCACAACTGAATACAATGCAACTTCAATGGCTGCTGAGTCTCGAAGCTCATCTTCTAGCTTCAGTACTTGACGTTCTAGTTGACGGATCCTCTCCTCTCCCTTCTCTACTTTAGAAGCAGCTCTGGCCTCTGCAGTTGCTGCTCTCCATTGGTCAATTGTTCTTCTCTCTACTGTTGCAAGCTTTGCTCTTGCTTCACCTAACACACTCATACCAGTCCCATCAACAATGTCATCCGCTGTTGTTGGCAAGGGTTCTGCTGAGGTCTCCGATGCACTAACATAAGCTAACAGAAGTGAAGGAGATGATCCAGGTGATGGCAGTCTCCTTCCTCCAGTGCCACCAGGAGGTGGAGTGCCGTTGGAGATTGTTGTTGTTGGAGTTGTAAAACCATCTGCCGAAGACCGCACGGGCACAACAGAAAGATTGGCTCTGGAACGTCCATCTTTGGACTTGGATGCTTTTCTCCATGCATATGCTGCTGCTGCTGCTGTTGCTGCAGATCTTACAGAGGAGATTCCTGTAGGCTTTTCTGCAATTCCAGTTGTGGAGGAAGAAATTCCTCCCCCTATGTGTAAACCTTGTGCCTTCTCGGCCAAAGTTGGAGTATCACTCATTGCTTCTCCTCCTCCTCTGTCAGTAACAAAACAGCAAAACAAACAAAAAAAAGCCCTTTGCAAAAAAGGGAGACAGAAGAGATAGGGCACCACAGGATCAGCAAAACTTTCTCCATACCTCTTGTTGTTTGACATTCAAGCTTCACGAAGAGTTTGAGAAACAAGACATCCAGATGCTAGAGCTCACAAATGCAGCAGGAGAATCAAATTTTGTGTAGAGGAGGAGGAAAGGCACTGAAGGACACTGAAATCCTGATCACATACCTCAAGGCTTCACCATGCGTGGACGGACATCATTCTCCTCTTCTTCATCATCTTCCCTTCCATTACCCCCGGCTTCCTCCACTTCTTCCCTCCATCACGCCGCAACAAGCAGGATGAAAATACACATCATGGCAAGTAACCAAAACAAATACGCAGCCCCAGGAAGTTCCATCTCTCTCTGGATCCTTCTTCGCTGCCAGTGTTGTAGGTACACCCCCACCTCCTCTCATAAGCTAGGAAAAAGAACCACCTGAGGAGACTAAGTCAGTCCTCTTGGAAGAAAGCTCTCAAAGAAACCGCGAAAAAGCTTTCATGACTACAACAACATTGCATCATCCAAAAAACTGGTTTAAGGTAACACTGTTGTTCTTTTTATAGCTTCTCGGCACACCTCGGACCTCGTGCAAGCTAAGGACTGACGACAACAAGCGAGAGATAGAAAGAACAGAGCGCTGAGCTTCGTCTCCTTGCAAACGCGCATTCTCTCGGAAGCGAGAGCCTTGGCGGCGACGAACATTCTGCCGTCGTGGAATGGCGTGTTCTAGGAAGATCACGATTCTAAGCAGAATGGAGTCGACAGAATCGTCTTTGCTATCAGTAATTTCCGAACATTCTGGGGCCTTGGAATGTCGTGTTCATGGAAGTTCGCAATTCTGATCGGAATGGATTAGACAGAATCGATTTTGCTAGATAATTTTCCACCTACCTCAGTTGCTAAATCTGGAATTCGTAATTAGGTTTTCACAGCCATATTTTTATCTTTTTTTTTTAAAAAAATTCTTTTCTGGTGGGGTGTGTTTGGTTCCCTTATATTTTACCAAAAAATTTGGGTGCAAAAATTCTTCTTCCTACCCCAATAATTACAAATGTGTTTTCCTTGAAAATAAATAAATAAATTTATTGTTTTATTTTTTTTTTTTTCTTTGTTTAGTTATGTCTCATATAGAATGAGTAATAAAATAACCCAAAAAAGAAAAAAAATTCTGAAAATGGTTTTAATTACAGACCTTAATAGCACGAAAATGGGCTCATTTTCAGATATGTAGAAGTGAATTTTTTTCCTTGACAATTTTTATTTATTTTTGACAAAACATTTTGAAATTTCTGGAATTTTTTTTTCCAATGTAAATGTTGGTGGGCATTATTGTATGTGATAAATCAATAATTATATATAAATCTATAGACATTTGAAGCAATATGATTAACCCAATCCATACAAAAACTTGTATCTTATGTATAATTAATTTAAATGAAAAACTTGCCAAATTTCCTTTGTGGAGGATTGGGTTTCATTACACATTGTGAATAACAATATGATGAAGCATTTTGTCGTAGAATTTAATATGCCTCGTGAAATTTTTTTCCTTACATTTTGTAAGTCACGATTCAATTTTTTAATATATACAAATTGATGTATCCCTAAGGTTTATTAAGTGGTATGAAGTGAAGAACTAGAGGTGCATTCACACTTAATGTTAACGACTCTAGTATTAAATCCACTAACACCAAGCTAGTCATTTAAAACCTAAACCTATTCACCACGAAGATTTTAGGTTAAGTTCACATTCACTTAATATTAAAGAATCACCCATTTAACATTGGGTGTCACTTGGATTTCCACTTAACATTGACTTAACATTAGGTGTGAATGCACCTTTAATTGATATTTGATTTTTGCCATGGAATACAAATCTATGACATGTTCCTTAGCTTGAAAGAAAAAGAAAAGAAATGGAAACTTCAAGATTAAAATAATATCACAAATTCGAGTTCAAAGTGAAGTTGACTTACACAAGCCATGAAAGAAAATGATTAGTGCAAGTTGAAACTATAATTATGCATGGATGAATTATGAATAACAAATTTTCGCAAGATTCACGACATTTCAAACTTAAGAAGAATCATCACTTTTTTCTCTTATAGTATATTCTAAGATTGGTGACAAGGGTTCCATTGAAAAAGTAAAAATTCTGAAGATTTCAAAACAACAATCTCAAAAAAATAAAATTAATATTGTCAAGTTACAAGTCCCACAACTGTACATGTCCATGACCATCACATATGAACTCTAAATGAAAAGTTATCAATGGAAAAGTTATAACCTTCAAAAGAACCATTTAATGTCATTTTATGTGTTCTGATCAAACATCATTTAAACTTTATTTCTCAAGCTTATACATTGTGAAAAAATAGGTGTTTTGCAACTAAGCTTTAGTTGTAATTTTGAATTGCAACAACCATTTGTAATTCATCATATTTATGCATTATGAATGTTTTAAAACAAATCACAATAGTTGCAACAACACAATTCATCATATATGAAACTATATACTTATGCAACTTGTGTAATTATGTTGCAATTAAATCGTTACAATTAATGTGTCATTACATCACAATTATTATCCCATCACATTGTAACTAACGTGCCATTATGTTACAATTATTTTGTAATTACAAAAGTAGTAATGTGTTGATGTGACAATAAATGTGTTGACAAATCATCAATGGACACGTGTCAAATTTAGATTTATTTCAATATTTAATATTTTTTAATTTTAATTTGAATCATTCAACTTAAGGTGATAAAATGTTGACACATGGCACTTGGATCAATAAGTAGGTAGGCCTAGGTTAGGTAGGTAGGTCATTTGGGATATTTTAATCTTATTTTGGGTTAATTTTTAGGGGCCAAACCTTATTTTATTGATTTATTCCAAATGTCACTTGTTTTTTAATATTCCTAGTGCATTTAATTTTATATTCCACAAACTTGAAATGTATGATAAACAATATGGGATAAGTAATTAGTTGCATCCTACTAGAAGACATGCCATTTAACAAACATTTAAGCTCTTAGAAAACTTCAAATCCTATAGATTGTCCCTTTGCTTTTCAGGTGCAAATTTGTTTTTCAAACCTTGATTTGGGCACACCCACATTTACTTAGATTATTCAAAAAGGATGCAAAAAAATGAGAAAAATATGATTTTCACAAGTAAACATGGTCAAGTTTTGGTCATCAACATAATTCACACTTTAATATTCAACACATTTGTCTTTTTCGTGGAAGCTTATTTGAGTGAAGTCCTTAAAGGGTATAAATAAATGTAGGACCCTATTATTTTTAGTTTGTTCAACATTACTCTAAATCATAATCTTGCATAATAACCTTGTTTTATTTATTTTTATGTTTAGATTTTCATATTTTTTTATAATAAAATTTTGTTTGAACCTATGTTTTACACATTTTGTGTTTCCCATTCCAACTTAGAATTAAGCTTGTCTTTGCCATAATTTGTCATAGTGTTTGTGCCTTTTAACAATCTCTTTGTCTTGTGTAATTTTTGTCCCCATGATAAGGGAGCTACATAGTCATTTTGGGCCATTGTTAACTTTTCACATTCTTACATTTACATCTTACGAAGCCTTTTCATTATTTCACATTAAACTTTGTTTCTTTAATGCCTTATTATTCTCTCAAGCTTTTCAAGGTTTCTTTGCATGTGTTTTGTTATTTCAAGCTTTCAATTATTAAACCTTTTCCATTGTTGTTTCCATTGTCACCTTTTTTGAGTCCATGATTTAGAGCTTATGTGTCGTGTTTCATTTCTTATTTTATTTATGGTGTTTTTTTGTAAAAATGTCCTTCTTGTTTTGCTTAATCATATTTTGTCTTGTGTTATAGAAACCATTGTCACCTCTTTCAACATTGTGCATTGGATCTTTTGCATTGTATTTCATTTGTTGCAATTCTTTCTTGTTTTGCTTATGGTGTTCTTTTGCAAAAACACTCTTCTTGTCTTGTTTAGTTGTGTATTTTCTTATGTTACAAAAACTAGCATCACCTCCTTTGAATCCATGCTTTGGAGCTTTGTGTTGTGTCTTGTTGATGGAAATTTTTGTTTGTTTTGTAATTGTGTTTTGTCTTGTGTTGCAAGCTTCTACAACATCGCCTTTTTCACAAAAGCATCAATTGCAACATCATCATCTTCCTTGAAACTCATACTACTTAAAGGGAAAGTTTCACAACACTCATTCTTGTTGGTTACAATTTTCTGTTTCATCACTGCCTCCTTCAAACTTACATTGTTTTGGTGGTTCAAGCATCAATGGTGTAATGACAAAATGTTTACATTTTTATGATTGCCCATTGTTTGAAATTGCAATACTAAAAATGAACCCATGGGCTTTTATAGAATTTTGTTGTTGCTTTGTTATAGCCAAAACATTGTTGTTGGAACAAAGGTGTAGAGCAAAGGTGTGATTTTTTGGTGGTGGTAATGGAGTAAGGTAATGTGGCTTTAGGAAAGTGATTTGGGAATAAAGGGACATTTTATTGCTTAAAGAACTTGTAACTCATTAAACCTTGTTCATTAGGGTTTTCCAACAATATTAAGAATTCATCTCAATGTTATTTTGAACTTTGATTGTTTTGTATTTTCCTTGTAATGTTTTTCAACATTCAATAACTATTGCATAATAGGGTTTAAACATTACAAAACCACCTTATTGTACCTTTCACTACAAAAATTCACAAAGTTTTTACTAGGATAACTAATAAAAATGACCAAAAAATGACAATGTCCATTTAAACAAATAGTTCATTTGAACAAGTTGATTTGAACACATCCCTTTTGACTCTGTTTTTTTTATGAAGTCATTTTGATTGGGTTTCTTCAATTGGGTCACTTTGAGTAACAATTCAATGTATGGGCAACAAAAGAAAATATATAATTTTCAATTATTAAAAGAATTTAATACACCAAATAATAAGAATAAATTATTTGCCTACCTACCCTAACAATAAATTCCCAAAATAATAACGATTTATTTATTACCTACCTACCCACCCCACATATAACTAATTACTCCTTACCTACCTATTTTTTTCATTAATAATTAATGTAAAAAATAAAAATCTATATTTACCTATTTACGTAGGCTAACTATTAGGCCATTTAACCTAGCTACTGGATTGCTTAATCTAACTAAGCTACCAAGATAATGGCCTAGATTGCAAGTGTGATGATTTGAATTTGTCACCTTCATATTCAAGAATCAAATATTTAACCATTGCACCACCACCTTCATAAGGTGAATTTTTTTGGAAACATATTTGAATGAACAAATTAAATTTTTAAAAACTATTTACATAGGTAGGGAGGTAAGGCAATTTAGATTGAATAGTTACCAATTTATAGTAACCTAGCCTACCTAAGCTACAATATTCTTAGACTACTTAATATATTAGCCTATATTAACATATACCTGTATTACACTAGGCTATTTTAGGTCGCCTAGGATATACTAAGTTATACTAAATTATATTACCCAAGTTATATTAAACTATACGACCTAAGTTATATACTAAGCTACCTAGTTTATAGTATGTTATTTAATAATATACCTTACAAGTTATAAACTTCCTACATGCCTACCTTAGGTCATAATTTTCTACTTGCCTACCTATCTTGGATGTGCTTACAACCTACAAATATTTATGTAATAGTTTTTTAAAAATAAATTTTATGATTACATATTTCATTTTATTTACATTCATGTCCGTTTTATTACTATAAAAGTCATGTTTTGTCCTATTTAACTACATGTTTTATTTGTGCCATTTAATAACCATAAAATAACCATTTTGATTTCAAACAAAGATTTTTTTGGGGAAAAATGGTTCAATGTCATCAAATTTTGAGGGAAAAAAAAAACAAAAAAAAATGTGTTAATGATACTATTTAAATTATGCTAACCTTTTGTGTGTAAACTATTTGCAAACAAGGAAAAGAAACTTTGGTGAGCACAAGTTCCATGTATTTTTAAAATTGATTTGTTTTCATGAAATTTGACAATCAATTGGACAAAAAATTGTGATAGGGATGAAAGAGGAATGGTAGATGTGAGCTTTACTGGGGTTTTTGGGGGACTGACTTTTCATCACTTGGTGACAAAAACAAGGGCTTTGACTCTTGCAAAGGGATTTTTTTTTGGGGGAGGAATTTTTTAAAAATTATTATTATTATTATTATTATTAAAAATTGTCAGATTTTGATGATAGGTTCTAACATGTTGCCAAAATATTAATTTAGGGTTCCAAAATTTTGTTACTTTGCCTCTTTGGCTAAGTCTTCTTGTGGATCATGAGTCCCCTATCCACCTACCCACCTTACGGAATTCAAAATTAAAAAAAATGAAAAAAACATCGTTCTCCTTATCCCCAAATTTTGAGCTTCCACATGCATTAAAAACCACTTTAAAACATGAGTGAGAAAAACAATGCCCCCCCCCCCCCCCTCTTTTACCCCTTTTGATGTCCACTTTTGGGCCGTGTTTTTTTGGGTGAAATTTCACCAAATTTTGACCTATACAAAGGATTTAGTGAAAAAAAAGAGGATCCAAGATCACCAGATTTTGAATGATTTTTTTACTTTTTTTATTTCCCAAATTTGCCAGATTTTTTTATGATAAGTTCCGGTAGTAGCCAAAAATATAGAAAAATTATGGTATTAAAAAAAAACTTTCATATCTAGTATGTAGCCAAATCTGGCTAAACCCTTTGATGGATGATTGCCACTTCAGGCAAATCACAAAACTGAAAAAAAAAAAAAAAAAAAAAAAAAAAAACTGCTTTTGGGTGAATGTAGTCTTATTGCCTCCTACTAAAAAAACCAAAATGCATATATATACTCACCAAAAAATTGTAAAAAACTGAAAAATACAAAAAATAAAATAAAATAAAATAAAAAAAATATATGGTGAAAGTTGCTCATTCATCCCTTTGAGAAGAGACTCCATTGCATCATGACTAGATACTTTTTGTTTTTTATAGGCTCCAAACCAATCTTGAGAAAAAAATCAATGGAACTTGTGACATGGTCAAATTCAAAAATATAATTTGGGTTTAATTGCTCAAGAAAAAGCTTTATTTGTTTACATATTTCACAGTTTAACCAAAATTCATCAAAATTATTAATAAGTTTGTGAACCATATCCATACATGTATTTATCATAATACAATCTTATTTTGATGCAATTCAAAGTTTCATTTTTTTTATCAACAAACAAAAAAACTCAAACTAATTTGGTTTTGTCTTTGAATCATATTATTATCTTGAAGACATCCATGATATTTTAAAAAAAAAAACCTAATATAATAATAATTATGGCTACTTAAAAAAAAAGCCACTGGAATTTATTTTTCATGTTGTTGTTGTTGTTGTTGTTGTTCAGTATCAAAACTTTCATCAAAATTTCAATCTAAAAACTATTTTTGGTGCATAATTATTGTAGTTTGACAAATTTTGTGCCTCACCCATTTTAATACAAAAGAGTATATAAATTAATTTAATTTAATTTAGAAAAAATAATATATGTATTTATATATACCTAGTAGTTTAACATTATGTAGGATGTGTCATTAGTGTTCCAATATTAGCTATTCTTCCTTCCTTTTTTTGTCTTGGAGAGTTTATTACTAGCCTAAGAGAGTGGCCTAAATGGAAAGAAGAAACTGAACCACACAACAATTTCTTTTTTAATTATATATTTGGACAACAATAATGTACAAGCAATTGATTCCCCAGTTGTGAACAATGATGGCCATAATTAATTTTAGTGTCCCATTTAAGGCAAAATTGATAACAAAAATTATCATAATAACCCAGGCAAGTATTATTTAATTGCCGAATATTATATTAGCTATTTATAGCTTTTATTAGGTACTTGTTGCCAAAACTCAAGTTGGGTGGAGGCATTTGGGTGGGGGGAGGGGGGGCATGTTTTCTTTTGGTCAATTTTGTGATTAGGGTAGTAGCCAAAATAATGGAGTGGTCAACATCCACTTTTGGCTACCCTATTTGAACTGCGTATGGAAATTTGGCAATTAAATTTTTTTTTAAAAAAAGCTCCAATTCTGACTACTGAAAAATCTTAAAAAGCACTTGATTTTTGCGGCTTTTAATTTCACTGTTTTGGCTAAATAAAGCACAGGAATTTAGCACTTTTAATTTCAATTTTTGTATATATATAGCCAGAAAAATAAGATGGGGGGTTAGGGTGGGGGAGGGGGTAGGGGTCTTGTGTGAATGTTTTTATGTGTGACTTTGTCAATCTCAAAATTACAAAATTCATTTGTGTCCATGTTTTCATGCATGTGACATTGTGCGATTGGACATCAATTCAAAGTAGTGCAATGGATGCACAAACAAAAATTCAAAATTTTTGTATTGTGGCACTAAACTTTGCCTTACAAAACTACTTGGCAACCCATCATCATGCTTTGTTTTTTGCACTTGTGTGTTCCTGTCAGAAAAAAGGAACACATTTCCCACAACTCCTCACACTCATCATGCTTTTCCTAGTTCTTCCTGAAAAGCAAAAAAAAAAAGCCTGCTTACTTACCCTTTAACTCAGAAACATACAACTTCAATGGAGGGCGCTTGCTTGCTAATGATCGTTAACAGAACGGTATCAGAAATATGCAAACAGGTGTCTCTGCAACAAGGAAAGTGACTTTGAGGACATGCGGGAAAAAAAAAGGTTGAGATCCTTTCAGGATTGTTCCAAAAATTTCCTTGAGGTATTGACCAACTTCAAAAAGACTTAAAAATAGACACCCATTCTGTTACACCACAATTCAAATGTTCAATGTACAGCTGCTGAAGTTACAAGGTGGAAAGGAAAGCACAAGAGAGAAATGAAATCACAGTATCGGTATCAAAAGCCTACCTGAAGTGAAAAGTTTCGCAGCATACTGGCGAATTATAGGTAGTCAAAATCAAGAGACGGGGATCATTTGGGCCCTTGGGCAAGTCTTCTCCACCAGTTTGCACACATGACAGCAACCAGGCACTGTTGGATTCGTTGCCACCAAAGTAGGTAAGGTAGCAGGGAGAGGGGCTTCACAACAATTTGGAAGCAACAAGAAGTTAAAAGAGTGAAAACACAAAAAGTGATATGAATTCAAAAAGTCTCTGGAACAGAGATCCACAACCGCACACCTGTTGCTGCATCATCAGACAAATTCAAGTCAACAAATCTGTATTGCTGCAATATCACACATTTCAATTCAAATAGGGAAATTATTAAAAGACTCTCATGCTGCTTTTCCTCTATCAGAGAGCAGAGAAGTTGCTGGTTCATAAACCACTAAATTCTCTATTGTCGAAGAAACCAGAGGGTCAATGCAGTTGTTCTGCAATCCACTCTGAATTATGCGACATTATCATCCTACCGAGAATAATGATGAGCGAGGAGACTATATCACAATTTTGTGAGACAAATGAGCTGCCAATCTAGCAGCTTCTCAGCTTGTTTCCCGCATGCTTCTGACAACAGAACAGTAGGACACACCCTGACTTTCAAGCTTTACATGCCTACTTCCATTTCATGATGCATCTAATAATCGACAGCATCCATTCATCCTCAAACAAGCTGCAAGATGGGAGGACCCTTTCCACTGTGGAGTCCTCAATCAAATTTGTACACATCTGGTACCTCAACTGGATACCTATCAATGCAATGTGCCCAGGGTGAATGCTTCGATGGCTTGATTGTGCAAAGGGATTGCCAAACCGCACTATTGCATTTGAATCCACTTCCAAAAGCAATCTGCCAGACTAGGTTGCCTTTCCTAACACGGCCCTTGGCTTCAGTATATGCCAATTCATACCAGATAGATGATGAAGATGTATTTCCGAATCGGTGTAGTGTCATTCGTGATGCCTCACAATGTTTCTCAGTGAGCACAAGATTCTTCTGCAGCTCGTCAATGACAGCACGACCTCCAGCATGGATGCAGAAATGATCAAAAGCAAGCTTGAAATCAGGAATGTAGGGTTTGATCTTCACATTGAAGAACTTGCGAGCAACCAAGTTGGCAAAGAAGAGGATCTGTTCTGAAAGTGGGAGCACGAGAGGACCCAAGGTAGTGATGTTTGCCTTCAACGAATCACCAGCAATGGCCATGAGGTCCTTGGAGAGGGTCACGCCCATCCTACCTTCATTGTCTTGCTCCTGGTACACACATCTGTAGCTCTTGTCATCTGCTCCTTTGTGCGTCCTCACAACGTGATTGAGCTTGTACTTGGATCGTCTCTTGTCCCTGCCTTTGTTAGAGAGCAAGATGGCAGCTCCACCGACTCGGAACAGACAGTTGGGTATGAGCATGGCTCTGCGGTTCCCAAAATACCAATTTTGGGTGATGTTTTCTGTGCTTACCACAATAGCATAGGTGCCGCCGTGCACTTGAAGAATGTCCCTGGCAAGGTCAATGGAAATTACACCTGCGCTGCAACCCATTCCTCCCAAATTGTAGGTCCGAATATTACCTCGCATCTTGTACTTGTTCACAATCATGGCAGAAAGAGAGGGAGTGGGATTGAAGAGAGAGCAATTCACAACCAACACTCCAATCTCCTTGGGCTTCACCTTCGTTTTCTCGAAAAGCTCGTCCAAGCAACCAAACATGACGGTTTCTGCTTCCTCTCTGGCTGCCTTCATGGTGGGACATGGAGGAAGCTCGTGCATAGCGGGAGGAAGATAGGTATTCTCACCAAGACCCGATCTCTCCATGATTCTTTTCTGGAACTCGATGCTCTTCTCCTCGAAGAACCCCGAGATCTTGGTGCGCTCGATGAAGACATTGAAAGCGACTTTCAAGCTTTCGTCCTTCGGCAAGTAGCAAGAGTAATCCACCAAGTAGATCGGTCTGGGCCTTGACATGAAGTAGACGGTGGCGGCGAAAACCATGAGCGCCGAGCAGATGAGCACAACGACGAGATTGAACTGCAGATTTTGCCAGAGCTTCCAGATATCGTCAGACCCTAGGCGGCCAACCTCCAGCAGTATCCCCAACAACAACGGAATGAAGAGCAGAGTTAGGAGATGAGTGATGAGGTAGTGATATCCCAGCTTCACATACTTTATGTTCACAGACTGCAGGAAATCCGGCAGCCGTGGTCGCTTGGAAATCTGTACCGACATCATCCGAGTTCCACCGCCATTCAGGAGACTGCTCCGCTGCTGTTGTTGTTGTTGAAGACCCTGACCACCGAGGGAAGAAGGATCCCGCAATTCCGGAGGTGGTGCTCCTTGTCCTCCTTTCGCCATGATGATGATAAATCTCTTCAGTAGAGGAAATCCTTCTCAAACCGAAGAAGAAGCTCCCCTTCCAAAACACAGAGCGACCAGGAAGCAATTGACTGCAAAGGAGACTGCCGACGACGACGCCAGCAGCAAAAAGTGCTGGTGGAAAGACGGGATGTACAAGAAGAAGAAGAAGAAGAAGAAGAGAAATTCAGGCCTCAAAACAGAGCAAACGCGATAAGATCGCCATCATCTGCAATACAAACATGCACTTTCTTCTATCTGTAACAGGTATATGTGTTTCTCTGTCTCGCTGTTTCTCTTCTGTCTCTCACACACACAAGCACCAAGAAACAACGAAGAAGACAACGATCGGACTATTATGACAACCAGCAGCACATTTTCCTGCACTGGAATCAATGAGAAGAGCAGCAATAACAACAACAAAGCTTGACAAACCAAACACGGGGGTGATGGTTAGGAAGAAGAAGAAGCAAAAAAACACCGAAAACAAAAAACCTGGCAAGAACCGAGGTCGAACAAAAAAAACACACACACACAAACAAAGCTGAGACGAAGGAAGGAGTCAATGGAAGAAGAAGAACAAGTAGAACAGATCACAAAAGTCGAAGAGACAGAAAAAGTAAATATTATTGCTGTAGCAGCAGCAAAAGCAATAATTCGTAGCAGTTCTTCAAGCAGGGACAAACAAACAAACAAAAGAAGCAAACTAATAACTAACAGGTGGTCAGAAAACAACAGAAGGAGCAGGAAAGCTCGGAGGAGCAAGAAGAAGAAGAAGAGATCCGAAATGAGCAACGAATTGGAGCTATTGTTGCCATTTTATGGTTTCCGAGCTGGTGTCCATCTCTGCTCATGACAAGATACACTGCTGCAGACAAACAATCCGCCATCAAAAAGCCAAGGTTTTGATTGCAGCCAGAGCAAGGGAGGGCGGAAGGAGGAGGAGGAGGAGGAGGAGGGGGGCTGCTACTGCTACTGCTGCTGTTCTCGGTGGAGCTTTGTATTTTTTGTTTTTTTTTTCTGTTTTTGGGTATTTTTTGGTTCGCGTTTGTTGCAACAGCAGCAGCGAGCAGCAACGACAAACAGAGGTGAAACAAATGGCGCATGATGCATTTTCAAAGGGCCTCCCCCTCTCGCCTCTCCCCTCCCCTTCCCTTTACTTCCTTTTTGTCTCTGCCCGCCCCGCCTGGCCCCGCCCGTTCCAACAAAAAGAAATTCCAGCCTTTATTTTCTGCAGAAACTTCGCCAAAAAAAGTGCCCCCCCGCGCAAGCACGTTGCACGAAGTTGAAGTTCCAGGCTTTTAAAAACACAATTAATTAACTGGCGAAAGAAATTTCGCCAGAAAGAGGAATAACAAATGGAAGTGATTTTGAAGAGTTTCAAATCGCCAGAAGTGAGAGGGAAAAGAAAAGAAAAACCAGTAAAAAGAAAAAAGAAAAAGCGAAGGATCATCCCTAGGAAGATTCAGCCAATTATGAAGAAAAAACTTTTTAATCAACCTTCTACATTTGTGGCGACTCACTGAAAACCAAATATAGAAATCTGACAGTTTTTTTTGACTTTTTTCTTTTTTTCCCTCAATTCTGGCGATTGAATCCCTCCAAAATCACCTTATTTTCGAATCTAGGAATTTATCACTTCAGTTTTTGGCGAAATTTCGCTAAGTTAAAAAAAAAAAAACAGGAAGGCCAGCACTCCTAACACACTAATCACAGCCAACACAGCTAATCTAGTTTTAAGCCCACTAATTAACTAACTAACTAACTAACTAACTAACTAACTAACTAAATCTAATCACCCACTAATCCAGCACTACCTAATAACTGCGACCTACTTACTAAGTAATAATTTATTTCACCTGCTTTACCGCCTGAGTACTTATTACAGGGCCAGCTTTTTCACCACATATATATTCTGTCGAAATTAATTTCAAAATTAAATAATTTCAATTTTAAATTCATTTTGAAGACTTATTGTCAAAAAAAATTCAAAATATCCCTCAATGAAAATTCTTTCCTTTTTTCCCTTCACAAAACTTTGTTCTGTGAAAAATGTTTGGTTTTTTTTTTTTACTTTAGTTTTAATTTCAACCTTTCTAAAGGGGTATTCTCTCCCCAATTATTAACTAAAATTTTGACCCACACAAGCATACATATGCATACCATAATATAGGGGCCACTTCAACACAATGTCTATCTATTAATTTATTAATTAAATTAAATTAAATTAATTATGAATATCTCCATGGATATTCAAATAGATTTCTTCATTTTCCTTGGCAATTTTTTTTTCCATTGATTTTTTTTTTCTGATAATTTCCATATTTCTCCAAATAACATAAATTAGTGTCAAAGGTGTCCAAGGTACCCTATACGGTATACAATACACAAACAACATATGTATGCACCATACATACATAATAGGTATATATATGTGTGTATGCATGTGTGTATGCATGTGTGTGTATGGATACAAACATGTACATATGTATTTGGGTGTATATTTACATACATATATACATTATTATTGTACTCCTTTCATTTTGACATAAAATGTGTAGAAATCGGGGAAGTCGAATTTTTTTTGACATCGGGTAGGTGCGCTGGTCAGTTTTTGACGAATCTTTTGTATAGGGTATAGACCCCCTAGAGGGGGTGTGCTAAGGGCATTCTCAAAATAAGGGGCCTAGGATGAAGTGCGGTAACCAAGTTGAGAGAGACGCACACCCTTTGCATTTTGGGAATGTCTTGCACTTGTGGGCTTTACGCATCGTAATGCGCAAGAAAAAAAATGCTATCATGAACCTTAAACAGATGGCGTAGGGTTCTTACACCTACTCCCCAATAATAGGAGGGATCTTACAGCTATATATATGTAGGCATAACGACCAGTCCATTTCTTAAGAAGAAGAGTAGGTGTAAGATTCCTTCCGGAAAACCCCGGGAGGGACATTCATAGCCGTAGGGTAAAAGCCCTAGGGTTAGGGGCTTTACCGGAATAATGCCCCCCCCCCAGTGAGGCAGTGCGGCCGAGTGTGGCCTAAATTCCGGTAATACCCCCTCTCCTTAGAGCGCATTATGTGTGTAAAGACGATGGTGAGAAGAACCGGAAGTGGGTTTTACAATTTTTGTAAAGCTTGCATTGAGGGCATAGGCAAAGCTTTTTTACGAAAATCGTAAAGCACGCACGAGAATTAGATGAATTTTTTTCCGCCCTATATACTAACAAGGTGTGTCCGAGCCACAAGAAAAACCTCTAGCTATGGGTGGGTCTTTTATTCAATAATAAATAAGGTGCCATAAGGTGCCCTCCAAAATTCAAAGAGCTTTCCCAGCCTCAAAAGGACACAACTTCAAACTAAATTGGAGATCCGGACTTTTTGCAATTTCAAATTTGCAAATTCATTGATTAGTACCATAATACCAAGACAACAAGTTCCAACATTTCAATCCTAAATTAATTAATTATTTATTTATTTTAAATATTCAATTTTTAATAGATTCTTTATTTTCCTTCACAAAAAATAAAATTTCGTTGTTTTTCAAAAAATAATTTATAATAATTCATTTTTTAAAATCTCAACATTTCGGAAAAATGATATAATTAGTGTTGAACTTGCCACAATATTACAATACTAGTTTATTGGGAACTTGGTTCTAATGTGCATGTGTGTATGTTATTTTTCGCGAACATGCCATCGAAAAACAATGGTTGGGGGGAAAAAAAGGGTTCCCCAATAATATTACGGGCATGCCTCATGGGGTATATTATGTAGTTGGTCCAACATCGGTTATGGAAAAAAGGTTCTCAATAATATTTTTGGTTGCGTAGTGCACACACGAGGCATCTATTGGTAGTGGTCCGAGGCGTCTATCTAACGGGAGTCCAAAAAAAAATTTAATATATTGTCACTTTGGTAGACAATCCGGAAACTTTATTATTTTCCCCGCATCGAAAATGAAACCAAGGCTCAAACTCCGTCTTTGTGAAATAGAAAAAAAGAGACCCACAAACTTGGAACGGACATGAAGTTTTTGAAGAATGGATTTATAAGAAGTAGGGCCCTCCCGAAGATCTTCGGCCTCATTAAAGTACCCCAAGAAATTCCCTAGTGCATTGGGAGGGCACCTTATATTCCGCAAATAACCCTCATAAACAAAAAGGAAGAGGGTAAGTAGAACCCTTACTCCTTAAGATGGGGAGCGATCATATCCCTAAAGGACTCCTTACGACACACCCGGGATCCTACACTTAAGGACTTCTTAAAGAGTGAATGTAATATCCTTCCCTTGCCTAGGGCCTCATGATCTATGAACAAATATATATATATATATATTATAAATTCATCATATATTCATCCAACCATGATGGGCCATGGGCATTATCCACCACTTTTTCAATCATAGTTTTTTGTCATTTTTTTTTTTTCAATAATTGGGGGGGGGGGGGGGGGGGAACTTGGAGGTTGCTTTTTATGGGAATTGTTGAATGAAACAAGCCCACAACCAACCCCACACCATGTAAAATGCCATGCTTCATTGCCCAATTTAGATCAACAAATTTTCTTAAAAGAAAAATTAAATAAAGCACATTTTTTAAAAATCAAAAATCAAATCTACAATGAATGCAAGCAATGTTATTTGAATATTAACCATCGATTTATATTATTTGTAGAAATGTTGAAATTTTCACACCAAAAAATAAATAAATCAAACAACAAAATATTTGGAAAGAAAATAGAAAATATTTTGGAGTATTAAGAAATATTTATGTTTTGGCATAGAATCTTGAAAATCATTTCAATTATTTGATAATTGTGTGTTGAAGCTTCCTTTGTCTTGTGATATGCGTTTTTGGCATCCAATAGGTTGGGTATTTTGTACGTTAATTTTGTCCCCACCTAAATAAATAACAAAAATATCCTTACGGGTTATGTTGCCATATGGGGTCGGAAAAAGGCTTGAATAAGAGACTTTGGAACACTTGGCATTGAGTCAAGGCATATAATGCTTACTTACTAGGTACTCACATATTTGTAAAAGAAAAATAAAACCATTTTTTATTTTTAAAAAAAACATTCATCATTTTCCTTTTTAAGTACAATTCATATGGTTTTCTAAGACTAGGCATTATGAAAATTATGAGTTTCAAAATTCAACATGATATATTATAAGCAATAAATCATTATCAACACATACCCAAGAAAAGATCAAATATATTATTAAAAACATAAAATGTTTAAAAGGAAGTCTATTATAAATATAATGACCAACATGTAATGTATGGAAAAGTCACTAATTATGATGGGAAATGGGCAATTTGCACAATATAAAACATTAAAGTGATGGTTAGAATAGTTTTCAACATTTAATTTTTGCATGGCATTTTGCCACCGGCAAATTACATGATATCATATTGGATTTGTATATAGAAAATAAAAATAAAAATAAAAATGCCCTTTTTAAAAGCAATTTTTATTTATGAAGCAAAGTAAGTTATTTTGTTTAGTTTTCTTTTGTCATGGTGAGATTTCCCAAACCACAATGTTTCATCATCCCCCACCCTTTTGGTATTTTTGGAAAGCTCTTAATGAGAAGGGGTGTGTGTGTATTGACTGAAATTGTTTGGACCTATAGTGTGCAAACCATTGATTATTGAACCATATTCTCAATGAAATCTAAATAAAATTGAAACTAAAAATATGTATTGTGGAATTTGGAAGCATTCCTAGTGTTGTTGGAAAGCCCTTCGTGAATAAGATTTAATAGATTTTATTTCACAATTTTCACAACTAAGGTTTCGAAGATATTGATTTTTGAGTGGATTTGTTGCTAGAAATTCAAACAAACTACAAAAATTGGGTGTGGAAGGAAATTCCGTTCAACATTCACTATGTTCACACTTGGGCCAACAACATAAAAAAGATTAATAAGATACAAGTTAAACACAAGTAGTTGCAAACATGGAGATTTGATTAGACCCATGTTTTCTATTCTACATTCAATGAAATTATGAAAATACACCCCATATCCATTATACGTATAATAATATTATATGTTTTTCACATGATAAATTTTGAGCATTCTAAGTGTATGTTTCATAGTTGAGGTTCATTATTATTTAATAGATTTCTTAATAAATGGAAACCCAAACAATTATGGACCTTTTCAAATACATGTTGGTTATGAACATGGTTTTAAACTTACCATCTTCTGTATGTGTAAATTTGTTTAAAGTTGTGTAGAACAATGTAAATATAAATGATTGACAATTATCCACCATGAAAATCTATGTAAAATTTTCTAAAAAGGAAAAAATTGTGCAAAAAATGTCAACATGAGTATTAATGAATAAAAAAAATTCTCAAATTTTATAAAAAATTTAATGATGGACTAATCAAAATGGCCCATTGCCAAATTTTGTTTTTTGAGCTTTTGGATGCACCAAAAATATGTAAATTAATTAATATGAATTATAATAGATACTCAAGCTCTTGTAAAAGTCTAGGCCAAAAGTGATGATATACAAGTTAGAAATCAAAATCCTACTAAAGCAATGAAGTGGGACTAAATTCACCCAAGATATTGCCCATTAACACCATAATTTGCCCATATCCTTTGCTAAAAAATGTGGGCTTGAATTGTATATGGGTTTATAGCATGAACACTTCCACAAATGCCTTGTTATTAGTAATTAAACGTATATTTGGGGAACATTAAAGTATTAGATTTTTTTGGTGAAAGGCCAATCAAAGTGGCCGATTGTCAAAAAAAAAACATTGAACTTTATGATGTACCCAAAACTAAGAAATATAGATTGCAAATAGGTATAATTAGTTATTAAAGGTATATAATACATATATATATTTACACCTACCTTGGCAAAAACATATACATGAAGCTATATTATTGTAACTATTTTTTTTTCACTCTCCCTTTGTATAATTGCAAGTGCAAAAAAGTTATACGTGTATTATTTAGACTCACCTTCCCAACATTATTCAAAACATATCATATAATATTTGAATAACTATCAAAATGTATACAAGCTTGTAAGGTCATAAATTGTAGGAAAACAAAAACAAAATTATATTGGGTGATATGGTGGCAATTATACTAGATGTATTTTCAATTGGATGATAAGTATTTTATTTTAGATCTAAATTATTTTAACCAAAATTTGATATGTATTTTAATCCATATATATATATGATGTCATTATTGCTACATGATGATATCATTATCATAGCTCCTACCACCATTAAGAGATCCATTTCTCCCAATTATTCTAAAAGAATCAAAAGAAGAAAATGTTTCATCGTCTTTTCTTGTTAGCACAAACATGTCCTCGATGCTTTTGTTTTATTTTTTTTGTTGGGACTTTTGCACAATTGTGTACTATAGAATCATATCGTATGTACGTTATTTTGAATTGGTGTTTAATTATTATCAGATAGTATACTAATTTTGTTATAATGCTCCTTTGTTTTTTAAAGTAATAATAAACCAAAATCAACGAATGTTTTTGTTGATGGGAATTTCAAAAACCATTTGAAATGTCAAAATTTGTCTTGACATGATTTGAAATTCTTTAATGTGTTTTCAACACTTTGTTATAAACACTTACAATGTTCACCTACATGTATCATTTGCATTCAATGGTATGTATTGTGTTTAGTTACCAACTTTAATTATTTTGACCTATGATCATATAGTTTAACTTTTAAAATCAATTGGTTTAATACATAGCTTTTTTTTAGTGCATGTTGTGCTTGTTGTTGTTTAGTGTGATACAACTTACATTATTGGTTTGCTATGTGTTAGGATATTTAAAATTTCAAATGAACGGGCCCTTGTCACCAAGAACAAAAGAAAATCGATCAAAACATTCTAATGAATGTCACATAGCAAACTAAGATGTGGCTAATAATCTCCATGTTGTGCAAGCCATATTTGCACAAGTTTTATTTTATGATGAAACACCATTGTCCTTTACATAGTTTCCTTCTTTTTTTGATTGGCCAAAATGTTAAACCTAACTCATTTCACATCATAATGTCATTTAAGTGAAATTTTTGGAAATTTTTGGAAATTTTTGAAACTAGATGTTACACCTTAACAACCTTGACTAATACTCAACCACCCAATGTGGCACTCGCTACTTCTTTGTAAACAATGTATGTCATTTTCCAATTATTTCAAAAGCCTCAAATAACCAATAATAGGGATTGCAAGGTTGGTTTGTTTGAAACCTTGATTCAGATGATTCTAACTAAATATCTATTGTTAAGGATGAATCTTTGGTCAAATTAGATGATTTGAAGGCATTCAATTTTAAGCATGTGACAAAACGTAAATTGTTTAACAATAATTTCGCAATTTGTAGTTGATGATCCTTTCAACATTGATTCCAAATCAATTGCGTCCATGGATGTAAACTTATGCTCAATCCAAGATGCACAAATGGCTTAACTTTATTTTAATTCCATTCAAATCCTTATCCATTTCAATCAATCATTTACACAATGTAGGTTATTGCACAATTCCTAAGAAAAACAAACATACATGTTGCACAAGTTTGTAATCTCTTTCACAAAAATTGTTTAAGTAAGCCTCTTAATTATCATCGTTTAAAATTTGAACTAATCCTTTCGTTGGGTGATTGCGTATTGAGGGTTGAAAATAATCACAATCCTTTTTTTTTTTTTTTTTTGGTTCATTTGAGAAATCTTTCCCCTATTTTGAAAAAAATTAACACATCATGAGTTGAGACAAATGTTAGTCAATCTTTTAAACATTATACTTGTTAAACAATTCATCACTTTGATTTGCATAGAGTTCATCTTCAAATTAATATGAGTGGCAAGGTAACACACATCTTTCTTCTAAATACAACTAGAAAATACTTGCAATGTGTGTTTAAATGATGAATGAGAACATGATGAGACATAGAATACTATTGACTTTGGTAGTAAATGTAGCACAAACCCACTCAATGAGGAATACCATAATACCATAGCAACTTAGGCACTAGAATTGTATTGTTTATAGAAATGTTGAAACTTGCAAAAAAAATGTTTTACTCAAATAACAATTTTTTTTCCAAGGAAAATAGAGATTTTTTAAAAATGTTTCATTTTATTAACACGAAAAATGTCAAAATTCAACATTTCAATGTTGAACTTGCCATGGTACTTTCAATAGTTTTTTTTTTGTGTGAAATTTCACACAAATACAAAAAAAGAATTAATTTTTTTTTATTTCCCTTTTTGGGGGAGATTTTTTTTTTGGCCAAAATTTTTTGGGAAATTTTTCATCACATTTCCACTTTGATTTTAAAGGGAGCATTTTTTTTTACCATATTAAAAACATTTTGGATAGGTTCTACAAACTTGTTGCCATTTAATGTTAAATCTTTTTTGGGCATAACATCAAAAAATTGGAGAATAAAACAACTCTCACATTAACAATACATCAGGGGATTAATTAATTAAATTAAATTAAATAATTAATTATCCTCCTAGCCTCAAGTAGCCTCACATACCATAAAATGTTGAATGCATCAAGGCTTTCATAGCACATAAATTGATGATAATAATTGTTTTTGATGGGAAGAGAATAAAATTTTAAAAGAAAAATCAAACCATAAATTTAGTATTAATGGCTTGTAAGGTTGCCCATTGGCTTCAAAGGAAAAAGAAAAAAGAAAAAAAGAAATTAAACCACAAAAATGAGCATTGATGACCAAGTGGAACCAAGTTGAAGGAACAGACAACTTCACCAACCGTAAATGTGAAATGCCCTAAATTCATGTACACTAAGTTAGCCGAGCTTTCACAAATTCATGATCCGGACATGGACAAATGCTTTTGTGCATCACCGTTTGGGGGCGGGAGGGGGAGTTGGGGGCGGGGGGGGTGGGGGGCGGTGGTGTTGTTGTTGTCCTACCGATACAATTGTTGAAAGTAATTCGGCTACTTGTTGATGTCGTCATTGCGCGTTTCGGTAGACCCATGGGAGAGTGATGGATGAAGATGAGGCGCAATAATAATGAATCATTGGACAATATTCAACATTCGTCAAACTAGGTACATACATCCAAGAACTTTCTACAAACATCCAAGAACTTTCTACTGACATCCGTGAGTGAATCATCATCAATCGCTTCGAAAATGGATTGTTCACGTATCGTTACGAGTGGGGTGGGGCGGGTCAGGGCGTAGACTTTTTTTGGTGCACGGCAAAGCAAAGCGTTACCGTCCAAATACAAAACATGCATGCAGAGTAAGCAAGGAAAAAAAAAAAAGCCCAATTATTCACATCCTTGTCGAGCATGCGCCGTCCGTCCGTCTGTCCGTCCGGCGTTGTACTCGCACTGACTCCAATCAATGTTGTGCCTTCCCGACCGAACCCGATATATGAACAACACCTACTCTCTCGTGTATGTAGCTGAAAAGATGGTGACAATTTATTCCTGACATTAAAAAAGAAGAAGAATTTTAGGGAAACAATTTCAGATTGGGGCAGTTAGGGCTGAAAAAAAAAAAAAAAAAAGAAAACCAAGGTAACGCACTAGACACCAGTATTTTTGCTACCCTCCATCAAATATTTGCCTACGGGCCAAAAGCTCTTTTTTTAAAAAAAAATTTGTGAACTTTTTCAAAAATAATGGGCATTCAAAATCGCCTTTTTCCTTTTTTTTCCATTTTTTTCCCCATCACCACCCCACCCCCACCCCCCCCCTTCCCCCCTTTTTAGGCATATATTGTGCATACAGAAAAAAAATTCCATTTTCTTGAATTTTTTTTTATGCGGATGCAATATTTACCGGTTACGATGCATGTATAATTAGATATACGGTTTTTTTAATTGAAAATTTAGTTGAATTTTCACTAGAAAAGAAAAAAAAATTGCAATTTTTTTAGGTCAAGAAAATGAAAAAAAATTTGCAGAAAAAATTTAATTGTTATCAAATTTGTCCCCCCAAAAAAAAAAACAGTGGTTATGCTTTGGGCCAGGCTGATGATGATGATGATAATAATAAATATAGGGCCCAATTATTATTTCCCATTTTTTAAGTGAATGTTTTTTTGATATATAATTTTCTGCCCAGAGATTAGGCTCATGAGCAAAAACCTTGTTGGAAAAAAGAAAAAAAAGAAAAAAAGCAAAAAAAAGAGTGTGACGAGGTTGGGATTTCAAAGCATTTAAAGATTTGTGTGGGGGGCCATTCTGTCACATACCCAATCAATCATCTAGTGGACACAAAAGTCTACACTTCCACTTTGCATGTCAGTTAGGGTTGGAAAATTTTGGCCACCCCCCCAAAACAAGTCTTCATCATCATCAATGAAGTTGTTGAATTCCACTTCTCCTTCATTAAAATTCCATCTTCCCTTCATTAAAATTCCATCTTCCCTTCATTAAATTTTCATCTATCCTTCATTAACATTCATGCAAAACAGGTTGTTTAATAATTACTACATAATGACTTGGCAGATCTCTTTTTGGAGCAGCTATGCAGCTATGCCATCATGATATCATCATATTCCCATACTATGGAATAAGCCTGGTGGTAGATAATGTACTTTTTACAGATATGTTTGTGACAATGCAACAAAAAATAATTTTAAAAATAAAAAAAATGTTTCTCACATCCAAGTTTTAATTATTTTTTGGACGTTTTTGCAACCCCACCCATAAAACTAAAATTGGGATTCGTGAATAGGTAGGGTTATCAGTAGTAAAGTAAAGCCAGCTAGGGCCAATAGTCATTTATGATTGGCCCAATCCCAGAAACAGGGAGCGGAGCAACAGTCAGAATATGTTTAGTACTACACTCTAAACGTGAGAATGGGACTGCAGAAAGTTGGGTGACTACTCATAGTAACCCAACCCCCCTGGACCAATCAAACCATCTACCCAATTAAAACAGCAGGTGTGGTGTTCGGCAATGCTGTGGCTTGTTGTGCCAGGCTGAGTTGAGTACCCTAGTGCAAAAAATGCCTGGTACAAAACCGTTTTTGCCAAACCGTGGCATGTTTTGGCTTTTCTTCATCCAAAAAATCATCAGTACAGTGTGTACCTGTGGAGGAGTTTGGTCTGATGAGACTGTGATGTGCCTTTTACTAGCCTTAACAAACTGTGCAAAAATGCTGGACTGAAATGAATGATTTTTTGCTTAGTCGAACCAGCGTGCTTTGACTGTTCTTTTTATCCAATTTTAAATTTCCAGGATCACATACTGAGCACTGGTGGAGTTGCACTATCATCCAGTCGCTTTAAATAGAGTCCATCTTCTCTTGTCGTCTCTGGTTTCTTTCCAGGCCAAAACCTCTCTAGTTTCTCCTTCTTGCTAATGTGGTGCCCTTTATCTACTTCACCTTTTTGCCCCCCCCCCCTTACAAAATGCAAAACACCCATGGGTGGGGGTTGCAAAAAAGTAAAATAACTAAAACTTGGATGCACGAGTAACACGCTACATCTACTGTTTCTCACATCTAACACTTTTACTCCCACAGATTTCGGGATAATTCATGCAATTTTTGTTTCTTCTAAAATTTAGTGCAAAGATGGGAATGTTTCAATAAAAAGCTTGAAATTCGTAAGATTGGTTACATCTAAATGTTAGAATTTACATTTCTTTTGGTTTCATCACATTGTTTGAATGTAGGGAATTTTCAAAACCAATTTCCATTTTGAGCCAAAGATAAAAATGAATTATTTAATTTTTTTTTCCCATATTTTTGAAAACAATGTATTTAGCCACCTAGGTGCCTTCAATTTTCTATGTGTGTGTGTGTGTGATGCAAATTCAACTAAATGAACAAGGTAGACATTCAAAAGAATTATTAAATAATTATCGATAATCTTGTGAGATTGCCGTTCATGTTTGTATTAGGACAATGGAAACATGTTTTTCTATATTACATTCACTTTCCATTCAAACAAAGCATGCAAGATACAAAGTGTAAACATTCAGTCAAATAAGCATGAAATATGAATTTATAGCATTAGATAAAATCTTAATTTCCAAATAGTTGCAAATGACAATTTTAATTGCTTGAGACAAATCATAAAATGGAGGTTTTCTACTAATATATAGCATTAAACATAATTTTTTAAAAATTAGATAAACTCCTAATGTACATGCTATATATATAGACATTCAATCAAATAGCATGAAATTATACATATATTAAATAAAATCCTAAAGTAGGTTACCAATTGCAAAAATAAAATAAAATGGTGACTTTCATTCAGAATCAAAGAGAGTTGCAGCCAGTGTTTTTTTTTTTCCCCCTACGAATTTTGTCATTGTTTGACGAAAAGAATCATATATTATTTATTTATTTATTTATTATTAAAAAGACCCAAACCAATAATAATAATAATAATAACTTGTCCCAGCCTCCAGGGCTCTATAATAATAATAATAATAATAATAATAAGAGTGGTTGATTAACCTCCCCAAACCAAACACACACCCCCAATCCCCACAAATAACATGAATAATAATAATAATTAATTAATTAATAATTAATAATAATTGAAGACCCCAAAAGAAGAAAGGGATTTAGTTAAAAAGGGGGGAGAAGTGGAAGGGACAAGTGTAGGTTGCTTAAAATACCCACTTGGCATTCATTGAACTTGCCATGAAGTGGGGTATTGTGGCACTCATTCATTGGGAAATTGGAGTTTGCATTGCCACAAGTGGAGTGTTTTGTGCATGAAACTTTTGGGGGGGGAGATGCCAAATTGATGCCAAATTTTTTTTTTGGGGGGGTTGGGAGGGAGGATATTCCCAAAACAAGGGTGGTGTGGCATTGCATCATCAATTTGTTGTCTAGCAAGGATTCAAGAATAGCCAAAAAAAGAAAAGAAAAGAAAAGAAAAAAAACCTTTATTATTTAAAGGAAAAAGCCAATTAAAAAAAACGCCCTATAAAAACACGAAACCCTAAACTCACCCTATAAAAGAACCAAAAAAGGCCTTTTAAAAAACTTTAAAAAAAGAAGAAGAAGAATGAATGATGAATGAATGAATGAATAAATGAATGAATGGATGAATGAGTTTTGTGAGGACCTGGTCCACTCTTGTTCTTATCTTCCTTGTTTCCCTTCAAAATATGCGTGCTTAAAATATATAACACTCATGTGCATATTGAATGTACTACTATATGGAATGGGCCCTTGTATGGCCCATTCCACCTAGGAATATGATGTGCTTGGAATGGCCCATTCCACCTAGGAATATGATGTGCTCGGAATGGCCCATTTCACGTAGGAATATGATGTGCGGAAAGGGTGTCTGCTTTGTTGAACTTTAATGAGGGTAAAGAACAACTACATCGGTGCTTAGGCCCCTTTTTTTAACTCGAGAGCTTCAAAAGCTCATTGTGACCATCAAAATAGAAAATCTACGGTTGGAGTAAAAGCCCATTTCACGGTTGAAGTTTCACTTCATTCCCTTGCCGGGTGATTTTCCTTTATTTATTTAATTAATTGGATTTTTTTTAAAAATACACAAACATTGAGGGACCAAGGGACCATGGAATTGAAAATGAATGAGAAAATTGATATTAAATGCAATAATGTATATTGTTTCATGGTCTCAAATACATGGGCATGAAATCAAGTCCATTAAACCATGAGCTGAAAAAACAATGATTGATGAGATTTTTTATGGCCTAAACTCAGATTTGTTTTTAGTAATTTCTTTTAGATGGTGAATTAGACATTTGTTAGAGAGCATTAGCCCAAAAAACCATGATTGGTCTAGAAAAACAAATTCATAATTTTTTAATTTTTTTAAATAACTTTTTTATGAAGGTGGTGGGCATGAAATTTGTTAGCCCATGGTTCAAAAAAAATTGTGATTGGTTGAATTTTTTTTTTAATACATTTTTCTCTCTTCTACGATCCATGGTGATCCTACTTTGCTAAAATGGTAAAAATGAAAAAAGTTAAACCCCTCCCCCCAAAAAAATGATGAAAAATAGGAGAAACCTTAAATCAATCTAAAAAAAAAGTTACACCAAGTATCAAGTTAAAAATCAAAATTTACACAAAATAATTATTTTATTTTGGTTCCGATAGAGTATGTTGGTACCTCGATAAAGTTCGTTTTCACTTTACATTACACTTGACAACCTAGGCGCCCACACATAAATGATATTTTGGATTTTCATGGGATAGCCTTTGGATGTCTATTGAGGGGTCTCAACATTTCCATGGTCACGGTCCCTCATCATCATAGTTAATGTATGAAAGGGTGGGCATGACACGCGGAATGATGTGCTAGTGGGAGTTGGTAAGGGGGCTATAAAGGGCAATTGAGTCACCAGTGAGAGCTGGTTCCCTGTGGCCTCTTTAACTCCTCCAGTTTTAGGTCGTTGACCAAAATAAAAAGAAAAGCAAATAATTAAACTTGGATGTGAAAAACAATTTGTGCATGGTCACCATGCTGAGCATTGCTGGAGATGCTCTAATGTGATCTCCACATACTTTGGAAATTTTTGACTTGTTTGGTATACATACTATAAAACAAGCCTACTAGTAGCCTGGTGTGAGATATTGTTCTCTCAAGTAGTAACAGAGTCTTCTTCACCAGGGCATATTGTAGAGCATAAAGTTCCCCACCGAATGACTTCACATCGTTATAAAGTTCCTCGCCAACGATCGACTTCACATCGTTATAATGTTCCTTGCCAACGATTTCACATCGTTACAATGTTCCTCACCATCGATTCCACATCATCATAATGTTCATCGCCAACGATTTCACATCGTTACAATGTTCCTCACCAACGATTTCACATCGTTATAATGTCCCCCACCAACAATTTGCGTCATTATAAGTGTCCGTCACCATTGCCACGCATCATAAAGCTGAAGTGATAGAACAAGAAGTGGAACCGTGAGATAACCATTTCTCACACACACAACATACGAAATTAACCTGACTGTCAGGACGCGTCACAAACCATGTCGTATTTAATTCATCGCTATTGTTTAGTATTTGCCCCCTAAAAATGTACTTGAATAAGACACAAAACCATGGGGGTGCATTTTGTAGTTGGAAATGACCCACCCGGAACCATAAAAATACTCTAATACCTTGGCAACTTCAACACTTGTTTGTCGAATAATTAATTCATATATATATATATATTTAATTTTGGGGATTTCATTTTCAACAAATGAGGATATATTCTCAAACATTTCATAAGATTCTTTATTTTTCCTTCTAAAAAAAAGGATTTCAGAATTTTAGAAAAAATGTATTTGAACATTTTTGAGAACAATATACTAATTACCATTGAACTAGCCCAAGCACTACGGTACATTATATGTAACAAATTCCTAAAGTTTGGACATGAGCCATGAGTCCGACCCACACCCCACACTCCATAAGCATGAGTTGTACGATTACATATGTGTACATGAGTTGAACCATTTATAGATGTGTAAATGCGGATCAGGTGTTGGGTTAGATGGTCGGTGTCAGTGGGTTGTTCAGTTGGGGGGCCACCCAAAGGTCCATTTTGCAAGGATGACTTTGAAAGCATGTGTCCTCCAAAGTTGGGGAGTGAAATGTGGCTATTCTTATTGGATAATAAAAGCTGCCATTGTACCCAAAGGGCAAGGCCAAGGGAGAGGGATAGGAAGGATGGTTGACTCTTTAGTTGTCCCCTTTTTAAAATGGGGGCTTTTCATCCATCCCGTGGGAGGGGTAAGTAGATAGGTAGGTAGATAAATATGTAAATAAATAAGTAAAGAAAATAAATAAGTAAGTAAGTAGGTAGATAGATAAATAAATATGTAAATAAATAGGTACATAAATGAATAAATATGTAAATAAATAGATAAATAAATAAGTAGATGAGTAGGTAGATAGGTAGGTAAGTAAGTCATGATGGATTTTGGAAGTCTCTTGCACCCCGTGACAAAACAAAACAAAACAAACTTGAAAACCGACCAATACTTCCTTGCCAGATGTCATTCAAGATTTCTAGTTTGAAAAGTTTTCATTTGTGAGCTCAAAATCACAAGCAAATGGTGGCAGGACATTTCCACCCGAATGTGAACCAAACGTGACAGGACATTACCCCCAGTGTGAACCAAATGTGGCAGGACATGCCACTCCATGTGAACTGCACGTGACAGGACATTATCTAGTGTGAACCAAATGTGACAGGACATACCCCCACTATGAACCGAATGTGGCAGGACATTCCACTCTAGTGTGAACCAAATGTGACAGGACATTATCCCCCAATGTGAACCAACTGTGACAGGACATCCCCTGTGTGAAGCAAACGTGGCAGGACATTCCGCCCCAGTGTGAAATATACTACACTAATGTATTGGCCCTGCCAGTAAGACAGTGCAGCGTTTGAACCAAATGGTAGCAGGGCATTATGCACTAGCTTTGAAGTGTAAGGTAATGGCCTTGTTGCATTAGGGCCTTAAAGCCTATATACCAAATGGTAGTAGGGCATTACACACTAGTGTTGATGTGTAGGGTAATACCCACCCTTGCATTAGGGCTGGGCATTACTAGAGCCTGTTAACCGAATAGCATTAGGGCATTCCACACTATGAACCAAATGTGGCAGGACATTATCTCACCGTCTTATGTCCTGCCACATTTGGTTCAAAGTGTGTAACCCGTAACACCAAAATGAATATTACAATAATTACCATAATTACCCATTAATTAGCTGCTTGTGGGTAGGTTACACCTACTATGATTTTTAGCAAGGGTTTTTTATTAATTAATTAATTTTATTTATTTATTTAAATAATTTTTTAAAAATAATTTTAAAATAATAAAGTTGTTAAAGCAACATGTTCTCCTTTGAAAACTTTGAATACCATAGCCTATGGTCAAACTTCCACATTCACAAAATAATTTTTTTTCCAATTTTTTTAGTAATTAAATTTTATTATTATTATTTTTTTTCATGATCTACAATAGTCTACTATGATATTGCCATGTGACTCTAGTAAAATGATTTAGATTACAATGCATGTAATAATTACAATGGTCTTCAACACCTCCATTACATATTTTCACAAAAAAACATTTCAATATTTAAAGAATTATTTAATGATGAAATTAACCTTAGAGTGAGATACTTAAATAACAAACAACAAACATAATGTTCATTGCAACAACATAAGAGCAACTCTAGCAATGCATTTCGAAAATGTCAATATTTATCACATCCAAATTTAATGTTAATGTTTTTGCTTCCTTCCTCACTCATAAACAATAGTTTTGTTTTTGGACAATTTACATTGAGGGTGCATTTATATGTCACACATGGGTTAATAAATATTGTTGATTAATCAATAATAATTAATGTGTGGCCAATAGCCATGCATCTCCAACTAAAAGGGGTCATTTTTCTTTTTATTGGTCTTTTAAAATGTTTGTCATTTGGTTGCAAATTTGCAAGAGCAAACCCATTTTCATACACCATTATGACATTTACTTCATCCAAGATTTTGGATACATGTCATTTTAATGTCGTGCTTGAAAATTTTCTAAGCCCAAGATATACTCAAAATAGCAATGTCATGGTCATGCAATATGTCAATGTCCATGTAATATGGTAATTGCACATTATAAGGCATTTTTATGGAAATCACAATGGCAACTTTTTATGGGTTAGTCAAGTCTTGTTTTATACAATTCAAATGCATGTGAAAAATTTAATGAAAACGAAGAAAAGAGAAAATGAAAATTATATTTTAATATTACTAATCTTGAAAGTTTTGCAATAAAAATCTGAATATTTAGTTAAAGGTGAACCTTGCAATTTATGATGCATCTAAGGTCACAGCTCAAAAAATATGGTCACAAATCTTTGCTTCTAGTGGAATTGGAGAACATGTTTACAATTATGAACAACCACACTTTGAGATATCATAACATTTAAAAATTTAAAAATCAAATAACGATAAAATCCCTCTTTCCTTTAAGATTTAAATAAAGACCTAATAATCACATAATCTTGTAAAGTTCATTAAACAATCTAAATTTATTTTTTCATGACAAACATTTAATAGATGAGTTAAAAAACATATTTAAATTATGGAAATATGAACTTGGACATGGAAAAACATGTTAACTTCAACGTGTATAAGTTTGTATAAAATCCAATAGTAATGGTTTTGTGGTAAGCATATCACCCATCATGGTTCATTGGTTTCCATGATAGTCAATGTTGTTTATGTACATCAACACAACATGATGAAAATTTGCAATGGCATTGATGGTTTGTTTAGGGTTCAAGATTCATGGTTGATGGCTTATTTATCCAAGATCATCACATAATTTGTGTTGTTGTTTTAGTCAATATTCATTTTGATGTCAAATTTTTATTTACTTTTGTTTCACTAATCCTTTTCATTTTTCATCTTCTTGACCCCTTGTTCTTTTTCATGAAGGTTAAATTTGATCCCTCAATTTGATTGAAATCGGCTACATGCTCCTTTAATAATTAAGTTTATTATATGAAGTAAAATGGGCCAAATGGTGAAGTCCAACCCCCTACCACTTATAAGATGGCCATGATTTAAACTAGTTGTTTTATTACCTCCATTAATAAAAAAACATAATAACAAGAATTTTGCAATTGTTTGGATGACAATAAAAAAACCTTTGGATTATTTGTGTCAAAATAATTTTGGGATTAATGATCATAAATGGATTTACTTTTTATTTATTTAAGCTAGGTATATAATTTTGATATGGATGTTATGGATGTTCATTATGCACGTTTCAATCATGGCATTAGGCACTTTAATGTTATGTAGTATACTAACATTATGTGATTGACATGTGTTTTATTTAAGACTATGATTCTTTCGTGATGATATTTTAACTTTTAAGCACAAATGCAAATGCCATGTAGCTTTATGTTAGTGGTACCTAACTACGACAATCATTCACACATGATGATGCCATCTTTGATAAGAGCAAATATGTGTTGTTATCTCCTTCAATTTTTTTTCCTTCTCTTTTGTCACATTATGTTAATTCATGCCGACATTTTCCTTTTGTTGGGGTAATGATTTTTTGTTCATTTGTTCACATTCTCTTTGTTCTTACTTGCTACTTTTGTTTTTGTTGTTATCTTGTTTTTTAATTTTTGGATTCGCTTTGTTTTCACTACTCGTGCTTTTGCTATTTATTGTGTCTTTGTTCCCTTTTTACAACTTTTTGTGAGGTTGTTTGGGCCAACATGTTTCATTTTTTTTCTCTTCTAGTTTGTACTATGTTAAATAATTTTTTTGGGCTCTATTATCAACATTTAAACTTCAATATTTTCTCTTTTTGTTTAATTTAATTTCTTTTTTTTACTACTTTTGTTTTTGATGTTGTGTTTAATTTTGTTGGTCTACTACTTGTGTCTTGATTACCCATGCCTTCATCCTTAAATTAGTTTTCACAATGTCATGCATACATCTTTCTCTTCATTAACAATTGCAAAGTGGGGTTTTGTTTTTTTATTATTTATTTATTTATAGTAAAGGAGGGCGTTATTATATTGACTTTCATATTTGTCAACTAGTATATGTGCTCAAATATTCAATTTTAGATTGCTTTATATGATTGCAAATTCTTTTAAGAATTCAAGCACTAGGTGTAATGTTTGGTCTTGCAATACCTAGTTGATCAAAAAAACCTCCAAAAGAGAGAGAGAGAGAGAGAGGTTTATGAAACAATCATAGAAAGAAATTTTAAAAATGGAGAAAAAGAAAGAGATATATATATTTTAAAAAATGGGAAGAAAAGAAAAAGAAAAAATATAGAGAAATTAAATCAAAACAAGAAAAGCATAAAAATTGTAATTTAAGGGGAAAAAAAAAGAAAAGAAACGGAAAGTATGTTTTTGAAGAGTATGATGGTTTATTTAATGACAATGCAAGCTTTTTTTTTTTTTTTTTCCTTTTTTCTTTGGAGGGGTTATTGGAAAGATCCCCATTTCATATTTCAAATAATAAACCCTTTTAAAATAAACCAAATTTTGAAGATGCCCAAAAGGCAAAAAACAATAAACTGAACAAAAATCTTTCCTCGTGGTTCAAGATAATTAAAAGAAGAAGAAGAAGAAGAAGAAGAAGAGCAGCTTAGCTTAATTAAGCAAAAAAAAGATGCATAATTAATGCCCATTTGGCTACTAATTTTTAGTTGGCAAATGTGAGAATCAAATTAATCAGGGCAAAAGTCATCAAGAAAAATGCAACTCAGATCTCTCAAACTTGTTCTATTTCCTTCAATTGAAACATCTATCATAACATCATTAGTGAGCATCCCAAGAAATACTTCACATTTGACCATTCAAACAATTAAGAAAACTGCCAAAAATTTGCACCCAAAATCAAAATCTTGCTCCAAATGTGATGAATTCCTCCCCACCAAAATGGTTTGGAATTCTGACAAAATTTGACTCCACATTACCGTTGCATGAGGAAACAAGCACTGCTTCAAGTGTTATAGCTTTTCTCACAGCCCAAAAAAGCACACAGAGTTATATATTACTAAAAATTTCAATCTGTGTGTACAGTAAATAACAACAATAAAATGAACAGATCAAAAGAAAAACCCAATATTCATTTGAAGTGTGTGTTGTGATGGTGCTTGTTTTCCAGCAGAAAGTTTTTTTCTGGTGGTGCACCAAAATTAAATGGCTATGGTGTTTTTAAGCACCAATAGCTGGCTGTATTACAATATTGTATTGGGGTTCACTATTTTGTGAACACAACGTGATGCTGGATCAATTCTGGTTGCCTGGATCAAATCTGGTTGACAACATGGGTAACAGCTGCACAGTAAAGAGAATTTAAACAGAGGGAAGAATGCACCGATAGTGCTGCTTCGGATGGGTTTCAAGCACAAGTTGAAGCGCAGATTCTGCTCCAAGACCCTGTCGAAACAGTGCATCATATAATGCACCCAAAAATGTCGACAACTCCTTTTCTTCCACTTCGTGCCGCTGCATGTGACTCTCCTGTTTTTCAAAATCACTGTCTTCCCAGTCGCTCTGGGGGCTCCCAGGCTCCTCTTCTTCTTCATCCTCTTCCTCATCGGCGATTACAAACCTCCCTGCATCGCTTAGTGTAGCTGCATCTCTCTCCTTTTCCATCGGGAGAGAATCGCTTGCACCACTTGTTCGCTGCTGTAGTGTCTCTGCAGGTTCTATTGAAGATGCAATCACTGCCTTTGCTCCAGCATCCAAAAATGCCTTCACAGCTGCTGCTGGTGGCCCTTGTCTTCCTGTACATATTATGAGCCGGTCTCTCCATGCACCCACCTGTGGTACACACACAAACCATTCATTTAACTGCCGACAAATTCCGCCCACTCTGGTTGTTTGATGATCTACTTCACATGAGAGGCAGATCTTGATGACGCATGCACATATGAAGCCCATTGATAAAACAAAATGCCAGCAGCACTTGTCCATATCCTAAACAATATGAGCTGCCCACGAGAGTGGTTCATGGTTCGATACAAAACAAAGTAATGAGGCAGATGATGAATGAGGCTTTCAAGGGAAGAAGGCAGAGCAAAACTTAAAGTCTCTGATTTATACACACCATCCACCGTATGTCATCTGGAGTAAGGTGACATGCCGCCAGTGTCCTTCGGAACATGTAAGCACCCACCTCCTGACCATCTGCCAACATCTGCCATGGAAACAATGACTGTCCATGATCAGTGCTCTCTTGCAACAAATTCAGCTTTCTGGAAGGATGTAAGAAAAAGCCAGCAATTTTCTGCTTACAGATGCTAGCACCTGAAGTAGAAATCCTAATCTAAGAAAAGAAATTTCCAGAGCAAAAGATGGGAAAAAACTCAATGCTGTTTAGAATTCTCAAGAGTGATGATGGGAACCTGTGTATGGCGACCCATGAAGCGGTATAGAGTTCCTCCCAGTAGGAACCGGGGATAGTGCGCCACCAAACTGGCAAGGTTTGTTAACCGAGGCAGTTGCAATGGCTTCTTGGCTAACATACCTTGACGCATGCTGCTTATCACACTTTGCAAAAATTCACCTGCTATCTCACCAGGCTCTGCCACTGCCATAATATCACTTCGCCAGCTGCACATTTCCAAATCGAACATGTGAAGGACAGTATACTTTTCTGTGTTGACCTGAACATCTCATGCCTTTTGGAAAAGCATTAAAGTATACTTGTGGATGCATGCTGGATGCACAGATATGCCTGTACCAGGGAACTAAGCTTTCATTTGGAGTCTAAAGCTTATGTCACATCAAAAAAAAGTAGGGGCAGATTCCTGACCTTAGAACAAAGCCTGTGAGGTCTGTATGAAGGGACAAATGAACAAGACCCACTTGTGAAGAGCCTTGCAGTTTCTCAAGCAACACCTGCACTGGAGGTGCCAATTGTCGTGGTCCTAATGGAGGTGACCATGAAGGGTTAGACCCACCATCAAGGCTGAGAGGGGGAACCCCATCTATTTTGGACTGTTGCAACAGTCCAGGCTCAGGACTGTAGGGCAGTGGACTTGCAGGAATACTGGAACTAAGTAAGGGCGATGCAAATGGTGTGGTGTTGGTCGGTGTGGCAATTGGTTGTTGTGGTCCAATTCCACAGCTGTACAACTCTAGTTTGAGGCCATGACGTCTACAAAAAGCTTCCAGGAAACGGGTATGTCTCCATGGTTTGGGAAGGTCAGGACTGCGGCATGCTTCCACAAGTAGAACCTTTCGTCTCCACCCAAGGCCTGCCACCGTTTCCTCTGGCCATATACAAAATTTTCAGTAACATGTTGAGGGACCTGAAGAGCTGAGAACCAGAACGACAGTTCAAGAGATTGGAATACAAGCCTGAAAAAACCTCCAGTTGCATATGTTGAAGTCAATTTCATCTTAGAAACACATTTTCGTGAATAGGACACTGGCCTTACACAGTTAGACTTTGAAGGCTTTTCTCTTTACCTGCTAATTTTCCTTTAGAAGCTGCATTCCGTAAATTACGGTTTGTGTCCAACCAAGGATCTTCTTCTTGCTGCAGTGGTGCTAGGCAATCACAGGCAGCTTGAAAAGTCAAGGTATTGGCATCCACATATTCTTGCGTAGCAGCTTCAAGTTTATTCCAGACTGCAGGATCCGTCTCATCAAGCTCCATTCCACACCTGTCATCAACTGAAAATTTTCCAGCAACAAGCTTTTCACAATGAGAATTACTACTGCAAAAAATCCCAAAACCCCCAAAACACAATGGAGCACTAATGCATGCCTACTAAACCCCCCCTCCTCCATGCATCCCATCCAGTCTTCATCCAGCCACTGGGGGATGAGAGAAAATACTCATACTTGGATTGAAACGAAAATACTGGAGGCCTGGAAGCATAGGGAGCAAAGTGTCCAGAGCCTCTTCAGTTCGTTCAACGGAGCAAGCACTCTCAATCAAGACTTGTCCAGTGTCTAAATACCGCCATCCTCCTTTGCCCCTTACCTGGTCACATTTTACACCCACCCATTTCAATCATGAATATTATTGTGATTTCAACTCATCCATATACCACTCGTTGTTAGTTGGCTCTTTCTATCACAATTGGTGGCTTGTTATCAGGAAGACCAACTACCTTAGTGGGTAGATTTCCGCACCCAATTGAAATGAGACACCCTATTTGCACATCAGGCCATAGAAGCTGTGCCTCACGGATGGCTATGATTGTCGGATTGTTTGCTAGAACGGCTCCATCCTGCCACCGATTTGAGTCTGTTATGAACAAAAAGCACAGATTTTTTTTGGGGTCAAAAAATATAAATTAAACTGAACATCGGCTTGTGATGATCACATATCCGCAATCATATGTTGATCATGTGTTTGTCACAGTTGTCCAAGAGTTAATAATAAACTAAAGAGTTTTTGGGTTTACAGAAAATCTTGTGATAGAAACAGAAAAATTTTTACCACTTGAGAAGTCGTCAAGATAGTAAGGAGCAGCTGAGGAGGCACGGATGGCCTCCCAAATTTGGTACTTGCAGCTCCCAATGAAGGCACTCCTGTGAGGACCCACCTGTGTTGTCAGTGGTGTTGCTGTTGCTGGCGTTCCTGAGACCGATGCTGCTGGCCCATCATTGGTCCAAGGAGCTGTCTCAGGAGTCCCAGGTGGATACTTCATGCCCACAAAAAACACAAATCCCCCTTCTCTTTGTCAACCATCCTGCTCCAATTCACAACAAAAATACTTTCCATCCCCACAACCAATTCCAACCAAGAAGTCTATATCCTTTGTTACAAAGACTTTGCCAACAATTTCTTTTAGCAACAATGTGATGGTCCAGGGTGACCACTGCAGATACCTGATAATTACGGAAGACAAATGGCTGTGCAGGAGTGACACTGACAAGTGCTGAAACAACAAAAACCTTGGGAATGCCCTTCACTGCAGTTTCAATCAGAAGGCTTCCCTCATCTGTGCTCATCTCCTTGAGCAGCCGCTCAAACTGCTCTGCATTGTGCTACTCCATAAACCACACAATAAGCCCCTCATCCTGTCTCAGTAGTGTTGTCATCTTCAAATGCCACAACACTGGTTACTGAAAATGAAAATCCCATAACAAAAATTCACCTTGTACACAAGAGGAAGAAAGAAGAAGGGTGAGCTCTGAAGGCTTACTTTGGAACCATGAACCACAACACGAAAATTTTGAGATGAGCTTTTGTAGACCTGGTCGATTTTCTCCCGCCATGTGGCTGCTTCATTGTCTTTCGGAATGGGTTCTGCAAATACCAACTTCCCTGCATGATGAATCCAACGAGTTTAGATTTTGGTTCAGGATGCAAAATCCTCCTCCACCAACAATAGAGGTTCCAGTGCAAAGTCTGAGACATCTGAGTGGGTGAAGCTGGATGCTGCCCAAATCCTCCACCAACAAGTGTACTGGAGACTAGAGGCAGCTTGAGCTCAATTGGAGGAAACACTGCATACATGGGTACATACCTAGACTTTTGTAGATCTCTTCACATTCATCGAGGTTCATTTGCTTGATGCCCAATGCACATGCAAGCATGCCGCCAGTAGAGGTTCCACAGATGAGATCAAACATCTCATGAATTCGTCGCCCAGTCCCTTGCTCAATCCGCCGCAGCATTTGCACTGTTGCCAATCCCCTCATGCCACCACCATCCATGGACAGAATGCGCAACCCTTGCTTTGCTACAGGTCGTCCTTTCACTGCTCGCCTCAGATATTCGTTCTCACCTGAATGTTGATAACAAAAGTTGAGGATGCAATCAAAGATTTTACCTTCAAAAAAGTTCACATGTGTTCTGTCTCCTGCCAAAATGTAAATCAAACTGATGGAACAAAAATGGATCTGCTTACCAAGAATAGCTAGAGCTCGTATAGCTGCTTTACAGACACCTGCATCTGACCCAGCTGATAATCGAAGCAGCAGATCTCGCAAGCTCTCGGATGCCAGTAACACTCGCCGATTCTCCCAGCAAAAAGCAAGATTTCCCACAGTCAATAGTGCATGTCGCTGCACCTGCTCATCAACATCCAACCCCTCTAGCTTGTTAACACTTTTGCCTTTTTCTCAGTTGCATTCAGCAATACTTTTGTAGATTTCTGCCCTTATTAATTCAGTAGCACCAAACCATCAACCAACCTCAGAGCTTCTGTGTGCACACAACAGCTTGAGTCGCTTAAGAATCTCCTTGGTGAGCACACGCACAGCCAGAGCATCAGATGTGAAAGCTAGATTCATAAGAATCTGCAAGACTGAAATAAGAAGCTCTTCAACACTGGCAGTGTTGCGCAGCACCATCTCTATTGCCTGCACCAAATCGGCACGCATCAACCGCACTCCAACTGCTCCATCCACTGCCAGTGACGCCAGTGCTACACATGCTTGCTCCACCTTTGAAATCACCACACACAAATTCTTGTCAGGCAGCAGTAGAGTGTAGATCACATTCAAAGCTCATGGTACAAAAGTCATGCTAAAATCAAACTGTTGCCAATTCACAAGAGTTCAGAAATGCACATTAAGTTTCAGCTGTGGACTATATAAGCTACTGACTGACCACATGGTGGTTGTCACTGAGCATCATGCTAAGAAGTTGGCGTAGAGCACTCTCATCTTTGCCGATGACAGCCCTGTTGCTGACGTCTTGAGACATCTTTGCCAAAGCTGATGCCAGAAGTGGATGTTGACATGATGAAAACCGAAAAATGAGTGCAAAAAACACACTCAGCTTGTGTTTTGATGCAACAAAGTATGAAGCAGTCTCAGCCTGCAGATGAAAACATCACCCTCCCCCCACCACATCAGACACACAGCAGAGTGATGATAGCTCCTTTGAAGACTTGCTGATTTGCACCCATCACTCTGACACACACAGAGTTTAGGGGTTGGAAGGTCCACATGCACACCTCAATATCAACATTGATTGTGGAGAGAGCTTGGTCACCCTCAATGCGCACATTGGCCAAAGACAAATGACGCAGATTCGTGCACGGTGTGATCTCGGGCAGAAACTCCAGAGGATTACCAAAGAGACGCAGCACTCGTAGTTTTGCCATTGCCCTGATTGGAAGGTTGCAAAATGTGAAGAACAAAATGCATGCAAAAGAATTCTCCTTCTTCACAAGAAAACAACAATGTAGTACTGTTCATGCACTATCACAGGAATCAGAGTGACATACAAATGGATTGTGCATGCACTCTTTGCAGGAATCAGATTGAGATACAAATGGATTGCAAATGTGCACTTATTGCAGGAATCATATAGCAAAGATACAAATGGATTGTGCATGTGCACTAATTGCAGGAAGCAAACTGAGATACCAAAAGGACGGGTCTGGTTCATATTTTTCAGTACCTGAAGTCCAGCAAAGGTCGGACCAGCTTGTTGTGCTCAAGCGAGAGCTCCTCCAACTCTATGCACTCCCGCAGCTCCCCTACAGCCCAAAAGGGTTAAAGCATGAAACCATTGGAAATTCACCATCATCCAGAAACAGAGTTAGAAGACAGAGAGAGAGAGAGAAACCAATGGCAATTCAACCGAGCAAGATCTGGATTGCAATGATGCAATGGGATGGCTTGAAAACATGGGTACCTGGAATGGATACAAGAGAGTTGTGATCACAGTGGAGCACATGAAGGTGCATAAGCTGGCCTAATTCCACAGGCAGGATTGCAATCTTGTTGTTGTCCAAGTACAGTCTCTCCAACATCTGCAGCTTCAGAATTTCCACAGGCAGAGACTGCAAAACACCCAATAATGAACCCACATCCGTCTGTCCATTAGTCAGTCAGGTTTTATGAGGAATCAGAAATTGCTTTGCAAAATCAGTTATGAGGATTCAGACACAGAATGAAAATGCAAAGCAGAATCAGGAATAGGGCTTGTGGGTGGGTGGATGGGTGCGTTGGATAGGCAGGCAGGGGGGGACTGACAGTGAGGAAGCAATTGGAAAGATTGAGGACAGTAAGACTTCGATGGTGTTGCATCCGAGCCAGAAGTTCTCCAGAAGCTGTGATCTTGCCTGTGCGATCTGTAGGACTTGGATCAAGCACTCTTGACAGCAGTCCCAATCCCTCTCCTGGAGGTCCAGATCCCACTGTCCTTGACAAGGATACCACTTTCAGAAGCTCCATCCGCTTGTGCACTTCCAGACCGACTTCCACCTTGACGACACCATCATGATCATGATCATCAGAAACAGCATTTGCTTCTTCTTCCTGTTTTGTTTCTTCTTGCTTGTGCAATTCGCAATTGGGTACAATCTGCAAGCTGTTGTTGTTGTTGACATTGGGGGGGGATTGTGATCCTCCTCCTGTTTGGATGTGCTGCTGCTTGCTTACAACTTGCAGCGACACTTGCACCTCGTCATGTGGAGAAGGCAAGTTGACCATCAGCTGCGATTGCAGCTTGAGAGCCACTTGCTCTTCGTCATCCCCTGCTGCCCAGTCAAGCTCGATGCGGAATTTGCAACCAGCCGTAAGCTCCGCTCCCACCACATCCTGCTGTTTCCGAGGCGATCCACCACTCTTCTTGAGGATTCCCAATCCTCCTCCTCCTCCATTCCCTCCCCCACCACCACCACCCACCGCACCATCATACTCCTCTTGATCATCCTCCCCATAGCCCAAGGTCAGATGAAATGTGTCCACCTGCCTCTTCCAACTTCCCAGCGCCCATGACATTGCTCTCTCTCTCTCTCTCCTCCTCTTCCTCCTAGGCTTTCCCTCCTCCTATCCCTATCCCCAACGTAGATCCAGTCTCACAAAACTCCTTTCAAGCCTGAAGCTTTACAGGAACTTCTCAAGTTTGTGCAACAAGCTTCACCAACTCTTCTTGTTGTACCCTCCAAGTTCGCTGATCTCCTCCTCTTCCTCCTCCTCCCATGACCATATAACCTTGCCTCCGTGTTCCTCATCTCCAAATTCTCCAAGAAAAAGATGCATGAGATGACCAATTCACCTAATCTTAGAAGCTTCCAGTGGACCTTGGTGCCAAGAAGCTGACCGAAATTCTCTCCCCAAGAAAAAAGAGAGAGAGACAGAAATGGAGAGGACCTACAAGCGTACCCAATTTACCAACCCATCGATGCTTCGTGGTGCCGACGAGGAAATTTGGTTTAGGTCTCGCAGCATCCGTGGAATGCGCCGGCGGTGGGTCCCGGACTGACCAGGGTAGTACGTTCACCGTCTTTACTTGCTTGCTTGATTTGCATGTTGGAGCTGAGAGTTTGATGACGAATTGAGGGCTGGTGGGAGTGCATCTTTGGTAGGATTGTTGGCAGGACATAGAGAAATTGCAGATTGATTATCACATGCTCAGAGGATGAGTGGATGGATCCATTGTTGGCATGCAATCACAGATTTGTTCTCACATTGATTGGGCTAGCAGTACAGGGTAGGATGCAATTGCAGATTCTCTCATGTTGAGGATTCATTGTTGGCTGGATGATGATGCAAGTTGCATATTCTCGTATGTGCATGGATGGATCAATCTCCTTGCTTGTTTGAGATCTTCAGTTGTTGGCAGGATGACATCTATCTCCTTGCACATCAGGATCTGTGATTGCATCATCCTTGCATCTTGTTGCGGTGGTTGCAGAGGATTGCAACAAATAGAGGTGGTGGCAGCAATTAGCTCTATTATATCAATCAAGAGTCATTTCTTTCACATATATCTATTGCAAGCCCTTTTTGAGAGGGTAAAAAAAGGGGTCCTGTTCATGTAAAGCTTGCTGAATTGTGGACTGCAGTTTCTTCTCCCCCCTCACACACAAGAATGCTGTTGAGAGTTTGAACTTGCCACTCAATGTCAATTGCAAAAATGGGACTTGTGAGTCCCCCCCCAACACACATACATTCTAGAACAGAAGCACCATATCTGTTTACTGCTGGAGCTGATCTGGAGGAACCTTGAAACTGTGTAAGTACTAAGTATCCCCATCTGCACACCACAAATTAACTTCTTGGGTATTTGCTTGTAATCTTTCTTTTGCCATATAATTGCTTCAACACACAGGCAACAAGATCATGATGATGAAACCAACACTGTAAAAAAAAAACACCACCTTGTGCAACTCCCATTTACTTAGCCAATTGTTTTCAATTAGCTAGAAGTGCACTGTTGTATCTAGGTAATAGTAATATTCTAGAAAGCGTATGAAAAACTAACCTTGTTCGCGGCCTTTCACAATTCAAAGGAGGGTGATTCTCAACCATAGCCTGTCAAATTGTTTCTCTTTCTTCTTCCTTATGATCTGCAAGAAATTGAAGATTCCAATTGTGTTTGTTTCTCTCCAAAAACAAGTTTCCAGGTCCTTGATGATACAGTGAGAACACTCATCATAGTCATTGCTATACATTGGAGAGCAAATGGGGTAATTGATTTCTTCAACACCACAGTTTGTTCTCACTTCTCCACTCTTTCTTCTCAACCTGAGCATCAGCCAACACCCCAAAGATCCAAAACTTAGTAAAACTATGATAGAAATGGCAACCAGAAGCCAAGAAGAAACTAGGTTCAAGAGTTTCTACTACAACAGAACCATGCAACAATAATATTATGCTGCTCAAAACCTTTTCATACTTACTTGTGCCTCTAGCAAAGCAAATCCCATAAGAATATACAGATGATTATTGAGCTGGTCTTTGGCGAGAGCTGCCCACATGTAAGAATCAAAGTGAACTTCCACCTACAAATTGGATATTTGAGTTTGCACATCCAACTGCACTTGAGAACACATGGACTGCATGGCCTCAATCCGCCAGACACCCATGACAACAATATATCCATACTGCACAGAGAGAGAGAGAGAGAGAGTGACAATTGTAAACCAGAGCACTGATACAGATCTATGAAATAGCAGAGAAATCTCCCACAAAAAACAATTTAAAGGGTAACATGAAAATAAGTGGAGTATCATAAAACCTTATGAGACTTGCTCACAAAGTGTCAGACCCATCATCACCTTCTCCATCATGAAGAGCGAGCGGCAACGAGCTGCTGCCATGACTACCCAATGACTTCATCAACTTCTCCAACAGCAGGTGTGTGTAGATAAGTGTACAATAATCTGCCCAAAAAAGCTTCAAGCAAACCATAATACAAAAATCTGCTTCTTGGGTTTCTGTCATATATCCAGAAGCAATCTGAAGAGACTCTCTGTTGTCATCCTGTTGGGTAGCACTCAGAGGACATAGTCTACATAGGCTGTCTCTTCTCTGGCCTCCTGAAGAAGCTTTCATCAACTCCACAACAAAAAGAGTCAAGATGAAAGGCTCGAAGTTCATGACAAAGCCTTTGAGATTTTACTTGACAAGCTTGCTAAACCCTAAAGGGTCTCCACTCCAGGACGACTCCGATCCTTGCGCGATTCTTCTTGGTGGTGGCCCGCAAGAGTTTGGCGCCATGATCTTCTTGCGGTAGGCGGTAGAGAGAAGAGATCACACGTCTTCCCTCCCCTGTCACCGGACGCTTCAACAAGAGTTTACACCAGGAGGAGGGACGTAGGACAGTTGGGATTCAAACCCTAGCATCTGCAGCTTGCCTCTATACGCAACTTGCAGGTGAGCCGGAAGAGAGTGAGAGAGAGAGAAAGAGAGAGATTTTTGTGCTGCGCGTTGTTGTTGTTGCCGTCATGGAGGCGCAAGCGGTTGTGTGTTTTTCCAGCAGAATAGCGAGCTGAGAATGCTGCGGCGGTGACAAGGCTCATCAGAGGAGGAGACGACGGGGGGCAAGGAGGGAAAGGATGATCAAGAGCATGGGCTCCTCCTCCGGCGTTGCTGCTGCCGGACTTGCAACTGATGGTCCCTTGCAAGCGGATGCGAAGATGATGGAGGGAGGAGGAGCAGTTGTTACTCCTGCTGCTGCTGGTTCTCTGGAGGATGGACCTCCTGCAACTACTACTACAGCGAATGCTACTGTGGCCGCCGCCGCTTCTGCTGTTGCTCCCGCGGCTGCTGCTGCTGCTGATATTGGTGTACCTGAGGCAGCTCTTACCAGTACCGCCACCATGACCGCCAATGTAAGCTTCCCCTTTTCTTTCTTTGGACAGTGGGGTTTCTTTTCTTTTCTTCTTTTTGTTTTGTGTTTTTTCTCTCCTGTTGTCGTCGTCGTCTGATTGTCAGATGTTTTTCTTTTGGATTCTTGTTGTTTACAGGAGCGACGAGCACGAGAATCTATTGCCACGAACCCTTACGACGTCGAGGCTTGGACTGCTCTTTGCAATGAAGCTCAAGTACACAATTCTTACACTCTCTCTCCCATTTCTAGAACCCTTCTGGTTTCTTTCTGTCACTCTGAAGGGAGTAAGAAGAGCTTGTGTTGTAAACCCTAACCATGGGGATATCATGTCTTAGCTACTGTTTCCATGTCCATGTATGTTGTATGGCAAAAGAAGCATGGCACTGCAAGCTTCTGTCACAAGAGTTGTTGTGATGCTGTGGCAGCTTCAATTGTGATGTCAATTTCGATGGGCCCCATATATATTCTCATGAGGGAATAGGATGCTTGAGGGTCTCATCAGGGCTTTCAGGGCTGTCAAGAATTCCATTCCATTCCTTTTTCTGACATGTGCTAGGGTGAGATGTTGGACAGACCAAGCCTATTGGAGAGGCTGCACCTGTTTTTGAACAGTTTCTTGCCACGTTTCCAACAGCAGTAAGACATCTTCTCTTTTTTTTGGCTGTGAAAAAAAATCTCCTTTCGTTTGCTCTTTCTTCTTTTGCAAAAGTTTGGGCTGGCAAGCTGGAGTTTGCTTTTTGACTTCTCCAGAAGTTCTGCAACTCATTGATTTGATTTGATGCACTTTTGGCAACTTTGTTGAGATTGGTCTATGTAGCACATTGTTGTAGTGAATGCTGGAACGAAACAGAAAGGTTTAAGCTTTGAGCTTGTTTCCACAGGCCCTTAAGCTACTGGAGCATGTATGTGAATGCTGGAAAAAAAACAGAAAGATTTAAGCTTTGAGCTTGTTTTTTGCAGGCAAGGTACTGGAGAATGTATGTGGATGCACAAATTGCAGCAAATGATGATGAAGCTGTAAAGCAGATCTTCAGTCGTTGCTTGCTGCATTGCCTCCATGTTGACCTGTGGTAAGGGTCCTTATATCCTGAGAAAAAACTGTTGTTTACTTGTTTCTGCACCTACAATCTATCTAGCACACAGTTGTGTTTTTCTTTGAGTTGAATGCTTTGCATCTGGAGAGGGAGATCATGCTCTACACTGAACCAGGGGGTTTTGATTCTGCAGGAGGTCTTATGTTCGGTATATGAGGAAAGTAAATGACAGCCGAGGCCCTGAAGGGCGAGATGAAATGAGGAAGGCATTTGAGTTCATGCTTTCTCATATTGGTGCGTTCTTGACAGATATATTGGAAAGTGTGTGTGCGCATATGTTTCCTGACATCTATGTGATTGGTCTTGGTGCAGTGACTGCACTGATCACCAAAACTCTGCTGCTTACGAGCTGGTTTCATGCAGCACTGTTTTTCCTTGTCTGTTCGACAGGTTTTGACATCACTGCAGGGCCTGTTTGGCTGGAGTACATTTCATTTCTGAAAGCAGCTCCAGTATGTCTCCCACTGGTCCAAGCCTCAAGCAGTTTTGATTGCATCGAATAGCAAGGGTTGTGTTATGTCTGTTGGTTTTTAGATTTTAGGTTGTGAATCATTAAAAGGAATGCGAGTCAGGTTCATTTTTTACATAGAGTCTCATGTAGTAATGAGCTGATAAATAAACTTGGGATGCTGATGAGGAGCAGGCACTGACTCCTCAAGAAGAGTCACAGCGGATGACAGCAGTTCGAAAAGCATATCAGAAGGCTGTATTAGCCCCGGTTCATCTGGTGGAGCAAATCTGGAAGGAATATGAAAACTTTGAGAACTCCGTCAGCCGTGCTCTGGTTGGCTGCTTGCCCTTTGTTCAGTGTGAAATGTCTAGGAGTTACGTGGTCACCGATTGTGATTTGAAAATGGGGTTCAATAAAATTGATTTTGCTCACAGGATCATCATCTGCTGGTTTTGTTTTTCTTTGCTCAATATGGGCTATTGTGCTTTTGTGTTGTCTACTGTGATGTGCCTATGGTTCACAAAGAAGTGACAAGCATTTGAGATAAGAACAGTGTGCCTTTCATGTTATGGTTGTGAATCTTTGATATTTTCAGTGTATTTCATGGTCTTTTTTTCTGTTTAGCCATCTGCTTTTAAGGGTTTTTCAATCTTTCTGAATTCTGTTCATGAACCCACTGCTTGACCTCTGGGTGTTGTTGGGTAAGCCCCTCAAAAGCATTTTGCCTTTTTATGTGCCAAGCACTGCTTCTTCACGGCAAGTAAAACAGCATCAAGCTTTGAGAACAATTGAGAGGTTAGTGAGGGAGAAGCATCTATCTAAGGGCTAAATCGCACTGTCTATGCAGGCAAAAGGTCTTTTGGCAGAGTATCAACCCAAGCACTTCAGTGCCAGGGCTGTTTATAGGGAGCGCAAGAAATACTGTGAACGTATTGATGCAAACATGCTTGCAGTACCTCCCACAGGCTCCTACAAAGCAAGTTCCATCCCCTTGATGCTTTTTAACTTGATTCACACACTCATGACTTATTCATGTATCGCAATTGACTGCAACCTTCTGTTTGTACTAGCTGTGAATGACATAGCCCAGTACATTGTCTTGAACAATAACATTGGAGGTACATATTTTTATATGCCTGTGCTTTTACAAAATCTGGCAACTTTTCTACTTGTGGACTCTGCTATATAGGCTATTCTACACTTCTTTATTCTCTCTGGGAAGTTGGTCATAATTCATGTGCATCTCTCTGTTGCTTACTGTTGTTTCCTCTTCGGTGCTTGTTCTTCATGATGGGATCACTTCAGTTATGAGTACTAGAGATAAGTGCACTATCTGAAGCAGGTGGTTGCAGAATCACAAGTGCCATTGGTGTGCAGGCAGCCTTTTGTAATGTTTCTGTTAGTTATCTTCATCAGATCACCAATGGATGAAGCTTTCCTTTGGAATTGGATAGCATTCTATTGTTGCATCGTGGGCATAATTTAGGCTATTTGGATGCTTCATATTTCTGGAAATCTGTCTAAGATATGGTGAATTTTGTCTGCTTGTGACAATTTTGAACAACTGATGAGTTGATGACTATTAGCGACTGCTACTAGTTAAAACCTGCAATGTATCAAGTATCAATGAGTTTGTGAAGAGACTATTGGAGCTCACTCCAACTGGACATTTTTCTCCTGCTCTTACTTCTACTGTCTGTATTTTACCGTATTTTGTCTTGTTCTGATACTTTAAACTTCATTTGGCCAAATTGGTTGCAGTCAAGTCCTTGTCTCTTTTTGTATGTTGACGGTGATCTTTTTTGAGGCCTGATGGAAAATATAGCTTGCATTGTGTTCAGGAAGGGCAACAGTGCCTTGCTTGGAAGCAGTTGTTGACGTTTGAAAAGTAAGTAATTTTTTTGGTGTATTAGCTGTTATGCACATGTGGATGCACCTACAAATTGGAACTGAAAATGTTGGGAGTTATATGAGTGCTGTGAATTAAGTATTTTACCTGAAATGGTCTCTTTTTCTGCAATGTTTGTGTGATCAACCTAAGTTTTTGGTCATCTGACCTTAAGATGTATTCCCACTTTCTTTCCTGTTACCCCTTAAATTCAAAGTCTACTGCATCTTGTTTGTCAATTCTTCTGACTCTTGTGATGTTGTTACTAGTCATGTTTATCTTTGGAAGTTTTCTGGTCCAATTTGACCTTCAGGCCTGCCCTGGATGTCATTGATCCTTCTATCTGATTGCCATTGCTTTTTTTCTGCATTGCATTTCTGGAATATGTTTCAACATATGTGGTATTGGTCATGGCAGGGGAAACCCTCAAAGATTAGATGCAGTGGGGCTTTCAAAGCATGTGGCATTTACTTATGAGCAGGTATTCTTGTCTGACAAGTTATTATGGCCCTCTGTTTTTGGCCTTCACATTTCAACTGCCATTCAGTCATTATCAGGAGAATGAACCTTCATGATTCCAACACCAACCGAGCCCTTAGTTTGCAACATCTATGGCTCTCTTGAACACTTGTCATAGCAGTTTTGTTTATCCAGTCCTGAAGTTTCTTATGTTAATCTGCAGTGCTTGATGTATTTGTACCACTATCCCGACATCTGGTATGATTATGCAACTTGGCATGCTCAAAATGGTTCCCCTGACTCTGCTGCAGTTGTGTTTCAACGAGCACTTAAAGCCTTGCCAGGTAATGCATCTTCTCTCTATTTGGTGGTCCTTCATTCTGGAGAAGATCCTGGTTGCAAGAAGTATTGCCAATTTTATTGTAGAGAGTTTTTGCAGCATTTGCAGTGTGTGTTTTTGGGACTATTAGTGCACCAAGGGCTTGGTAAGGCTCTTTGAGGCCAGGCTTCCCAGCCCCAAGGGCTTGTTCCATCCCTGTTATATCCCCTTACATTTCTTCTCATCTGCTTAAGAACCAGTAATATGAAAGTCTTTCTTTTTTCTCTATTTCTTCTGTGTGTTGGTTATCTTTCAGAGGAACTGCGTGAGAATGAACCTTTGTTGGAGTCAACTCTGCAGTACATGGGTTCAAAATCTCAGATTGGGGTACAATTTATTGTTTGACATGTTGGACAAAAGGTTATTGCCTTTTGTATGGAAAGGTGTTCATGGAGAGAACTCTCTCTGGATACCCGTCCATGTTCTTGTTTTAGAAGTGTAAATCTAATATCAAGAGCTCTGAAGATTTAATCCAAGAGTGATAGAGAATTTCTCATGTAAAGAGGAATGGGTCTAGGCCTTGAGACCATTGATTAAGGCATTCCCATTGGTCAAGGTCTCAAGTAAGGCATTCCCATGATTTGTTCACCCAGTCCAAAGGCCTTTCTATGTGCTATGGAGACCCTAGAATTGAAGCTGAAAGAGGTGTGGACTTGTAGAAGTACTTCGAATGTACTGTTGAACTGATCATTTGGAGGAAACTTAGTAGCTAAGACAATGAGAGATGATGGACAGCAGCTCAAAATTAGAACTTCCTCAAAGCTGTAATGGACCCAATTTTTATATGGAAGAATGTAATCATCTTTGATATTTGGGGAAAGTGGTGTCAATTTGGGAAGGAGCTGAATGAATTATATATGTCGTAAGGAATTCTACTGGGAAGATTCAACATAGATATGTACAAGATCTTGATGCTTATATGAGGAGATTTGTAGACAAGAGCTGGAATGCTTGTGCAAACATTTGTATCAAGGGAAACCCTACTGCTGGAGTGAGCACTGCATGAAGTTGCAGAGCACCATTCTGTCAATAATTCTCTTTCCTCAAAACTCTTGTTGCTCTTTCCTAATTTGGTACCGGATCTATGGGCCACAAGGAAATGGCAAGCAGTCTTCTGACAGCATCTTTATCCTTGTGCACCAGTGAGATGGACAAGTATTTGTTAGTTTCAACTCATCTTTTCTGTCTCAAGGGCACAAGTCTGTGGCATTGACAGATACTGCAGTTTTACACTATGCATATGCTGAATTTGAGGAAGCTCGGGGTGGAATCAAGGTGTGTTTTGATTTCTAACTCTTGATCTGACGGTTCTTGTAATGGTGCAAGCTGATCCTAGAGCCAAAAAGGTTTTTCTGGTCAGATTCTCAACAATCTTTTGCCACTCACATGAGTTGGCTTGAATTGTTGGTTGTGGATCAGGAAGCGAAGGGGGTGTATGAGACACTTATCAGTAATGACAGCACTGCAAATGCTTTAGCATACATTCAGGTAAGCGGGTTGGACATGTCAGTACTCTTGTCCTGCTGGGTTATTTCTAGCCTTCCAATCACCAAAGTATCTGTTAGCCATCACTCGAGTTGAAGATAGATAACATCAAGCCGAGCAGCTCAGGCTCATGGCCACCTTGCAGTCTTTGGTATGTTTCCTGGGGTTTCATTGTGGCTGTTGTGCAGTTAGGTGATGAGCTTTAAATTGATGCAGTTGATGCGTTTTGTGAGGAGGACTGAAGGTGTTGATGCAGCCCGCAAAGTTTTCTTCGAAGCTCGCAAGGCTCCTGCTTGCACATACCATGTTTATGTGGCTTCTGCAAATCTGGAACTTTGCATTGACAAGGATCCAAAGGTACAGTTCTTCATCCTATGCTACACAACAGTTCAATGGAATGTTCTTTACCAGCAGCAAACATGCCCTAGTACCTGCCTTCTGATTAGTACATCACATGAAGAGTTTTGCATTTTTTTCTCATCAAGTGGTTGAATGTCCTACTCCTTATGGATCAAAATAAGTCATTAAAGCAAAGTTATATGGAGGCATACTGCATCATCTCCCAACTCCCAACTGACATTCTTTACATGTAGATCTTCTCTTGCTGTTTTGTGCTGGTGTAACACCTTTCAGTTTAATATCTGGCAAATATCCTGTGCAGGTGGCCCGGAACATCTTTGAGTTGGGACTGAAGAAGTACATCCATGAGCCAGCTTATGTACTTGAGTGAGCACAAGGCGACTTCATTCAGTTACCTTATAAGTACATCTATGAAGTTTGAAAGCATTCGTTTCACCTTCAAAGCAAGGTTCACTTATGCTCTCTTGTTGAATTATTGCAGGTATGTTGACTTCTTGTGTAGAATGAATGATGACCGAAATGTACGTGTACTTTTCGAGCGGGCACTCAGTGTTCTCCCACCAGAAGAGTCTGCTGAGGTGTGCATTCTTTGCATCTTTATCCTCCATTGATTCAAATTGAACACTTGGTGCTCTCTTTTGAGACACAATTCCAGAGTATACTGAAACTCACTTACATCATTCAAGATAATAGTGGAACTATGTATGTTTTATTCAAACTATGTCAGGGTAAGTTGGAAAGTGGATTCTGGAGCATTAAATTTCTCTCTTCTAGTTTTTCATTTCAGGCATATGCAGTTATTGCAAATGCTTCTTTGTTGTAAGTAAATTTGTGGTGCACTGCAGTCATAATGATGTCCAGTTTCTCTGTTCTTAATTGTTTTGGTGAGTCAGGTGTGGAATCGCTTTTTGGCATTTGAGCAGATGTATGGGGACCTTGTGAGCATGCTGAAGGTATGTTGACATCAAGTTTTTTCTCAACGCAGGGAGTTCCACAAGTTTTTTTCTGCTAATCTGTCTTCCAGTTGTCAAGCTTGAAGCCTGCCTTCCCCACGAACTGACAGTGCACACTACAGATTGTAAATGGGTCCTAACTATTAAATGCCAAACTTCAACGACTTCATTTATAGCTGGCTTCTTGAACCATGTTACTATTTGTAATAGGTGGAGCAGCGTAGGAAAGAGACATTGTCACAGACAGGGGAAGATGGGTCAGCTGTTGGTGAGGGCTCACTCCAGCAGCTGATTGCTCGATATCGCTTTCTTGACCTGTGGCCCTGTTCAACATTTGATCTTGATCACATCACCCATCAACAGGTGCTTCTTGCCATGATGAATCCTGTTGGAATTTGCAGTTCTTTCTTTCTGTTTACCTTAGGAATTGATCTATTAGGGTGCTTCAAACCTCTGCTATTTCTGTGATGAAGTTGTCTTTATCGGTATCTTTCGGTGTGCCCTTGGCTTTTCCTCCCACTGTGAGCCAAGCGAAGTGTGGAGGAGACATGGGCACAAAGCTATAGCAAGCCGATTGTCTCAAGTCGTAAAGTTTGGCATATACAAGCCAAATATTACAAAAGCCAAGTTGATGTTCAAGAAATGCCATACAGGTGATGATATAGATCGCTGATGCTGGTGAAGTTAATGGGGAATATCCATCCGGTGTCCCATCTAGATGATTGTGCAGAAGTCACTCATGAAGGTGGAGAAAGTTTTTGGTGGGAGCAATACTACACCAGGAGGCCGAGACACAGGTAGGGGTCAATCCATCACTCGCTTTTTCATTCATCCCTGCCTCACCAAAACACATGACATATGATAATTCCAGCAAGTAAGATGCTCATCTTCTACGCCAGGACCAGTCCTTAATTCTGTTCCATTTGCAGTGGTGGAGAAAGCCCCGGTTGCAGGAGGAACTGGAGGAGCAGGTGTCAATATTGTTCGACCTGATGTTTCTCGCATGGTTCTATATGATCCACGTCAAGGGTTTGGTAAAAGACCACTCAAACTCCCTTTCAAGTCAGCTTTTAAAAGTGCTTTGTTATCTGCCAAATATCCTTTGTTTCCACTGAGAGGTCTGTTCTATTGAGATAAAACAGTAGATTAGGATTAAATGAGGCTCCAAGACAACTGTTATTGTCTCTGCAAGCATTTGTAGCATTCAGAAAGAAATCCATTTGTGAGGGCTTCAATTGGAGTTAAAATGATTCAATGTTTCATCTGTAGTTGATAGGACTGATAGGCAAGGGAAATGTTGATGGTTTTTTATGTGTGTGTTTTCTGTGGGTGGGTATTGTAAGTGCTGTGGTGGGCTAAGAGGCAGTGTCTGATGCAGGGATACCTCAACCGGGACAAACGTTGCCCATTCCTCCTCATGCAAGGATGCCTGCAGGCATGCAGTTTGTCCCACCATTGCTAGGCCTGCATCCTTCTGCACCAAAACTTATACAAGGACGACTTCCTCCAGGCATAGTACCTCCCACAGGTAAGCAGTCTTGTTCCAGTAGATGATTAGTCTGCTTGTGTATATGCAGATGCTGACTACATGATCAACACATAAGCTCACTTCCTGGTATGTTATCAGAAACTACTGAATTCCATTGTCAATGTCCAAATCCTTCCTTAGGCAATACCCTTCTCAAGAGCTGAGTGACTGGTAAGGTTTTGGATGTGTGTTGTGTACCTGCTTTTCAACATAGACTCTTAAGGTCTGCCTTAGAGCATGACAGGGACAGTACCCACGCTGGCAACTGCAGGTATGCCAGGCCTATCTATGCAGCAAATGCGACCACCACCCCCTCCTTCAGCACTCCGTCCACCACCACTTCCCCCTGGACGCCCACCAGGCGACTCTTCCCTTGCTATCAAGACAGTTGAAGATGCCTTCAAGTATCTTCCCTCTTCTGTGGGTTCTTTCCTTGCTCGACTTCCTGCTGTGACAGGTAAGATATGGAGGCAATCAGATCCCAAAGCAATGAGTCAAAGGAAGCTACATTGCTACCAAAGAAGTCATACTCATGTGTAGTTACTGTTTTTGGTGCACTTTGAATCAATGTGGCCTCAAAATTGCAGCAGGAACTGATCAGAGTGTGTTGTGGTTGAGTGGACACAGGACCTTTTCCAGATCCCGAGGTGGTGATGACAGTGTTGCTGCAAACTGAGTTGCAGGTAGTTATGGATGAAGGTGCCACGCAGGCTGTGCCAACACCTGCAAGTCCCTCCACACTTGGAGATTCCAGTGCCAGTAGTAACAAGACACAATCTGGGCAGAGTGTACCCCCTCGCCCACCCAATTTTAACAGTCAGCCTTCATTAGATGCATGGAACTCCAGTGCACTGAATCCCCGACCTGCACGCCAGCCTCCAACCTCAAAACGGAAAGATCCTGAAAGTAGGTCCTTTGATGATTCTTGGCTTTATGGAACTTTTCTGCTTGAGCCTGTCCACTTTGCAGCTGATGTCACAAAATAGTATACAATTGACAGTCATTCTTTGTCATCCAAGTAAAAGATAGAAGATCTGCCTTTTGAATCAAATTGTGTGTGTATTTTCATGTGCAGAAGTTGAAGAGGAAGATATGCCAACCACACAGGCTCGACCACCACCAAGGGATGTATTCAGATTACGACAGCTACAGCGGGCACGGGTAGGCTCCTCAGTACAGAGTGGGTCAACTTCAGGCGGCAGTGGTGCATTTAGCGGTGAGCGATCTGGAAGTTCAGAATAGCTTATTTTCCAAATCATGTTGAGATGTAGACATATGCATGAGCGGCTTCAATTTACACACCCACTTTCCACTTTAGGAACCAACCTATTTCCATTTGTCAACAACCTTTCATGGCTTTTGCCAACCTGATTAAAAACCGTTGTTTCCTTCTTGAGATGCTTTTTCTTGCAAACCTGTGGACAGAGTGATCAAGAATGAAAGAGAATTAGTGAGTGAGTGTTAATCAAGGAATTCATGAATTTTACACAAATGTGGGTGGTGCCTTTGAGATGGTGGCGTATCATTTGTGTGTGTGTGTGTATGTGTGTGTGTTTGTGTTAAGTTGTGATGAAGTTTGGTAAACAAGGGGGACAAAATTCACTTGTGGATCCAACTTTCATCCATGTCCAACCATGGATGCATGGATGTTATACATGGTTGTTGAACAATATGGATGACCTTCATTAACAAATATATTACATAATTTCATCTACGTGTAATATTATCAAGTTCCATCATTCTTCATTTTTTAAAACCCCACTCCAAGCTTTTTTGGTCATGTTTGAACTTTCTCTTGGCCAAGCCAAACCAAGTGTGAGATCACAAATGTAGTTCAGATATGGTGAATATGAAGTTAGATCACGAATGCCAATCTTAACTTCATCAACTTTTGTGATTTGAAGTAGAGTTTGTTAAACTAGACAAAACTTAACATGCACACAGTTTTAGTCCTATTACCAAACAAACTCTCTAATTGTATCATGTTTGTATTTGCAGGTCCAAACTTAGTTTCATGTTATTTTTAGAGCCTAAACTTCATCCAAATTATTGTTTACAACCATTATATAGTTGTTGGTGGACATGTTCTAAACGTTATATCACATATTTATATGTGCCCCAAAGATTGCCTTTCAAGTGTTGTAATCGTTGTGGATTTGAAGTTGCCTATACAGTTGTCTTAAGTTTAAAACCTTGACTTGGATATGCACCAATCATCATCATCATCATCAAAATTGTGCATTGTGAAGGTTTTCCACTAATCATGATGATTGTTAATTTACACAATAACACTCACAACAACTCAGACGATTTTCAATCTTTCAAGGCCAAAAAGGTCACCATCAAAGGATTGATGCAAAAACAAGAGGGGTCTAATTCTACGGCTTTTTTAGAAGCAATTCAAAGAATATTGAAGATTTTGTACAATGATCTAACCACTCCAAAAAACGTCAAAATTAACATAATCTATTACCCAATCAAGCAATGTGTGTGCAACAAGGAAGTTTGTGCAAAGTTTTGTGACGTGTGCACACATAACATTCCAACGAATAGGAGGTTGCAAACCGAAACTAGTTGCAATGACAATTTATATGATCACATGTTGGTGATGGTGGTTACTTGTCTCACAAACCATAATTTTGGGAACTTTTGATAAGAGAAGGGGTTCATCTCAATCAATTTGTGAAATGAGTCAAAGGTGGTGGGATTCTAGCATGCACAAGGAAGGTGATGGAAACCAAGTGGACATGGAGTGAATGGTTTCATCAAAGGGTGCTAGCAAAATGGTGCAAGGTGAAATAGGTTTGCAAAATGTGTAGATGTATGGTAATCCAAGGAGGTTGGTGGTGATATGAGTTGAGTTGGGGAGTTTGTAAGTGTGTGAGCTTATTTATGAAGTTTGGTTACAATGTTTTAATTGCCTCATTGTTTTTTTTTTCATTGGTACAATGTGTGAACTATTTTGCTTCATAATTTCTTTTAGTTTTGGTAGTTTTTACAAACACCCACTAAAATACTAAAATTGTCTTGATAAAAAAACATGTATAGTTGAAGAGATTTTATTTTTTCAAATTGTCATTGAGGTATGGGACCATTTCCTTTTTAGCTATGTGGCAATTGCTTGCAATTGTTTGCTAAAGGTAAATAAAAAGTAATCATAATTATCCAAATGTTGAGAGGGTTTATGGAAAAACCTTCCAAGGAGGTTTGAGTAACCACACTTCCATCATTATCATAGTTAAGAAGTGAGCACCTTCAAAGGAAGGAGGCTTATGAGGTTAAGAATTAGTCGACCATTCATAGTTGGTCAAATGAATGTCTCATTGTTTTCAAACCTTATTTTTAAGGTATGGGAAGGATTTATATTAAAGATCAATTGTCAAAAACCAAAATCGCTTGGGATGCATATTTTAAAAATGTTCCACTAAGTAAACACTAAACACTAAAGCCATGCGGCATCACAAAATTTGAACCACCAAATTTGTAGGTTGTAATGAAATCTTTGAATACAATGTTTTGATTAAATCCAATAGTTCTTCAAAAAAGATATGCAAAAATGGTAGATCTTTAATGTGAAACATTAAGGCAAAATATTCATGGCTAGGGTATGTAATGTAATATGTATTCCCATGTAAATATTTTGACTACCTCCTAGCAATCAAGGGATGGTAAGGTTGTGGGTTATTATGCGATTATTAGTGTTGAATAGTTCTCATTTTTTCATGAGAACCATTGGTTCCAATTCTCATGACCATTTTTTTAAAAATCAAGTTCTCCCCAAAAACAATTCCGAGTTTAAAAGACCATTCAAGGTTTCAAAAAAAATTGAAAAGATAAAATCCAGCCAATTTTAAGTTCAACTAGTTCTTTAAAAAATTTGAATTAGTGATTGCAAAGAAAAATTTCACAACTTGGTTACCAAAAACAATTCTACCATGTTTTTTAATTAAAAAATGAAAATGGAAATGATTTGCAAAAGCATCATGAAAATGCATAAATTCAAGGTTTTTTATTTCAAATTTCATTTCACTCAAGTTCACCTTCAAAGTTTTTAAACTTTTTTTCTAAATGTTCATTTGTTTCAGTAAACTCTACTAAATTGCAAGAAGATTGCAACCAACTCTTGGGTCATTAAGCCAATTCTTGGTAACAAACATTAGATTTTTTCAAGTTTTTTAATTATAAACAACATCTCTTAAGATTGCTGAATATGCCAACTAAAGAAAAAATCCTTTCAATCTTTATTTGTGATCCAATACAACCTAATATCTATCAAACAAAAAAATTAATACTAGGGAAAATGGATCCATGTTTTTGTCATCAATACACTTAATCTCCTTAACATCCATTTGAAATATTAAAAAACAACAACTTTCTAATAACTAGTTTTTTGACTAGTTCACTTGTGTTGGTAGTCATGTCAAAAATATCCAAGCTACATTTCTCATCAACTCCAAATCCAATTTCACAATTTGTCATAAAACATAAGTAATGATAACACTTCAAAAAATAGGATGTAATGATTTTCTATCATGTTCTTCAATAATTGAAATATTTGGCTCACAATTAACAAATGAAGGCACCAAAAGAAGATTCTTTAATTGTGTATCTAACATCAATGAAAACATGTTGTGAGTTTTTCTTTTTATATATTTTCTGAAAGTCAAGCACATCACACACCTCTTTATGGTTAAAAGCAAGCAAAAACAATTCAATGGCAACACCCGTTATTCTAAAAATGGCATTCGATAATTGATTTTTTTCGACTAACTAATCACTTTTGCCATTTGTAGTCAAATTGGACCTATCATTTATGCTCTTTTAATCATTTATGCAACTTGTAATCGTACAAGATTAGTCATAAAATGTCATTTTTGGCATAGTGATTAAAGTCATCATCCGTTAACTAATTTAAGACTAGTGTGATTTCGACTTCTTCTTTCAATTTATAACTCATTGTGATGGTAGAGTTAAGGACATCGTTTTGTAATGAATGGCTTCTAAATTGGTTTAAAACACGTGTGGTCACAATTGGAGATATTTATTCAACAATTTTTAAAGAAATATGCCCAATGAAAGAAGGTGGAATTCAACTAAAAATACAAACAACAATTTGTGAATTATAACATAACATAATGACCATTCAAAATAATAAGGTCTCTTAGAACAAGATTATTTTGATTGCAAACCTACAAAATATTCAACAAAATGTTAATATTCTAAATAAAAAAAGAAAAGATTGCAAATCAATTTACAATTAAAACATAAATTTTATTTTTTTTGAAAATTACTTTGTTTTACAAGAGTATTTAACTTTCTTCGACAAATTCCAAAATCAATATAGGCCTTGTTTCACTCCTATTTGCCTTTGCATAAAGTTTTTAGTGAAGTTATGCGCTTTTGCAAATTAGATTTGACAGACATAATGGAAACATACTTGAATTTTGGGTTTCATTACATGAATATGTTTTTGGGTATCCCATATTGGTATGCTTTGGAAAATTCATGGTGAAAGGAAAAGTGCCTTGGAAACTTTGAATTCATTACATAGATTTTAATGTTGATGTCATCGCATTCAATTTGCAACTTCATCCTTTGCACACACAATATTATTTTTCTTAAACCATATTCATTTGACAATTCAATTATGTTTCTTGCCAAGGCCTAAGTTGTAGTTTCACCTACCTCAAATAACCCTATTGTGATATGTTCAAGTTACTGAACTATACCCAAAAAATTCATAACCAAAGCAAAAACATCATGTGTTCCATTTGACATCCATAAGTCAAAACTAGGTGTTGCAAAATAACATTTTTTCAATTTTGGTATGACATTTTTGTTTTGTATTTCCACCAAAACAAGTAAAACTTCTTATGGAAACAAATTTGAACTCCAAGTTACTTCACACTACCAATGACAATCAACTATTTTTTTATAATGGTTTTCAATATCTCATCATTACTTATGTCAATGTCAAATTTAATTTAAATTAATATTCATTTCATGTACATGAAAAGAAGCATGTTAATTTTTTTAAAAATATCCATGTTGGTGGATAGGGAAAAAAATTGAGGTAGTTATAAAATGGAGGTAGCCATCAGGAAAGGTGGGAGATAATTATTAAAAACTTCATAAGAAAAAGAAGTAGTTATTGAGAAAGAAATGAAGTAATTAGGCTAAAAAACGAGGTAGTTATTTCTGAAATTGTTTTTGGAATGGATATATACCAATCTTGATTACTTGTCATTGGAATTTTTGGAAGGAAACACAACTCTTCCACAAATTGAATAGGTAGGTGATTCTTGACAAGTAAAAGGCCAAGGTTTTATAGAAATTATTTTTTTGCACAACATCTACTTTAGAAAATATTTTGCATTGAAAAATTTTGATATTTTAAAGCTAAACACATTAAGTTTCTTTTTTGCAGGTTGTGTTTTCAATACAATTTTCAGTAAACTACTCAATTCCTCCTCAATTATTTTTACAAATAAAATATGATCTACATCCACATGTTTTTTCAATGTTGTTATTTCATTTTTTTGGTAATATGATATGATTCTTTTCCTTTCTTTCGTTCTTGGATTAAAAATGACAAGATTAATATGATAAAAAATATTATAATGCATGATTTGAGATTTTTCTTCCATAGAAAATGTTATTGTCATTTACAACATAAAAAGATCAACATAGTGCATTTTTGTTATCGGGTCTCCATACTTCTCTTTGCACATGCAACTTTTGCAAATTTTATTTAACATTTTTTTCATCACTATAAATGGTGTTGGATTATGTTTGCAAGCTCCTATTGAAGTAGGGAACAACAAAGAAGGGATAAGCAAAACAAAGAATAATGAGTCAAGGAACCAAAAAAAAAGAGATGAAACGAAAAAAAGGAGGCAAAACAAAAAGAAAAATGACAAAACAAAAGAGCATTGAAGCAAGGAAGTAAAAAAGCAAAAGGGAGGCAAAACAAAATAACGACAAAACAAAAGAACAATGAAGCAAAGAAGTAACAAAGCAAAAGCAAAAGGGAGGCACAACAAAAAAATGACAAAACAAAAGAGCATTGAAGCAAGGAAGTATAAAAGCAAAAGGGAGGCAAAACAAAAAACCGACAAAACAAAAGAGCAATGGAGCAAAGAAGTAACAAAGCAAAAGCAAAAGGGAGGCAAAAGAAAAAAAAATGACAAAACAAAAGAGCATTGAAGCAAGGAAGTAGCAAAGCAAAGGCAAAAGGGAGGCAAAACCAAAAAAAAACGACAAAACAAAAAAGCATTGAAGCAAGGAAGTAACAAAGCAAGAAGTACCCAAAAAATAAAAATAAAATAACCACCAAAAAAACACAACGTGACCAAGGTTTTGCTTGGTCCCATTTAGATCGTACTTCATGTTGTTGTTGAACAATAGTGATGCTTAAAGCTAAAGCCTAAACCTAACACGTAACTAAAGCCTAAACCTAAAGCCTAACTAAAAACCAACATTTTCTTTTCATACCCTCTCAAGTTCTCATACCTTTTTGAGTTCTCATTGAAGTGGTTCTCAGCCTAGTGAGAAATAACAATCAGGTTTTCATAGTGGGTATCACTATTGGTGATACTTGTGAGTTTTCATTTGGAAAACTGACCTAAAACCCATTAAGGTTCTCACAAACAAAAACTGAGGACACCCAAAGCTTGGTTATATAAGACCAAATTCTAGCTCAATCAAACTAATAACATATGATCATTGTAGTGATGGGGTTAAGTGGTCAAGCACATTTAGTGATAATGTAACATGGATATACTTTGTTATTTTGTTATATTACCATTCATATCACTTATAATTTTTGTAATTTCTGTGGATAATAACCTATGTCATAATAATTAACATAAAACAATAATTGATTTTCTTGTGGAATACAATGTTGAGACATGTTATGTGCCAATTTGCAATTTGTGCATTAATTTTATTTTTTTATTTTCTTTTTTTTTTGTGTGATGAATAATAATCCTTCTAAGAAGAAGTGGTACCTGAATACTTAACCCATGAGAGAAATACACTATCAAGGAGGCTAAATCCATTCACAAATAGACGTCGGTGTTGCACAGGCACAAACCGAAAATTTACCAACTGAACCCATTATCACCAAATTGAACCAAGTTAGAGATGTAGTCTTTGAAATCAAAGTGTGGGTCTTATTTATTTGTTTGTTTGTTTGGTTTAGTTTGGTTTGGTTTGGTTTTGGTTTTTTTTACCCCACCAAATTGTGATACTCCTCTCTTGCAAGCCTCTTTGAAAATTGATACTAAATTAATACAAGTAATATAGGACACTTATTTACTTTGAAAATTGACATGAGTAATGAGAAGAGGTCCAAAATATTTTTGTGGTATTCATGAAAAATCAATCAACCTGGATACACATCCAAACAATGCCTTCAGTGAGAAGTGTGGGGAAGTAATCAGCTTTGATATCTTGCTTCATTTGCACCAGTGTATTTCCAGCCACCAAACCCATATACAAGAAAAACACCAATAGATGCATTGGCCCATATAAGAATGTATCTGCCAACAATTTGGTGCCCATAAAACCAATTGAATTGGGCTCAAACTTCAACCTTTTCGCGCAAACATACTCCAAAAATTGATACCTGGGAGAAAAGAAAAGAAAACAAAACAAAAAAAGGAAATAATTAAAACCTCAACATATTCCACAATTTTTTTGTTTAATTGGTTCAATGAAAATATGACAAATTTTGTTGGGTTTTTTTAAAGAGGTAGAAAAAACCACCCAATTGTTTCACAATTTTTAAACTTTTGATATACTTTAGTGAACAAACATCCATTTTAAGTCCAAACAAATAGTATATTAGCATTTGAGTGGTAAATTGTTGACCCAAAAAAGGAAATGACCTAGGTCATTGACATACAACATTGCTTGCATATGAGACTTTACATAGATGTGGACTCTAGTTAATATCAAATTTCAACCCTAAACTCAATAAAATTTGATACAAATTTTGACAAATGGGTGAAAATAAGGCATAATATAATGTCTAATTGATCATGTGATATTTATATGGGTTATATTTACACATGTGTAAAGTCCATAAAAATTGTTATTTGATTCTTGGTTTTAATTTGCAAGGCTTTGCCCAAGATTCCCATATAGTAGAGAAGTGCAAAATTTAAGCAAGAACATGGAGCATTAGATGTATTTCCCCCACTGACCAAAAATTTCCAACAGGCCCCACAAAAATTGCACCAAAAAGACTTGCGGTTCCCACCCTTTTCCAATCCATTTTTCCACCATTTAACATTTGTCCAAACCCATTAGCAACCTACAAAACCAACCATTTGTATTTCAGTGAAGGTAGACTACACATGAATGATGCTAACCACAAAGTTCAAAATTCACAAACCTAATTCATTGAAGCTTGTTTGGAGATTACATACATTTTCAATTAATGGGTATGAAAACTTCTCATTTTTTTCACTTATGTCTTATGTGCATTTAATGAACCCAAAAGATTGAATAGACAATAGACCTAATCCTTCTCTTTAACCTTTGTAAAAATTGCAAACTAAATCCATACATGAAGAATGCACAAAGATTACAAATTTGTTCCAAATTCATTATAATTAAGTAAACGGTCATTGACATTATACTATTTTGCATTTGAATTTTTCTTATGAGAGAGAGTATGATAAACAATGAAATTACAAGATGCGTTTCATAGACTTGAAGGCCTTTGGAAAAATGAGCATGATATAAAGCATGCATAATGACTTGTGCAACCACATCACCAGATGCCCACAACAATGCCGAAGTGAACATTTGTGTGCACATTGGGTGGAGAACAAGGATGTGAACATAACAAGCCCACACTCCCCTCAACCCATTGCTATCTAACACTAGCATGCAATCCCCATCTTAATTACACACAATTGTTGCACTATACACATAGCAATGCAATCCCCATCTTAATTATGCACAATGGTTGCACTATAGACGTAGCAATTCACATGTCTTTCATCCCATTCTCAAATTGAAATGCTCATATTCAACTACAATCAACAAAACATCTCTTATGTACTTTGAATCCCATTCTTGAATAGAAATATTGTATGTTAACTACTATCAATATAAGAGGGGTGTGGATGCTCAAAAAGCTTGAAAGATGAGAAGAAGATTTGAAAGGGAGTAGATTGCCATAATGTATTGTATAATGGCTAATCCTTTTATTTAGCCTTTTTTGAAGTTTTATATATCAATATAACACTTGCCCTTTGGAACCTCCCCCCTTTTAGAAGTTGAGTATTAGGTAGATAGACAACCATCAATTACATAAAAGTCCCATTTCCCTTTCTAAATACACCAAATTGTTTTGGGATAAAAGTCCCATCAATCAAATTATCACTTTTGTAACTTGTGATTATTCGTGGTTCAATTTTAATTTGATAGTCATTTTTAGATATCAACAATTTAAATAATTTGACAAGTATTTGAGTGAGATGGAAGGGGGAGGAAAAATAAAAGGTTGTCCACTAAATGTAATTTGACAAATTAGATGAAATGAATGCTCAAATAAACATCGACAATGAAGTATATTGTATGCATGAAATATGATGACATAATAGGAACTAATCTTTTGGATGAAGCTTTTGATACACATGCAATTATATTAGTTAGCTTGGATGAATTATGTGTGCTCTTAGATTAAATTTACCATGTAAGTAATTGACCATACGGATGAAATCGACCATACAAACCAAAATTGTGAAATTGGTTGGTACAAATTGAAATCATCGAATGGAAAAACTTTGACAATAATGTATGTGTAAAACCCTAAACCCTAAACATAAATGTGGTTTCATTTGCTCCGGAAACAAAAAGACCTGCAAAGTTGACATGAAGAGGTTAGTTAGGGGGCTTGGAGGATCTTTCTCGAGATTGAAGGAGAACCATGGAGTCACACAAAGCCTCAATCAAGGTTTCACTCAAATGTATATATCAACCTTGTTGAGTTCTGAAAATGAAGAGTTTGATGAACAGCAAGCAAGTTGGAAAATAAAATTGTTACATGAAAGTCCTCAGAGGTGCCTCTGAAGAAGACTCATGATCCACGACCAGACACTGAGAAGATGATGCTCTGTGGGTGCACCCAGCAAAGAAGCTCACCACAATCGGAAGTAACAGATCAAAACCTTCAATCAGAAACACCCTGTTGTGACTTGCCAATTGAATCTGTTCAGGAGGCTCAACGAATCAGATGTTCATCTGAATGCAGGCAACCAAACATACTTTCAGCAAATGATATGGGTTGCAGACTTTCATATCTTGATGCAGAAAGCTTAGTACTACCACTTTCTCAGATACAAAATATTGCACTATCAGGATCAATCAGCACCCAGGCTTTAATGTGAGCATGGCAACCATATTTGATACAGGGCTTAGTTTGCAAGCAGAGACTCTTTTGGGACATCCAATTCTGCTTTTCAATGTTTGGTTATGGACTACGCTATTAGAAATTTTGTGCATTTGACTATCATGCCTCTGTCAATTTCCTTCGTCTACCAATGCAAGGCAAGGGCTTGGAGCTGAATGAGATGGAGAGGAGTTCTCCAGCTGACAATGTCATGCTCAAGACTGAAACCTATGGACTGCCTAACAATGCTGATTGCAGAAGGGTTGCTCCTCAGTTACCTACTGGATAGCCCCTACAATCTCTCTATCCCACATGCATGTCAAGATGGCAGGTTGTAATATTAACAGCTCTGCTTTCTCATGTGGCAATATTTGAGGAGATAGTCTTTCTACTCAGTCTGTCATTGGAAAGGCAGTCTTGATTTCTAAAAAGAGATTTGGGTTTCCATGATATTGGGAGCATATAGAACAACATATGTTTGTCATATTGTATGTGGCAATTCCTCCAAGTTTTCTAAATCAATTTGTGAAGGAGGAAAACTGAAAGAGCTAGACAAAGAGAGTTCACCCTTGCAGATTGCACATGATAATGTGGGTGTTTAGCATTGACTCAATTCAAATGATTCTAGCATTGGGTAAGGAAGGTAATATGTGTATTACATTTTTATCATGATGAATCCCCAGATTTGCTTGCCTGCCCGTTGGAAGTACTTGTTGCAAATTTACATATTATTCCTCAGTTCATGCATGGTATGCGTTGATTGCAGAGAAGAAACTGCACTCAGACTTCGGTGAGAACAAAGCCCAGATTTTTGCCCTTGTTTGGGAGTTGTCAGCATTTGCAAACTATTGGAAGAAGAGAATACCTTCCAAGAGCAAAAAGATCGAGAACAAGGCGGTCAGTAGTTAGAAAGGTAGAGAGCTAACATCATTTGCCAGTGTTGGATTGCATGAGAAACTGAGACGTTTGATTTGAATTTACTGCTGCTGCTTCTTTTTCTCAGGAGTGTTGTTGTTTCTTCCACATAGATTCTCTTCGTTCTCTTATACAGTGAGGTAACTTAAGACTTGGGATGTGACCACCATCCCACAAGCTCACTTCTCAGAGGCTCCAGCAGCAGCGGCCTTTCTCACCTTTCTTCCCTCCTGCTGCTGCTGCTGCTCCTCCTCCTCCTCCCCCTCGTGCCCATAATGTTCCCTTCCCTGCAGCCTTCATCCTTGCCATCGCCACCAGTGAGTGACCCTGGCTGGCTGGCTGGCTGGCGTCTGCGACCTCTTTCCCTTCCCCCTCATCTCTCTCTCTCTCTCTCTCACCTCTTCCCTTCCCAAACCCTAAAACCTAAAACCCTAAACCCAAACCCCAAAAACCTAGAGCCTAGCCCTAAATGCATGAAATTATCATCATCGTCATCAAAGTCTCCTTTGATCATCATCAAAGTTTTGTTGGATCATGATCATCTTCTTCTTCATCATCATTCTTCACTCATTTATTCATTTCATTCCCATTCAACTAAGCAGAGCTTGAACCATAAGAAACAAGAGGAGGATTGTTGTTTGAAGCTTTCTCTGTTCTTTCAAGGGGATTTTAGTTTGTCAGGATCATGCTGTTGTTGTCATTGTTGCTGTATTGAGCTTGAAAGGAAGAAAGGCATTGCAGACAAATGGATTTTGAGACTATGATCTCCTCATGATGACATGCAAGCAGATGTCCCTCCCCCGACCGACCAACTGACCTCACAAGCTATGAATTTTGAAATGGATTTCCAAGATCAAAGTTCAAACTATAGAACAATATAGAAGAAGAAGAAGAAGAAGAAGGAGGCTATATCACCTTCTTCAATGTCCAGCATGCATGCTATCCCTTGCTTGGTATGTCCATTGATCAATTGGAACATGTAATATGACATTTGTTTCCAATGGTTACATTTTTTCTTTGGAGAGTTCCCAAATAAGAGTCCATGTGTGAGAATTATGAATCCACAATCTAGTAGGACTCATAATTTGATAGTTTCAAAAATTTGTTATAATGTCCATTTGTGAATCCCAAGCATTTCTGCGATTTCAATGTAATTCTCACCACCATGTAAAAAATTATACTATAAGGAGGAAAGTGATGACTCCTTTCAAAGGTCCAAGTGACAATTAGTATTTTCACATTAGCTCATTTTCATTCCTTTGTTTAACTTTCCCAAATTCATTCATTGTTCAACTTTTCCAACTTTTCCATTGGCTTGATTTGATTTTTATCGATTGTTCAAAATTTCTAGGCAATCTTACATAAGCTTTGCATCCAAAGAAATTGATTGTTCCAAGGAAGATGATTTTGAAGAGGTATCACATGCTCTCCATGACAATTTTTCAAGTTCCCAATACCTCATTCTTTGTGTTCAAAACATGTGTCTTAAATAATAATGCATCACACACTCTTCATGAAAAACCTAATAAGGAATATTTTCTTATTATGCAACTTTGTTCAACAACAATATTGAAGCCCCACCACACCACACTTAACTTGTTGTACTTGTTTAGTGCTGCCTTTCTTTTTGCATTGCTCACCCCCAAACACAACTATGAGTTGAATCTCCTCACATTTACGTATGCTTTTATTACTAACACAAAAAAAATGGTAAATTTTTTTTAGTGTATGTGGAGGGTGCCCTAAATAGCAACATGGGAACCTTATAGGGGTTTTTCCATATGAGAATTTTACAAGTGAATTTTGCATACAACACCGACCTATTGACATTCTACTTGTTCTTTATGTAAGTCCAACTTCCACCATACATAATTAATTGATTATATATATATATATATATATATCCATGTGCAATCTCTCTTTCAAGAAGAATCATTTGAAGTATTGACCAATGTTGTATGAGTATTTGATTATATTAACAACTCCCAGTTTGAGGTTTTTGAAGTTTTGGAATCAAAGAAGGATGAGTTCTGAATTTTGTGAAAAAAATTATCAAGATTGGAAAAACCTCTGATTCGGGTTTTTTCAAGTTCTCAACGAGCTTGCAGTTTTTATGAAAGAATCATTGGGTTTTCTAGGCAGTTCTTTGATTATTTTTTTATTGGCATTGCCTACCAAGGCAAGTTTATTGTGTTTAGATTCATTATAGAGTATATAGTAGCTTAAGGGATTTTGGCCCCTACGTAATAGATCTATTTCTATATGAGGATTTTTGGAAAGATGATATTTTGGCTTTTGTTGAAACTTAAGACTAGTTCTAGAGTTGTAATATCTTGAAGGATTGTTGGTTTCTTTTTTCAAGGATTTTGTGAAGATTATAATTTTTGCATGGTGAAAATTGGTGGTTATATGTTGGAACAGCTATTCTAATTTTTTTTTGTGAACAGCAATTACGAGATTAAAGAACCTTCAAGACCACCGACCAGGGTTCTTTGCGACTTCTGACACTCGCACAACAATGGTGTTGACACAACGAGGTTGCAAGTTTGAAGGCACTAATCACAACAACAACAATCCAAGAAAAACATGAACAGGAAAAAAAATCTTTTTCCATACATAATATAATGGCAGAAGTATTGTGTTATCACATACTTTTATATGTGATAAGGGCGTGTTATAAGAGCAAACTCCACTCTGCTTAGTATGTGACCCTACGAATTATAATTGGATGAAGAAAAGTAAAAACATGCCTGCTTGGCTCAGCACTCTGTTTCCAACCCAGCATTGTAGGACGGGTTTGTTGAGGCCAGTAAAAAGCACAACATAGCCTTAAAACCTGTTTCAGAAGAGTGTAATAAATATGATGTGACTGCTGCTCCATGATTGGTCAATCATAATGATTCGTCCAGGTGGTTTGCTATCATTAGCACCCTCCCACCCATTTGTAGTCTCAAATTTTTGTTTTTCTTAAAGGTGACATTAGAAAATAGAAAATAGGAAACTAAACTTGGATGTGAGAAATATTTTTGCACTTCACTTTACTCACAACATCTGCAGATGCTCTAAAAGGACCAGGTCCACCCACACCCTAAGTTATTAAGGCCTCGACTATGTCATATTACATGTTCCAATTGATCAATGGACATACCAAGCAAGGGATAGCATGCATGCTGGAGATTGAAGAAGGTGATATACTCATTCCTTAACCAAATTGAGTGATTTTTGTGTCATTAGACGTGCAAACTGAAGGGTTACAAATGTTCTTTTGAGTGTCAGAAGTGAAGGAGCAACACTGGAAGACAATGAGTGATAGTTTTGCTTCCAAAATTTTGGAAAAAATAGCTCTAGACCTCTCTTTGGTCCCAACCTCATATCTTCCTCATTTTTAGTCTGTTTTAAGTGATTAAAAGCCTGATGGCTGTACCAACTACGGCTTTATAAAACTTCTTTATATTCCAGAGGCAAAGATGCAATGACAAAAGATTTTAAGCTCGAAATCCTAATCTGCTTTCATTCACCCATTATCAAACACTAAGCCCCCTTTTACACCAAACACTCCACAACTTCCGCATTCCTTTACCGAATGAAGCAATTTTTGCATCATGGGAAGCACTAGATGGAGGGCTACAAATGTGTAAGCTTCAGAAGCAGAGGAAAAATGTGTTAAGGATTCAACTTTCTTTGAGTTCTTAAGTGTTCGTTCACTCACGGAACAATGTACCCTATCATGAGAGAATGCTTTGTTAGAAGGTTAAGAAAGCGTCAATTTTGAGGGGGGAACAGCCTGAGTCAGTCATGGGCATTACTAGAATTGCACCCACGTTGGCTCCACCTCTTCTCTTCGGGGCCCTTATTATTCTGGTAATGCCAGCGGCCTTTGGCATTACCCTACACATAAACAGTTTTCTAACTCATGAATTCACAATTTCTTGTTGGTTGATTCACAAAAATAGTACGCATACTGTCAACTACAACTCATTCATTGTGATTGAGATTCCCATCTACTTGCATTGCACTGTGTTGTTCTTTCCAATTCACTCATGGAACTGGTCAGCTTGTGAGCATGTGAGCACCTGAGCAGTGGCTTTTTCTTTACAAATACAGATTTCCATACAGTCAGGAAAAGACAGCACCAGTACCCTAAGTTTGGTCATACATAAGGTGAGAGAGATTCTTAAAAAAACACCTGCAAAAACGTACATTAGCATTCAAAATGGGGAGTGAAACTCAGGAAACCATCCAATTTTGTTGATGGTTTCCTGACCCCCTTGTCTTTCTTTTTTTCTTCAGCGCCTCCACTGATGTTACCTAGATTTTCACTGCTCCTACCTATACAGCTGCTGTAATTCCTCTCGAACCTTGTGCATTAATAAGTCGAACCTTGTGCATTAAGTGCTGAGATTCGGAGAAAATTGATAGTTGAGAGGAGATGGAGGAGGAGTCGGGGAACAGACGCTTGGCAGTGGGGGGAGGATTGAAGGGATTGGAATCACATGTAACAGCAGAAGATGGAGAAAAACAAAATTGGCGAAGAAAATTTTAATTAGTGTTAGTTTTTTTTATTTTAAAGTTTTCATTCAATGTTTTGGTGAGGGATTTTTCTTTATTTTGAACTTGTGTTCTAGTGGAACTTTTGAGGATCCAGTGAGATGGACTGTTGGATCAGAACATGTGGGCATCAACTTGTTAAAAAAAGTTTTGAAATTTTTGTAGGTTTTTTTCTTGAAGGTTTAGGTTCTCATAAAAGATAAAAAATTAAAGTGACTTCTTAGGTGTGTGAGTCTAGAAACTTTAGGATAGTCTTTTTGATAAAGAGTTTGTCCAAAAGAAAAAGATAGAACATTTGGCTTTGGTATAATGTTTTAACTAGGGGCTTTTAAGTAGTTTTTTATATTTTGTCTTTCAATCCATTTAGTCTTCTATGGTTGGCTTTGTAAATTTAGGATTGCCTTATAGTAGTGAGTATTTTTTTAACAAGTGGGGCATGTGCTCATATTAGGCCTCCTTCCTCATGGGTACCAAACATCTCATGTTTCCTAGTTCATGTCCCATTGAATTTCATCCTTTTCATCGCCCATTTATTTATCACAGATTTGGTTTCCACCTTATCACCAATGCAAATCACAAACCTCTCACTAGTTCTCCTTCCCATTTTAACAAACCACACACCACCCACTAGTTCTCCTTACCGGCCCTTAGCCTTTTGGGTGATTATCGGGCTTCAACCCTACATTTTCACATACCCCCTTGAGCATGCACATGTAAGATTTTTTCCCCCTTCCACTCTACCAACCATTCCAATTACACATGATTAGACCCCCAACCTACCTTCATTTCTTCAACATGTTTGCAACCTCCACCTAAAGTCTTTGGCTTCATTTGTTAATGCCAATTTACCAATCGAGGGTTAATTCATCATAAACATTCCTATCAAGCACCCAATTCATCTAATCTAAACCCTCATGACTATCCCGATTCAATACCCTCCTTTATTCCCACCATGCCTACATTAGCCTAGACTTGGGTTTCATTTTTGGATGTCCTTGGGTCCTTTCATTTAATATTTTGTCATTTTTTATTGTATAATTGCATCCCCGTTGTTTTATGACACGAGGTTCAAGTGATGTTTCATTTTCCATTAAATAAATTAACACAAGACCCCTATGATCTAGCAACTTGGCACTTGTTCTTCTTTTACCCCAATGGTGTTTCACTTTGCCCTTTCATGGTGGGGCATAAGGAAATGCAGATTCAATTTAAACGTTTTTTAGTAAGTGATTGGGAAAACTTGTAGGAAATTTTTTCTTTACAAGCCTAAGTTTTGGCAACAAGTTCGAGTTTAAAACCTTTTCTCAAACATGATCCTTTAGCTCATAAAACACCTTCTTCATAGTTTTTGGATGTGTAAAGGAATATTCTAAAACAACCCATGGCTTGGCACCAGCTTACACCCATGTCCTCTGACACCATCTCAACTTTCACTACATTACATTTTAAATCAAATGGATACTTTCCACTTTTCTTGAAAGACTATGAACCAAACCAAAACCTTGAACTTTTTTTGGATTTTTTTAAACTATCATTCCAACAAATGCACCATCTATTGATAAGTGGTCATTAGGGGATGGTTTTTGAACATTTTTGTGATTGTTTTCGCCCAAAAGATTTAGTGAGTGGATTCCCGCATTTATTTTAGCTTTGTTTTCATATTGTTAAAAGTCACATTTCACATTGAATTACATGTGTTCTTAGCACATCCTACTTCTTAGCCATGACCAAGCCTTCAGGTGGAATTCATCCAATTGTAGTGGGGAAACATTATATTTGACACATTAGTTGCACCTTATGTTTTTAATTTCATGATGCTTTTGCAACACATTTTTTCCCACACCAATGCAAAGTCATAATTAAAGATGGTTATGAAGTAATAGTCCATGACATTAGGTGCACCTTGGACCTTCACCCTAATTGGGTTGTTCTATAGCTAGACATGGCAAATGCCTTCACTTCAATGTCAAAATGGGTCATATTTCAAGAATTTCGTGCAATAGATGGAGACATCATATAATTCATCCCCTTTGTTTGTGCATTCTATGCATTTGAATTTCCTTCATTTTATAACCATCGTAATTTTGAAGACGATGTTATAATTGTCATTTTTGCCATAGGAGCGTGTCAAGGTGATCTTTAAAAAAAGGAACTATTGGCATTAGCAAACTTTAGGGCTTTGTGTTCTATAACTAGTCATTTCCCTTCTTGTCTAATTCCATTCATTATAAATGACACTCACATCATAAATCCCCTTTTTATTGTATCATTTATATATGAACATTTTTATATCAAATTTTGTGCGATAGGTCTTTTTATTCAACCTCATAAATGTGTAGCATGGTCACCCTTTGGCTTAGTATTTGATTTCAACACCCCATCCTAGTTTACCACCCCATTAAAAGGAACTAGAGTTTTGGGAGTTCCATTGGGCATTTCATCATTCACATCATCCTTCATCAAAGATGCCCTATTAGAAGGTATTCAACATGTTGATATTTTCCCTAAAATGGATGTTGTTCAGGTAGCTTTTGGAATTTTAACTCACTATTTTGTGCAACGACTTTCATATTTCTTATGTTTTACACCTTTTTCTTCCACCTTCATAGAGTCATTCATTTCTTTTAATTCTTATTTCTTTCAAATGTTTGGGCGCTTCTTGGGTCCAAGATCCTTTGACAACCGAAAAAGAACTTTAGCTCGTAAACAAACTTTTCTCCTAATAATTTTTGGCATTGGGTTCATATAGACGGCCACCATTGCCCCAACAACATATTTAGGAAATTGGGCCTTTGTAGCCTCAACTATAGCTGTTAGGTTTATGGTTGATCAACATCCTTTCCTTCTTGAAACTTTAACACGGGTTGATAATAACACCTCCCCTTTCTAACAACACCTCGAAGCAACAAGTGATCTACTACTGCCCCAAGTTTGCACATGCCTTCTTTTGTTTGAACAATGCATCAAACAACAAATGGTTCGATTTCAATATTCCATCTCAAAATGTTTACATCGTCATACCCTTTCCAACATGGTTTTTGATGGGATATCTAAAGCCCATTGTGCTTAAATTCTATCATGTTCTGGCCTAAGGGCCGGTGTTTAGTTTATAATTCGATCAATCTTTCTAGGTTTTTGATTAGTTTTTTCGATCTTTTTAACAACACTTTGAATACGACATGGACTGTTCCATCCCTCAATTGCAAATATCCTTTAATGTGTATGCACACATGCCATTGACCTTATGGGTATCCACCTCTTACGTTGTGCTCATGGCAATGAACACACAGGAACCCATGATGTAATTTGTGACACCTTTGTTGCCTTACGTGCGATGTTGGCTTCCATGTGGGGTGAGAACAACTATATGCGCTTCTTTCAAACATGTTCAACTCCTCGAGTCGATGAGTTGACATTGTGTTGACACTATAAATGACATTCACACCTTAGTCAATGTTGTCATTGCCAACCCAACATGAATCAATTTATTTCCGTGATATTGTGCCACCCAAGGATTTGTTACTTTCAATGTGACTGAAGCAAAAAAATGAAGCTATTACGATCAATGTCTCATCAATCAATTCCTCTTCTTATCGATGGAGATATTTGGATGTCTACATAAGCAAGTGGATGTGTTTTTAAACAATTTTGTTAATGCCATTTGGAGTTTGAAAGCACCACAGGGCCCTCCTCTTGCTATGTTGATTACTTTTTTTTGTCAAAAGTTTTCAATCACATTGCAAAGGCTGCGAGCATCGTCCATCTTAAATTGGGTGATAGCTCCCAACTTCCACCTTCCATCTCCATGACTGACTTGTTGCAAGTGCAAAATTTTTTGACATGGAAAAATACAGACGACCTACTACAAGTGGTCAATTTTTGACATGGATAGGTTTTGACATCTAGTTTGAGCTAGCTGGACATCCTGGAAAGTCTTTTCTTTTCTTTTTTCTTATCTCTTTGTACATTTTTCTTAATGTATGGTGTGTCTATCAATAAAGTTTTACAGGGTTGCATCAATTTTGTATTTTTTTTCCTGTGCGTCTTTACTGCTGCTACATAGATTTTCACTGCACCTACCTATACAGCTACCGTCATTCCTCTCGAACCTTGTGCATTAAATTTTGAGATTCAGCATTTCGTACTGAGTTTCAGCATTTCATACTGAGATTTAATAAAATTTCCTTACTTTCCAGATACCTCTAAAAGAGGGGTCGGGGGGGGGGGGGTGGAAGGAGGCCCAAAGACAGGGTGAAGAGTGAAGACAGGGTGACTTTAGGGATATCTCGGTTATTTCAAGGAACTCTAAAAAGTGTAGCCAGTAGACATAAATGTGGTGACACCCTTGACAAGAAATTAAGCAAAAATCAAACAATTTTATGTTGCCTTTAGGCGAATATCTTTATCCAAAACAAAAGAATTGTGACAAAATATCCATAGCAAAGCTTTGTTCAGGCTTGTCTTTCTGTGGCCTTTCTTGGCTCTCTACAGGTGCACAGAACCATGTGCATGGTTCCTCTTGTTTTGTCAAGTGAAAAAACCCAAAACAAAAAAGGTTCAATGTTTTTGTTTTGCCGTCCCACAACAATTGTGAACCCATTACCTTGTAAGAGAGAGGGATTGATTTTTTTACATGCCATTGTCCTATTTCTTTACACTCAAGGTATGGTTTAATTTATTTTCCCCAACGCATTGTGGTTATTAGATTTAAGCTTTAGGGTTGTTCACGTATGATGGTTAGGATTAAGGGTCATGGTTTCAAAAGTTCTCATTTGATTCAAATTGACATGGATTTTGTCATCTAACTTTCATATGCATCATATTGTCACAATTTTTTTGATAAATTAAAAAATATTTAAAAATATATTACATATATGCATAATATAAGATATTGCGAAAATGATATAGAAACTCTTGTCTTTGATTCAAATTTTTAGCATCCTATGACCATCCATTAAGATGAATTTTTTTTTTCAAAGTGATGAGAAAAACCCTAAAGCCTAATAATACCCATCTAGGATGCTGAAACTGGAGGAGGTCCTCAAAAGTTTCCTCCACCAAAAAAACCATAAATAAAAAAATTTCAGGTTTAACTCCAGTTCTACATTAGGGGATATATATTTAGTGTTTTTTTATTATTGTTGAAGTTGCAAATGTTAGACCAAAAATAAACTTACAATTTTTTCTAATTAAAATCCCCATAGGTTGTTGAAGTTGGAAATTTCAAGCCCAAAAAAGAGAATTATAATTCCTTCAAATTGAAATTCCTATTTGTCGTTGAAGTTGGGAGTTTCACAACCCAAATAAATAAATAAAATAAATATAAATATAAATAAAATGAAATAAAAATAAAAATATTGCCCTTTTATTGTTTTGGGGGTTTCGTATTTGAAGCAGATTCTTGAGCAAGAGAGAGAGACACACACATACATCGACCTTCCATTTTTTCTTAAGCTTTTGGGTATTATTTCGTTTATTTATTTATTGGGTATTTTTTAAATGGCAATTGCTAGGATGATGGGGTACTTGAGTCTGGCCCACATTGGGGGAGAATCCACCATTTGTGGGCTTCACCTATACTTATTAAGGTGCATTCACACTTGGTGTTAGGGACTCTAGTTTTTTAAGTCCCCTAAGAAACCATGCTAGTTATTTAGGACTTACACCTACTTACCATTGAACATTTTATATTAAGTTAACATTCATTCAAAATTAAGCTATCATCCATTTAACATTGGGTGCCACCTAGGATGCCACCTAGACTTAACATCAAGTGTGGATGCACCACTAGTAAACTGAGAGACTAACATTATCATGGGCACTATTTGGAGGGCAATATCTCCAACATAATAATATCCGTGGTGTCCGTCTGTCCGGCGGTGTTGGTTGGTGTTGGTCCTCCTTTCCATCCATCCGTCCCGTCATCCGTCCATCCAAGTTCCTCATCCCGGAAGAAGAAGATGATGGAAGAGTCTACTACTATAAAAAAATAGGTGTCCGTGTCTTGATGCAGTTATTCCTGATTGGCTGGAGCCCCCCCTCCCCACATCCATTGAGGGCCCCAGCCAAAGTGAGCGGATGGTGGGGCGGATGGTGGGATGGTCAACATTGTGGGAACCAGGGAAAACTGAAAAATATCCTCCTCTAAATCCCCCGCCCCCCAAATTTAAAAGGAAAAAATGCAAGGCACATTCAGTGTGTGCTTGGGCCTTCCCATTGGCTGCATGAGATTTCTCCTCCCAAAAACGTTTATCACCATTTTTGGCCTGACCTTTATCCCTCACAAGTCCAACTTTTTTTTATTGAATTTGATTGGCCCCGGCATAAAATAATTGACACTATGAAGGCTCACAAAAATTGAAGATTCTATGGATAGATGGAGTGCCTCCCCCTTTGGCCCATCGATAAATGTGAGAAGGGGAGGACTTTGGGCAAAACATATGGGTTTGAAATCAGGTGCGATTGGGAATACCCATGGGGAACACATTGGGAACTTGGGGAACAACTTGGAGAAATGGTAGGAACACATCAGCAACTCAGGGGGAAAATAAATAAATAAATAAAAAATCATCCAGCCAATTGGGAAGTGCAATCATGTTCTCAGGGTGCCTTGGTTTTTTCCTTTTAAGTTTTGGGTTTAGGGCTGGGAGGTTGGACGGGAGGTTTTTTTTTTTTCAAGCTGTATTTGGTGTGGAGAGAGTGGACTGTGCAGTGTCCACTTGGACACTTGACTTTCCATGCAAGTTTTCTTGGGGGAGGCGGGGGTGAGGGGGGAGGATTTATTTTCCTTTCAGCCAATAGGAAAGGCTAAGGTGCTTTGCTTTTTTTTCTTTTAAGCTAGGGGGGGACCTAGCTTAAAAGGAAAAAAAAAAAAAAAAAAAAACCTCTCCCCCCTGCCCTCACAACCCAAATTAAAATGCTGGGGCCCTTGAGTGGATGCTGCACCTTCCCATTGGCTGCATGCAATTTATGTTTTCAAAATTGTCAGTTACCTTTTTGGCTTAGGCTAATGGCAGGGAAGAAGAAGATGGAAGAGGAGGAGGAGCAGGAAGGAGGAGGACGAATGGCTGCAGCAGACTTGCGCGATCAGAAGCTTGGGTATGGAATCAAGAACGAAGAATTTGGTCGCGGAAGGGTAGAGAAGGAGAGAGAGGAGACATGAATCTGGCTACGGAAGGGGACGGGGAGAGTACTACTGGAGAGCTATGGCAGTGGTAGAAGGAGGGACACGTAAGCAGCAGGAGGAAGAGAAGGAGGAGCTGGAGGAGGAGGAGCTGGACAATACTATTCTTCAACTGACACTCCATCCTTCGTCCTTTGTCCGTATCCACAAAATGAGCTTCCCGGAGCTCTGCAAAAGTTTCAGGTTCCTTTTTTCTTTCCTCGCAAAGTGGGGTTTTGGACTTTTATCCTCTTCTTTGCTGTTCTGTTTCTGTCTCTCCCGGCTCAACTTCGTTTCGTGTTGGAAAGGTCCAAGTGTTGTTTTCTTTTCATGAATATATTCTATGTTCAACATGGAATCTTCAAAATGAAGAAATTGTCTGAACAGACATGAGTTGAAGCTGTCCCTGAACTAAGGCAATTGGCTTGGGTGCCACTCCTTCTTCTTCTCTATTATTTAATAATAGAGAAACATTCAAAAGTCTATATATATATATATATATATATATAGCTCCTTTTTCCTGATTTTTTTCTTTTGGTGTATTTCGAAATAAAAAAATGGAGGAGTCATTTATTATGAGGTTTATGTCTTTCCTTTCTAAAGTTCATTTATTTAGGATTCCGGTCTCTGTTTCTCAAGATCTCATTAGATCCTTAAGCTCTGCATTGGCTCTAGCACTTTAACATCATTCTTATGATCAGGTGGATTTTACCTATCATGACATGCAGAGCAGAAATTTGAGAGGCAGGATTCTGTTTAAAGAATGCAAATACAACATTGGATACAAGAAATAGTTATGTATGAGGACGTTGATTGTGGATTTCAGTTATTTCAAAGGATTGAAGTTTTGAATAGGTGATGGCCAGAATCTCTTTGTATTGAGTGCTAATACATTCACTGAAGAACATTCTATCCTCGCAGTCTGTCTGACCATCCATCTTCACAGGTGTGGGGTAAAATCTCTCGGCTTTTTTTTAACTCAACAGCAGGAGGATGAGTAGGACGACAAGCAGTTATTTTGGATCTACTTGCACACTAGATCACTATTAAGGGTGCATTTTTCTACGAGGATCGAGAGGAGATCCATACCAAGAATTGGGGAAGGGTTAGAAAACTTGCAGACATCATCAGCCAGAAATTTTGTGCCTTCCATATTTGGAGGTTTCACATTCCATAAATCCTCTAACATTCAAGAGGTAGGAGCAAGATTCTTCTTCCTTTTTCTTTTCCCTTTTTGTTTGCCAACTGCACATACATACAAGTCTATGTTTATTGATGCATCAATGAGAATTTTCCATTGTTTTTTGAAGTTGCAATTGATGGTTTCTAGGTGCAAAAGTGGTTGGTCAACTGATCAACAATTAGCGGGAAACAATCTTTGGAAGAGGATTCAGGTTTTCGGCCAGCAACACCACAGGAAGAAAATGGCTTTCTCATGCCCCACAAGGTGCCTACCTCATCACACCAGTATGAGTATCTATAATGAAAGACATCCTGAAAAACGCAATTGAGTAGGTGACAAGAACAACCACTATGAAGACACGAAGCAGTTGCCACCACTTGCAGTTGCAGTCTCTATTTGTGACCATCTTAGCCTTTAGTGTTCGAGGGGATCTATAATATTTTAGGTGTTTGTCTATATGGTCGTCCTCTGGGGGGTTAAGGGAGTTCAGGTTAACTGCCCTTCATAAACGCGTTCCCTTGGTTACTTTTCCCATAGAACATACTTCTTCACCTATCCCCCCCCCTTCAACACAACAACCTTCATTAAACCAATGAACGAAGAGGAAGAGGAGGCCCCTTTGGAGGATCTGTGTGTCCGTCGAAAGCGTCTTGCCCGGGAGAGGCATGTTACTCGATCTAAAGAGCAGTGTGCGGCCGATGCCAACCGACGGGCAGCTCAGAGAGCTGCGCGGAGCGATGCACAGATTGCGGCGGATGCCAACCGACGGGCAGCTCAGAGAGCTGCGCGGAGCGATGCACAGATTGCGGCGGATGCCACCCAACGGGCAGCTCAGAGAGCTGCGCGTAGCGATGCACAGATTGCGGCGGATGCCAACCGACGGGCAGCTCAGAGAGCTGCGCGTAGCGATGCACAGATTGCGGCGGATGCCACCCGATTGGCAGCTCAAAGAGTTGTGCGTAGCGATGCACAGATTGCGGCGGATGCCAACCGATGGGCAGCTCAAAGAGCTGCGCATAGCGATGCACAGATTACGGCGGATGCCACCCGACGGGCAGCTCAGAGAGCTGCGCGTAGCGATGCACAGATTGCTTTGGAAAATGTTGCACGTGCTAACGCTCGAACACTTTTGCATCCTGATAGGCAACAGGAAATACATAATGCGGATCGTCAGGCTCACTAGGGCCAGCGAGAGCAATTACCAGAAGAGCGTCGCCAAGAAATTCAAAACGCTAATCGTCAAGCACATAATGCCCAACGTGAACGAGATCGCGTAAACCAAGGTGCGAACCAAGTCATCCCTTTGGCACGCCGTGAATTTGACGGCAGCCATCGTGGTCTTCACCACACTTTAGGTGAAATGACCACCGTGTGTGGCAAATGCAACGCCTTGCACTTTCTGGAATAGCGTGCCGCACCAAGTTCGCGGGCTAATCCACAATTTACACTATGTTGCGCGCAAGGTAAAGTGACGCTGCCCCCGTTGACACCCCCCCAAGAGCCGCTGAGGCGGCTCCTTGCAAGTAATGAAGCGGATGCGAAAGACTTTCGTCAGCACATCCGCTCTTACAACAGTGCATTAGCCTTCACGTCTGTGGGGGCCAACCTTGATACCAGTGTTGCACAACCTGGCAATTATACCTACCGTATTCGCGGTGAGCTTTACCATAGGATGGGGAGTCTGCTTCCTCAACCTGGCCAAGTGCGAAAATTCGCCCAGCTATACATTAGTGATCCGCATGCCGAGCTTGATGGTCGAATGGGCAATTTTGGCGGCTTGAATAGGGACACCATGCAGTCGTTGCAAACAATGTTGCATGCATGCAACCCCTACGCTAGCATCTTCCAAACGGCCACAGAACGACTCCAAGATGGGGCTATTGAACTAAGTCTTCATTTGGTGAATGACCGTCGCACTAATTTGCGGCATTACAATGCGCCGACTATTGACGAAGTTGGTGCATTGATGGTTGGGGGCGATGTGGATGAGGGAGACGCACGCGACATTATCATGCGTTCAACTAATGGTTATTTTCAACGTGTCTCTCCCTTGCACACTGCATACATGCCACTGCACTACGTCCTTCTCTTCCCAGATGGACGCAATGGATGGCATGATGGCATCCCATTGAATGGATTTCAATGGGATGGCTTTAGGTTCATCCAAGATGACGAGAATGCCGTAGGTGGTAAACGGGGTTCCGCGCATGTCACCATGCTTCAATTTTACGCGTACATCCTACAGCATCGCGTCAACGAGGAATGGATTCTACGAGCTGGAAGGCTTTTGCAGCAATTCATTGTTGATGCATATGCATGTACTGAACAGAACCACTTAAAGTTTATTCGCGAGAACCAACGACAATTACGTTGCGACCTCTACAATGGTCTTCAAGATGCACTAAATGTTGGCGACATTTTTGGGAACGACGTCGGGCAAAAGATAATTCTTCCGTCGTCATTCCAGGGCGGTGAACGCGCCATGGGCCAATTGTACCAAGATGCGATGGCTAGGGTTCGCAAATTTGGTAAGCCAGACCTTTTTGTCACATTTACGTGTAATCCTAAATGGAAAGAGATTACAGATGCGCTTCTCCCGCAGCAAATTGCCAAGGATCGCCCTGAGTTAGTAACTCGCATTTTCAATTTGAAACTTGACGCCCTTTTGAAGGACATCAAAGATGGTGTTTTTGGCAATGTGATTGCTAAAATTTGGGTCATTGAGTTTCAAAAGAGAGGCTTGCCCCATGCGCACATTTTGCTCATTTTAGATGAAGCGTCAAAATTGCGCACTACCGAGGACTATGATTCAATGGTATCGGCTGAGATTCCGGACCCGATACGCCATCCTGAGGCACACGAGACGGTCACTTCGTGCATGGTGCATGGGCCATGTGGTCCAAATTTTCTCAACGCACAATGCATGGAGCAGGGAAAATGCAAGAAAAGGTACCCGCGTTCCTTTAGCGAAGAAACACGTTGTGATGTTGACGGGTACCCTGAGTACCGGCGCCGTCAAACCCGCATTTTTGTAGATCCAAAGACACAGCGCATGGTGGATAACCAATGGATTGTCCCATACAATCTTCACCTAGCAACCAAGTACCACGCACACATCAACGTGGAGATATGTTCGTCCATATCTGTTGTCAAGTACCTGTACAAGTATGTGTACAAGGGACCTGACCGTGCTACTGCTGTTATCGAAAGGCAGGCGAATACGCCTGGCCAGGTGAACAACGCGCAGGCAATTATTGCCAATGGAGAGTGGCAAAACCGTGATGAAATTAAAACATACTTTGAAGGACGCTATGTATTTGCTTCCGAAGCATTGTGGCGTCTTTTCTCCTTTAGAATGCATGATGGGACACCGTCTATCACACGCCTTGCTGTGCACGAGCCTGGAATGCATATGGTCGTGTATAATGATAATTCCAATATTTTTGAAACTGTTAATAGCGAGCAAAACCAGAAAACAACGCTCACTGAATACTTCCAAGCCAATATTGATTACCCCTTGGCTAGAGAAGTCACATACATGGAATTTCCCTCTATGTTTACATGGACCAATGGGACGAAAAAATGGACCATCCGGCAGAGAGGGTGTTGTGTCGGGCGCCTTTATTTTGTGAGTCCTTCTGCTGGCGAGCGTTACTTTTTACGTACATTGTTAACGAAGGTCAAAGGTGCTATTTCTTTTGAAGCTCTTCGCACAGTTAACGGTGTTATTCATGACACATTCAAATCAGCGTGCATTGCGCTTGGTTTGTATGACTCGAATGACGAATGGAATGTATGCTTGGAAGAAGCAGTTGGCATGCAAACAGGTGCGCAGTTACGATTTTTATTTGTGACCATATTGGTTTTTGGCGTTCCAAGTGAGCCGCGCATGCTATGGGACAAATATAAGGAGCACATTTACGATGACTGCAAGGCAGTATTACAACGTCGCGGTATAGTGGAGCCGTCCATTGAACAAATTGAAAGTTGGGCATTGCATTCTTTACGAGATGGGCTTGCCAAATTTAGCAAAACTCTCGAAGATTTTGGCCTTCCTACCCCCTCTATTGCCTTTGATCGGTTTGAAACCAATCGCTTACTTGAGGTGGAGCGCGACTACAATGTCGAGGTTTTACAAGCCGAGGTGGCTATGGCCAGTGAGAGCCTCAATGATGGGCAACGTGCAGCCTACAATGGCGTAATCGATGCATATGTTGGCCATCACGCTAAAGTCATTTTTATTGATGGCCCTGGTGGAACGGGTAAGACCTACACCGAAAACTTGATTTTGAACACTGTGCGTTCGCGTGGTGATATTGCACTTGCTGTCGCCTCTTCAGGCATTGCCGCACTTTTGCTTTTAGGAGGGCGAACGGCCCATTCGTACCTAAAGATCCCGATTGCGCTTGACCATACATCCTTCTGTTATATTCGTAAGCAAGATGATTTAGCAGCGCTAATCCGCCAAACGAAGCTCATCCTTTGGGATGAAGCTCTTATGACTAATAAGCTTGCTTTTGAAGCGGTGGATCGAAGTCTGCGTGACCTTATAGACAAGAATGAACCTTTTGGTGGCATTGTTTTTGTCATGTCAGGGGACTTTCGCCAGGTCCTTCCGGTCATCCCCCGGGGATCCCATGCAGACATTGTTTCTGCATCAATCAAGAATTCCTACCTATGGGAATCTGTTGAGGTATTTCGTCTTTCGGAAAATATGCGGGCCGGTGATGTCGTTGCTGTTCATTCCGATCTTGGGAATCGCACTTTTGCAGATTGGCTTCTTTGTCTTGGCAACAATGAGCTAGAAACCATTGATGAGGATTACATCAAGTGTCCAAACATGATGGTACTCCCTTCTACGGACACACGAGCCATGGCTGTGGCCATCTACCCTCGACTACAAGAGGGTTGGGCCACAAACGAGTATTTGCGTGACCGCGCAATTTTGGCTCCTCGCAATAAGGAGGTTTCGCTAATAAACACGATGGTTTTAAGCTACTTTCCAGGCATGCAGGTTGACTTCTTTAGTGCGGATTCCGCAGAGGACACGGAAGTGGCGAACACATATCCTTCCGAGTTCCTCAACACTTTGGAAATTAGTGGCATGCCTTCACACAAGTTATCGTTCAAGATTGGCGCACCAGTGATGCTGCTACGCAATCTCGACCCATCAGCTGGGCTGTGCAATGGGACGCGCTTGATTATTCGACGTTTCACAATGCGAGTTGTTGAGGCTGAGATCATGACAGGCAAAGGGGTCGGTAATGTGGCCTTTATCCCGCGCATTAAATTCATTTCCGATAATAGCGATTTGCCATTTACATTTACAAGGAAGCAATTTCCTTTGCGGCTGGCTTATGCCATGACTATTAACAAGTCTCAAGGGCAAACCCTCTCTCATGTTGGCCTTCATCTCGCAGATGACGTTTTTTCGCATGGCCAACTTTATGTTGCCTTTTCACGTGTTAAGGCACTAGCAAACGTCAAAGTTCAGCTGCCAGACACTATGCATGGCCGGATTGGCCTTATGCGCAATGTTGTGTACAAAGAAGCACTCCTTTGAGGCTTTATGCATCTCCTAAATGGCTCCACGAGAAGCTACATTCATGATGTGCAGCTTTTTAAAATAGAATGTTCCAACAATGGGGTACTTACCATTAATGTCAAGGAGCAGGCAGGCTTTGGCTCTTAATGAATGGACTTCATAGTGCCCGAAGGTCACAGGTACCCATCCCATGTTTTATAATAGGAAAAGCTCGGTTGTCCCATCCCGTGTTTTATAATAGGAGGAGCTTGGTTCCATTATTTAGGATTTTTGGCTTGAATCTGTTCGAGGAAAGAAGAAGAAAAAAAAAACAAAAAAAAAACCTTGGAGAAAAGAAAAAGGAAAGAAAAGAAATTAAAAGTATTCCAGCCGCCACAGCTTGATGATTTTTGGCTAAAGGCGAGACGGGAAAATAGAAATTTCATAAAATCCTTTTTTTTTTTTGGCGATCTCCAATAACGAATTCTATAAATATGGCAACTTTGGCACTTTTGTTTTGTTTTGTTTCCCCCAAAATTCCTAAGGAAAAATCAAAAAACAAGTCGACTTCATAGTGCTCGAAGGTCACGGGTACCCAACTCCAACATAATAATATCCATGGTGTCCGTCTGTCCGGTGGTGGTGGTGTTGGTGTTGGTCCTCCTTTCCATCCATCCGTCCCAGTTTCCGTCCCGTCATCCGTCCATCCAAGTTCCTCATCCCGTGTCTTGATGCAGTTATTCCTGATTGGCTGGAGCCCCCCCTCCCCACATCCGTCCATCCATCCAAGTTCTTCATCCCGGAAGAAGAAGATGATGGAAGAGTCTACTCCTATAAAGAAATCGGTGTGGGTGTCTTGATGCAGTTATTCTTGATTGGCTGGAACACCCCCCCTCCCCACATCCATTGAGGGCCCCAGCCAAGGTGAGCGGATGGTGGGATGGTCAACATAGAGGGAACCAGGGAAAACTGAAAAATATCCTCTTCTAAATCCCCCGCCCCCCAAATTTAAAAGGATAAAATGCAAGGCACATTCAGTGTGTGCTTGGGCCTTCCCATGGGCTGCATGAAATTTCTCCTCCCAAAAACGTTCATCACCATTTTTGGCCTGACCTTTATCCCTCACAAGTCCAACTTTTTTTTATTGAATTTGATTGGCCCCGACATAAAATAATTGAAACTATGAAGGCTCGCAAAAATTGAAGATTCTATGGATAGATGGAGTGCCTCCCCCTTTGGCCCATCGATATATGTGAGAAGGGGAGGTCTTTGAGCAAAACATATGGGATTAAAGCAAGGTGCGATTGGGAATACCCATGGGGAACACATTGGGAATGTGGGGAACAGTTTGGGAACCCATTAAGAACTTAAAGGGAACGCCGTGGGAATACAATAGGAAACAGAGAAAACTGAAAAAAAAATCTTCCATGCCCCCTTAGCTTAAAAGAAATAAGCCGACTTCACAGTGCCCAAAGGTCACGGGTACCCATCTTGCCCGGGAGAGGCATGCTCCCGGTTTAAAGAAAATAAATACGATTTAAAGAAAGGGGGGGACTTCACAGTGGCCTGGGGGACTTCACAGTGGCCTTCGGCCACGGGCACCCACTAGTATATATATATATATATAAATTTCCATCTTATAAGAGAAGAGAAGAGGGATATTATGCCTACTCTTTAAGCATCTTTTTGCAGTTATAAGTAGGCATACCAACCCTTCCCTTCCTATACCTCATTATCTAAGTACACTAAGGTCAATGATAATGTTTTCCATGTGGTTTAGATCATAGGTGGGGCACATTCCAAAAATGCATGGCGGGTCTCATCATCGAAGGCTCTTTCTTTATTTTTTTGGGAGGCCATCACCGTAGAGTTTTACCCTACACTAAACATATGTGAAATTATGAGGCATAGGAGGATGAGGGAGGAGAGTTCTTATGACTATTCCTTAAAGAAGTGACACCACTTTTATTTTGAGAAGTAAGCCAAACATCTAACTATAAGATCCTTCCCACTCTTAAGGAGTGTGTGTAATATCCTTTCTTATTGGTCTTAAGGAATAAGTATAAAATCCTTTCCAATCCCCAAAGGAGTGGACTTAAGATCCCTCACACTCGTTAAGGAGTGGGCATAATAAGATGGTGTCATCCACCAATCTTAAGGAGTAGACTTAAGATTTTTCTCATTTAAAAGGGTTTATGATTTAGGGTTTAGGGTTGAATTCATGGGATGTTGTTCAATTATGAAACTATTGGTTAGATGACCTTGAACAAAGCAAAGCTTCAATTTGAATAATTAGATCATTTGCAATTCATTAGGAGTGGATGTAGATCTCTCACTCTCTTAAGACATAAGATCCATTGTGGCACTCTTAAAGAGTAAAACTTAATAACCCACAACAACGCTTAAGGAGGAAGCACAAAATGTAAAATCCCTTCCATTGGTAGCAAGGATCCCTCCTATTGGTATTAAGGAGTAACATGTATTACATGTGGCAAGTAAGGCCTTGAGTCTAAGGTGTAACCCAAAATTTGATGTACCATGATGCTTGGTAACCGTCTCTCAAGTGGGCTATTGTCTTAGGTGGTAACATTTTATTTGGCTAACACCCTAATAGACTTAGGGTCATCCTTACCACATAAGGAGTAGCTGTAAGACCCCTTCCTCTCATAGGTCTTAAGGAGTGAAAGTAAGATCCCTCACACTAATAAATAAGGAGGAGGAATAAAATCCTTGACATTTGTAAAGGAGTAAGGTGTAAGAGTTTTTTTCTAAAAGGGATTATTACTATTATTATTATTATTATTATTATTATTATGAGTACTACTATTACACATAAGGTGCCTTCCAAATATAAGAGACGGAATAATTTCTTGAAGGATTTTTAAAAATATGTACATATTAAAGTCACCTTATATTAATTATTTAAAGTAATTAAATACCTTATATATAATTCAATTAATTATTTGAATATACTATATATACCTTATTTTTAACTAATTAATTTATAGAATACATTTAAGTTAATTGAATTGTTTCTTAGAAATATTATTAAAATCCCAAATTTCATTTGAATTATTTCTTAGAAATGTTATAAAGTCCCAATTTTTATTCCAAATTATTTCTTAGAAATATTATTGAAATTATTTCCTATAAATATTATTAAAATTCCAATTTTCATTTAAACTTATTTTTTACAAATCCCAGATTTCGTTTAAATATTGTGCTTGAAATATTATAGAAATCCCGAATTTCATTTAAATTATTTTTATAAATGTTTTAAAAAATATTATAGAAATCCGAATTTCATTTAAATTATTTCTTAGAAATGTTATAAAAATCGCAAATTTTATTTAAGTTATTTCTTAGAAATATTAAAATCCCAGTTTTCATTTAAATTACTTTTGGAATTGTTATAGAAATCGAAATTTTCATTTAAATTACTTCTTAGAAATACTATGAAAATCCCAAATTTATTTAATGTTTTTTTTAGAAATCCCAGATTTCATGTAAAATATATTTTTTAGAAATATGATAGAAATCCCGAATTTCATTTAAATATTTTTTAGAAATATTTCGAGAATCCCAAATTCATTTTAATTATTTTTTAGAAGTCCTAGATTTCATTTAAATTAGTTCTGAAAATATTATGAAAATCCCAAATTTCATGTCAATTATTTCTTAGAAATCCCAGATTCATTTTTAAAAATATGTTTTAGAAAAATATTATTATCGAAATCCCGAATTTCCTTGAATTCATTTCTTAGAATTAACCCAAATTTCATTTAAAAAAAAAAAGTTTCTTAGAAATATTATAGAAGTTCCGAATTTCATTTAAATTATTCCTTAGAATGATATGAATTCCAGATTTCATTTTTAAAAATTGCTTTTAAAAATAAATAAATAAATAAATAATATATATATATAGTTTTTACAAGTTGAAGATATTTTGGATCACGTGAACTTTTGTTCAAAGGTTCCTGTTCACACTACAAGTCTCATCGACAGGGCGTCAGAAAAGCAGGACTTACTATTTGAATATTTCTTGAGAATTTGTTTTCTTGTAACTTTTGTCGCAAATTCGGGTCCGCGGATTCAGCGACGACAGAAGACTTCTTGTGAGGAAGAAGAAGAAGAAGAAGATTGGGTCGCCAGATTCAGTGGACGCCATAGAACTTCTGAAGAAGAATCCGAAGAAGACGAAGAAGAAGAAGAAGAAGAAGAGGGGTCGTCAGATTCAGCAGACATCACAGAACTTGTGAAGAAGAAGAAAAAGAAGAAGATGGGTCTCCAGATTCAGCGGACATCACAGAACTTGTAAAAGAAGAAGAGAAAGAAGAAGATGGGTCGTCAGATTCAGCGGACGCCAAAAAAATTGTGAAGAAGAAGAAGAAGAGGAAGAAGTAGAAGAAGGACAAGGACAAGAAGAATAGGAAGAGGAAAGGGAAGAAAGAGATCGGCGCTAGAGGAGGAGGGGAAAGATGGGTCTGGATCTTGTTTTGGGTTTTTTGTTTGTTGGATTGGTAGCATGGTACGTAGCAACAGATCCTTTGAAGCTGTCGATTGTGTCGAATTTCCCGGATTATGATCCCCACTACCTTGCGCCGCCTCCCTTTAATCCCGTGCTCAACTTCAGCCGCGACAATCACAACAAACTGCAAGCCGCGGACGTGAAGTGGAAGGGGGAATTTGTGGGTCCTGAGAGTATTGCATTCGACCCTCAAGGGAGAGGTCCTTATACAGGCGTGAGTGATGGGCGTATCATTCGCTGGGATGGTCCTGAGCTTGGCTGGATCACTTTCGCCACCACCGCCACCAACAGGTGACAACCGATAAAATCTCTTGTGATCAAATATTTTAAGTTCTTTTTTCCAACATCTTTGCAGCAAATAAAACTGTTTGTGATCCTGTTTCTTCGGTTTTGTCCTGAATTTTGTATCAGTTTGATGAACGGGATGGGAATGATGTGGTGGGTGGGAATCTATCAGATCAGAAATCTGCGATTATGGCTATCCAGCTGTAGAGAAACCAGAGTACGAGCAAATCTGTGGCCGACCTCTGGGACTCAATTTCCATAAGAAGACTGGGGAGCTTTACGTTGCAGATAGCTTGGGTCTCCTGAAAGTTGGGCCTGAAGGTGGAGTGGCAGAGCCAATTGTTACAGAGCTTGATGGTGTGCCATTCAAGTTCATCAATAACCTTGATATTGATGAGAATGACATCATCTACTTCACAGAGTCCAGCACAAAGTACACTCGCAGGTTTGGATCTGGTCCTTAACATCATCCTGGATTCAACTCTAGAAGGTTTGATGATGATGATGAAGGATTTGAAAGTTCTCTACTGTTGGAAATGATGCAACTTGAATGCTTGAATAGAATGTCTGTCTACATTGGTAAGAAATTTTCTCGGAACCGAGTCATGCTTCTTAAGATGCAGCTTGTTGTTTGATTGATATGCAGGCATTTCTTTATTGTAATGCTCGAAGGAGATAACACAGGTAGACTATTGAAGCATGATCCTGCTACGAAAAAGACAAGTGTACTGCTTGATGGCCTCCGCTTTCCAAATGGAGTGAGAGTGAGTCAGGATGGCACCTTCCTGGTTTTCGCAGAGACTCGCATCTGCAGGTCTGGTTTGCTACCCAAACCGATTTTTTTTCTAACTTCTGCAATGTACAAATGCATCCCATCTTGCAACAAATATAAAACAGTGTACAAAGTGCAACCATGTTGCAACAAATGTACATAACAGGGTGCAAATTGCAACATCTTATGCCAATCTATGTCCTTGTACACATCGCAAGATCTTACAACAATCTCTGTCAGTGCTAAGTGCAACCTTCTTGCAACAATCTATGTCAGTCCTAAGTGGAGATGCGATTAGTCAAGATGGACAGCCACTGGTTCTTTGTTTTTTTGCAGTTCAGTTTTCCAGACTTAACATGTGTACAACAAATTTCCCTGAAAGCTTGTAACATGCATGCATTCGATGGTGATGTCAAAGTGGTGTCCAGGTTTTCTGCTCATACTACTAAGGTACAAACTCGAGTGTGTATGCATTCTTTCAATTTCACTTGTGTGGTGGGCGTGAGGTCCTGCAGATTGTGGAGGTATTGGCTGAAGGGACCCAAGGCAGGCACATCAGACATATTTGTTGAATACCTTCCTGGTATTCCAGACAACTTGGGACGTAATGAGAGAGGAGAGTTTTGGGTGCCACTAAACAGCCTTCGTACAAACCTGGAAATGTATATTGGAGTTTTACCATGGATCCGTCACGCAATTGGTAGCCTTCCTCTTGCACAACAGCACTTGTTTAAGTTAATTGCACCAAAGCCCCACGCTGTGGTTCTTCGATACAGCTCAGAGGGTAAATTGCTCGAGATACTTGAAGACCAGACTGGACAAAAGGTGCACTCACTGAGCGATGCACAAGAGCATGATGGGAAACTCTACCTCGGGAGTGCATATGCTCCTCAACTTGGTGTCTATGCTTTGTCATCCTCAACTGAAGAAATTTAGCCTCATTCACAACTTGATTTTTTACACAATTTTCTTGAAAGTGTAGTGCTTTGTGATGAAGGCCATGAAATGAAATTGGTCATAAGTATGTGTCCCTTCCATTTGCAGCAGCAAATTTGTACAGTTTCTCAGACTGTAACAAAATGGGGTTTTTTGATTGGGTGAATGAAAAGTAATAGTGAACTGTTGTCATTCGATGTCCTTCGTAGTCCCAAGTAGAGTTTTATGCACATTTCACCCCTTTGTCTCTTTGCAAGTTCAATGCCTTTTAACCAGATTTTTAGTGCCAGAAACTGGGTTATCTTTCCATTTTGCAGCAGATAGATAATACATGAGTCCAATGATCTTGAGATCATCTTTACACACCTTTGCTTGTGCTTGAAATTTCATGAGTCAAAAAGTGTTGCTAATCATTTCAAGTTATTTGTTTATGGTCCAACTTATGCATTGAAGCATGTACATTCTCCATGTACAAAATGCAATGGGGGCAAATTGTGGATAGTAGCAAACATGAGGAGCCACACATACTCAATGGAAGGGAATCTAGTTTTAGAGTATGGAGGGTCTAATGGAACAAGATTCATCAGATGAGGAGTGGGAGGTTGAATGAGAAGACCCATTGAACAATAGAAATTTGCAGCTTGATTTTGAAACATACATTTGTGGCATGGTACAACACGCTTTCCAACAAGTAGATGAATGTTAAGACCTTGGACAAAGAGCAATGGAGGTTGCACAAGAAGCTTTTGTTGTTGCTGATGGACTACAAAAGGAAGCCAACAGGGGAGATGTTGAACACCAATGAAGATGGGCTTCATGGGGATGTTGGAGGGGAGCATGAGCCTTTGGGAGAGGACTCATCAACAAATGGTCCCCAAGACCTCAATTTTGATCCAAAGGCTCTAGAGGATGCAATTAGGGGGTTGTATGGAGGTTCCAAATGCACAAAACTGGCAGCTACAATGATTCTAATGAATTTGTGCAGTGTACACAAAGTCAACAACAAGTATGTAGATGAGTTTTTCACTTTCTTACGTCTCCATTTATTGCTTGTTAACACGTGTTTGCCCAACAATTGCTACACAGTTAAATCATTGACTAGAAGATTAAGGTTGGATTATAATTACATCTACGCATGTGGGAAAGGGTGTCTTCTATCAAGGAGAATATAAAGATGTTGTTTGTTGTACAAAATGTGATGCATTTTGGCACAAAGATTAGGGGAACAAATTGTTTCTTGTGAAAATGCTTAAACATTTTCTAATCATTCCAAGACTACAAAGGATGTATAAAACACCTACCATGTTAGATCTCATATATAATATGCCTTTCACAAAACAATAGTTGAAATGGGTTTGTTAGACATCCATGTGATTCAAAAGCATGGAGGCACATCCATGAAAAGTTTTCACCATTTGCTTTAGATGCTAGGAATGTGCACCTAGCTCTTGCAACAAATGGGGTGAACCCATATAAATTGAACCATTCAACATGGTCCACTTGGCTTGCTATGTTATTAAATGACAATATATTTCCATGGTTAACAACAATTTTTTTTTGGTGATGCTTGCATTGTTCATTTTGGGGGAAAAATTAAGTGTTATTGAAAAACTTTGATGTAAACTTGCAATCAATAATGGAAGAGTTGCAATAATTGTGGAAAGGAATTATTGCCTATGACATGTTGAAGTTAGTGGGCTCTATGTCCACCTTCCAATTCCTTAAGTGCTCTATATCACCTTTGAAAAACTTCATGGGTGTCAACCTCACCCAAAAGGGATATTGCTGTATCTTCCATGCCTCCATCAAAGAAGTTGACATTGCATTCCACCACATTTGACACTTCTTTCCATGTATGCACATATGATGTATCAAGGTTTGTTGCAAGTAAATCTTGCTTCAAATCCTTCATCAAAACTACTTGGTGCTTTCTGTCTTTGCACACTGATAAGTTTTCAACAGCCTTTGGTCGCAAAACTCCTCGCACGAGAATAATGCCTTGACAACCAACTTGAGGAGCACTACACAATTGTTCGATTTGACTCAACACATGATCATCAATAAATTGGAGAGTGTACAATTTGGTTTTGCATGATCTCACCAATATGTCAATGAAAAGATGATTTTTCATCTCATCTCCAGCTAATTCCACAAAAATCTCCATACCATTGATTGAGATTTTAAAAAGGTTTTTCTCACTTTTGCAATAATTTGTCATTTGCATATCTTTTTCAAAATGATTGTATAGTGCGACCTGCATCAAAAAGCTTTTATGCATTAAGATCATTTAATATGTAAAAATTTCTAATGTTCGATGAACATACATGGATGCTATAAGATAACAAAAGTCACAATTTCTTCATTTATTTCATTATTTCAAAGGTAATGGGTTTGCTTGCAAGAAGAATGTCATGACAAGTTACAAAAGGTGATGGTTCACAAATATTCATGACATTACAAGTAGCAAGAATATTCATTATATTAAAAAACTAACACTATAAATTATTTATATAATATATACATGGAAAGGTGTGAATATTTATTGTTCATGATTATGTGATGACTATAAGTTAATACCCAAAAAACAATTCACCACATTATAGAAGTGTTTCAAATTATATTTTAAATCCATTGGTTCATCCAAATTATTTATTTAATCAAATGTTTCGATAATATGATGGAACCAATATTTCATGTCAACACATTAACCTTTACTTGAAACATTACACCATGAAAACATTAGGTTTGTTATGATGCTTATTATTATATAATGTAATTGTATCCACTTTAAATGATGACACAAAGTAAGCTGAATAAATTAAATAATATTTAATATTCAATGGGACATTCAAAATATGACTTGGGATAAATTTTTACCTGGGCTCTTAGGAAAAATCCTGGGGTGAACACGGTGAGTTCTTGGTCATAACATTGTAACCTTTGTCCAAGGTGGATGATACTTGTGTTTGGTGGAAATTTCATGGAAGTCCATTGCAAGGGTCTTTCACCTCGTGCAACAAAATCATCATGCTTCAATGTAGTGGGTACAAATATTTGCACTAAATTTTGTGCATTTTGATTTGCAATAGGGCTTTCTTTAGAATATGCGAAATGCATTTTTAACATTGAGCGAACAAGATATTTGGGGATATCATTTGCAATGTTTGTGCCATCATGAATGATCTTCTTCAAAGACCTTTTGATGAGATTTTGGATATCTTCAATGTTGCCAAAACCATCTTGAAAAATTTGTTTCCATTCAGCTTTTTCAACATCTCCATGAAGTGTGATGAGACGACCCATCACTTCGTTGCAAAACCAATTTGGATTCACAACCACAAAATCCTCATCCTTGAAATAGATGACTTCACCAGCATCATGCAAAAACATTGTTATTGCTACATGTGGTTTTAAATTTGATTCTCCTTCAACCTCCAAATTTTGCAGATTTGGTTCTACCTTGTCAACAATGTCATTCTCAAATGCTTTCACTGTCACAATGGGTTCATAAGGATGTTTTCGGTTCCATTCAGACAAGCTGTGTTGCACATTCATGCATGCTTGATATATGTGTGGCACCTTTTTGAGGATTGATGCACAATTTTGCATCACCTCCTTCACCACCACTTTTGTTTCTCGAGAAAAGTGGGCATTGATCAAATGACAAATTGGAGATAAATCAACAAAAGTAGCAAAATTTTGTTTCAAATCTCTTAAACAAGTTTCCACAAGGGGTTTGTCATCTTGAAACCCCTTGTTACCATTTGTCAGAACCACCAACACTTGCGGTGGAGAATTTAATGACCTTTTGGTGTTAGATGAGATGAATCGCAACCAACAATGAATTTCATCTTGGATATCATTTGGATTCTTCTTTTGCCCATTTTTTCTATCAAATGGACTACACATCAAGACAAAATAGCAAACATTTCCTTGTATGCTCAAGTCTGGAATCATGGTGTCGTGAAAAACATGGTACTCCTCTTGGCCTGCCAAATCCCAAATGGAGATTTTTTGATCTTCATCATCAACAAGGACATTGATTTGTATCCCTCGTGTTCTTTTGGCCATTTCATCTGGGTCAGTATTGAAGCAAAATCCCTTGAATGGTTTGTGCAACTCAACCTCCTCGACTAGTGGAATGAGCATCTTTCCTTGGAATCCGTTCAAAAAACTTCTAACCATTGACCTCCTTAACGTAGTTTTCCCTGTCAAGTTAAAAGGACATGAATTTAATGAATTTAATTTTGTTGAATGCAATTTTATTACGCCTCATCTTTAGATAAGTATTATGCATGTAGTCAAAATTTGTAATATTTTAGTAGTAGAATATATTTATATAGGTTGCACTTAATGGATAGATATAAATGATTTTAACTTGCACATAAATAAAATCAACTCTATTGCAAACTAGGTTAAAAGCTCTAAAAGATTTAATCTTCGAACTTGAAGTTCTAAAAGAGTGTTAATATAATGGGAAGCAAGCAATTTGATACTACATCATAGTTTGTAAAAAAGATATATGATCTGATTATTAATAGCATCTTGTTTTATTTCATTCCTTTACATTTTTGGCTTAATTTGTTTCAATTTTATGTTGAGGAATGAATTTTTAAAAACTGAATAAAATAAAATAGATAATAATAGTTTAAATCCTTTCAAAAAATAATGATATTCAAAAAAATCTCAAATTCACTTCTTGCTATCACTTGGAAATCCATCTCCCACCTTCATCATTGTGAAGGAATGGGAAATCCATCTCCCACCTCCATCCTTGTGATGGCAATGGGAGGATTAAAGGTATATAGGTTTATACATATAAACCTACAATATTGCACCATGTTTATATTCTCAATATATCATCTTGTTTAACATTTAAACCCTAATATACCATTGGGTTTGCATGTAGTCATATTAATATGTATTAAATAATTGAAACCATTATTTCATATTTGTTATTTCAATGTGATACTTTACATCAATGTTGAAAATTTTGGATTAACTTATATAATAACATTCATAATATATCATGTAAACCTATGAATAAATAAATTTAATGAATTGAAAAACACTTGAAAACCTTTTAAATGTCATTGTAACTACTGTTTAAAATAACTTTTAAGTATAAATTTTTTGTTATAGCTTCTTAAAAAAATATGAAAATGACATATTTTTGGGAAAAAAATTATATAAACCTTAACATAATAGTATACTTTTGAAATATTTTGAAAATATACACTTAAATAATCACACAAGGGCCCCCCTTTAGGTCATTATACTATGCTTGAACCCATTTAGATTTTTAATATTGTATTAGGTTTGGCCCAATAATATCACATTATGTTTGAGCCTTCAATATGACACTAGGTTTAAACCTTTAAATAGTATACACAATTTATACCTTAAATATTGCATTGAATTGAAGCCTTAAACCATGCTCCAAATTTAAACCTTCAATATTGCACTAGATTTATGCCATCAATATTGCATTAATTATAAACCTTAAACATTCAATGATGTTTTTACCCTAAACATACAACCTATAAACATAAGTATGTACCCTTCAACAATACATCTCGTACTTTTATTTTCAGCCCTATTTTAACTTCACATTTAATTGTCTTTCCTACATTGGGTTTCAACTCTATACCAAAAATTCAACTCAAAACAAAGTTTAAGTTGGAAATTTTATCCTTAACCCTAAATTAGGTTTAAACCATAAATGAAACCTTAAGCCTCTCAATTGTTTTTAAAGCATTAACTACTTTTAATTGCATTTTTGATTTGTTTTCTTCAAATAAATTTCAAGCAAACAAAAATGAAATGACAACTATAGACTTGAACTTGATTTGACCCATAAAATAGTCTTATTTGTAGTTTCAATTCAATTTATGTGGATGTATTTGGATCCAAAACACACGCACAAACAAACATCCATTTTTATTTAAACAAAACAATCAAGGAAAAAATAAAATCATCAAGTAGGTTTAGACAATAGTTTTACATTGTTACCTCATGATATATTGAGTTTTGAGTAATTTGCATCATTAAATAAAAATTTAATTACAAAACCTGGTTTTGGAAGGAAAAATAAAAAATTTGGGTAATGAATGCACACTTGGGCCAACAATACACGTCACATTAGTAAATATAAATGTATAGTAGATTATAGTATGGCCTACGTTGTTGAACACATATTATAATTTTAGAGGACAAATGGACACCTTTTCTTATTGAGTTTTTCATCCTATTTACTTTCTAGAAACATTTGTTGAAATTTCAATGACAAAAATAATTCAAAATTCATTATCTAATGCACTTTAAGCATTCTTGTTGGCTTTTTTTGGTTTTTTATGTCTTTAATGTTTCAATTGTTTATTATTTTAAGAAAATTATTTTGTGATGTGACCAAGGTGTTCATCAACCATAAGATACTTTAGCCAAATTTGGCTATCAAAACATATGAAATGAAAAAAAAAATCCTTATATATTTTTGGCTAACTACATGAACCATGAATAAAAAGGTGATAATTATTAAAGAATTTCTACTTGTTTCTTGGAAATTCAATACATCTAAAAACAATCATTGAATTTGTTATTTTTGGGGTGTAAATGATAGTTTTTTTTTTAAATTTATTTTTCCCTATAGGTCTAATTATTATGAAATCAACTTCCTGCAACCCTACTCATTGAAGGCCTTCCAATAATATCATTTAACCACACCCCAATTTTATTATAATTTTGAAATTTGAATTTATTGAATTTTTAAAGACAAATTTATTCAAAATCAAATAATTATTAATTTCCTTCAAACATGTTTAGATATTAAAACAAGGAAGAGAGGGGAAAAAACCATGTTTTTACATCCTCAAGGATAGGTTGAACCCTAACACAAAAAACCCATGTTGTAGATTTTTAAAAATTGGTAGTCAACAAGTTTAAACCAAAAGGGAAACAACAAGAAAACAAACAAAATTATTTATAAACACTCCTAAGAAATGTGGCCAAGTTCACTATGTGTTTCAACAAAATTTTAGTGCAATTGGACAAATGAACTACAACATTTGAACCTTAACAAAAAAAAACCCATGTTGTAGATATTTGTTAGTTGGCAATCAATGGGTGTAAACCAAATGAGAAAAAACAAATAAAACTGTTTATAAACATTATTAGAAAATGTGGCCAAGTTCACCATGTGTTTCAATAGACTTTTAATGAATTCGAACAAATGAATACAATAAATCTATTCACTTTCTTTGATGACTAGGGACTAGTTGCTATGGACAATGAAAATTTTAAAAATTGAAAATCAAACCACACAACATCCAATGATTATTGCCATGTGTCATTCTATTTTTGAAAAATGTAAGTACATTTATATTTATGTGTTTGCCCACACGTACACATACATATATTCACAAACACACTTGCGTACATAAATCTTTATCATATGCACTTATCAAAGTCAGAACCTACAACCTCATGGAAAAGGTGCTAACACCTTAACTATCAAACCACACAAGCTCTTTTGAGCACAAAGAGGCAAAATTTGAGTTTAACATGTTCAATGAAAAGCTTGTTGAAGATTGAAACTTTGACATGCATTTATTTAATAAAAAATTATTCAAATGAAGCAAATGAATGCATGATCTTGAAGTTTTATTCAAAGATCTTGTTTTTATAAAAACTATAATTTATAAGTATTCACATTGAGTTTTCAAAAAATGCTATTGAAAGTACCATATTATGAACAAATCAAATTTAATATTTTTACAAGATTGATAATTGAAATAACAAACAAAATTTCTAAAGGTGATTCAATTCACTATGGATTCAAGACCTTCGTTAAAACTTTGACAAGTATATTTTGAATATATATGTGTTGCATCAATAGAATTTATAAAGAAAACTCCAACCCCAACCTCAAAAACAATGACGACATAATTTTTTAAAGTATAGAGATTATTATAAAAATAATACATAAAATTTGAAATTTCTGCAATAATAATTGCTGATATAACATTTACATTTTAACATTAACTTATTTTATTTTATTTCTTAATAATGTATTTATGACATTTAAAAATACGTATTTATCCCAATGGAGAGATAAATAGATTTTTAAATATATTATAATAAAAATAAAAATAATTATTTAATTAAAAATATTTGTGAAAGTTTTGGTTGCTTTTCATATTGTTCTAGCAATGACAAGTGTAAAAACAAATTCCCACTTAAGCCTTTCAACTTGTTAATTTATGATTATTCAAAATTTTACACTAAAAATATGTTTTAAAATAACTTTTATAATATTTTCATAAGTCTACATTAATAAAAAATCATGCAAAGTAATTATAAACATTTACAAAAAAAATTTAAAAAAATCCATATACATGGTGGAATGACAATGGAGGTGGTTGAACTAATTTCACCATAAGTGAATAATTAAGTTACTTTTTAGGACCCCTTAATGAATGCATCTAAAATAAGCCCCCCTAGTGAATAATGAAATATCTTTTTTAGAAAATGAAATTCACTTTTAAGGCCCCATAATCAACTAGGCTAGTGAATTGTGCCCACATAAATCCTATTAGTAACATTTGTTTCCCAAAATTAAGAAAAGTAATTAATCTTCCATAGAAAACAAAAAAAAAAGTGTACACATAATCATAAAACATACACCAATAATTTTAAGTTAAAATTCCTTCAAGTGTATTTTGGTTTTGTGTTAGTGATTGACAAAATATTATCTTAATGTAGGAAGATAATTGGTGATTATGGGGGAAATGTCAGTGAATAAATAGGTTATGGCTTTCAACTATAGCTTTTATAAAACCTTCATGAAATAGGCAAAGGGATCACTATACTAGTCTAGTAGGTTGACCATTTTGATGTTGAATATTTATTGTATTTTCTCCAAAGATTCCACCATAAACATTAATAAATTAGTAAGGTGTACATTTAGAATGTTAAATACATTTTAATAAATTTTCAAAAGTTGTAAATAATTTTTTTCATAATAATTTAGTGCCAAAGTTGTTAAGTTATGAGGGCAAGTTGTTATTAGTGCATGTTGTTATTTCAATAGTTTTTTTATTTAGACACCATTAACATTTTCAACATTTACATATGTGGTCCTAAGATGCAAAAGAAAATTTCATTTTCCCTTCGTTAAAGTCAAACATTCATCATGAAACCAAGAATTTAAAAGGATTGTTGTCCCACATCTCTTGGGTTAAAATTATTCTTCAAAACTTGCATCTTTCAATTGGAATTTGGTTTTCCATTCATGTTTATGCAATGCAATGAGATGATCTTCATGCATATAATTCATTTTGTAGCATAATAATTCATATCATACAATGTGAAAGTATGACAAGACAGAAGCAAGTGCAGAGTCCAAGTTTGTGTTTGGTGAGAAAGAAATGGAACGCTTGAATACAATTCTGGGTAAGTATGTGGGCACTCACAACTTCCACAATTTTACAGCCCCGGATAAAGGCAGAAGATCCAAGTGCAAAGAGATATATTCTGTCATTTGAGGCATGTGACGTGATTGAAGTGGAGGGCATGCAGTTTGTGCGATGCACTGTCCTAGGACAGAGCTTTATGCTACATCAGATCCGCAAAATGATTGGGATGGCAATTGCTATAATGCGCGGGTGTGCTCCTGAATTCATCATTGACACTGCTCTACGAAGGTTAGTGTAAATATTGTTTGTCATCCTTAAATCCAATAGTTAAGAATAATGTAGCCATTTCATTTTTGCATGAGTGGAAAATCTACAAATGGATGTAGTGGGACAATTAACATCGTGCTGCTAAATACAGAAGGAGATTCAGCAAGCAACATGAACTACCAGTGTGATTTGGCATCAGCATATGCATCACAACTATCAATTATATGTTGATGCAACAGAGATACTGATGTGAATGTGCCAATGGCACCTGAGCTCGGCCTTTTTCTCGATGAATGCTTTTATACTGGTTACAACAAAATGTTCAAGAATACTCATGATGAAGTTTCTCAAAAGGGTTTTGAAAAGGAAATTGCCAATTTCAAGAGGGAGGTTATATACTCTCATATTCAGTTGACTGAGGTAAAGGATGGTACCATGGTCTTATGGCTCCATTCACTGAATGATAGAAACTACCCAGATTTTGTTACAGCCAGGGAAGCAGCACCAGCTAAAATATTAGATTAGGGATGATTGCATGTACTGTCTTCTGGGAAATGTATTGCAATGCCTCTGATTTATGACCCCCAAAAGAAAGTGTAAAGGGGTATATTTTGTTGCTGATATGTTTCTGTTTTCAGTTCATTAATGTAACAGTCTTCTCTTCATACTGTAAGCAAGGAATCTTCTCTGTTGCCAAGATAGAAACAATGGAAGTTCATGAAGTCCTTCAGTCTGACGTTATGATAGCAGAGCAATCTTCCATGCACCAGAATTGAGAGAGAGAGAACCACATAAACTAGTCAGATCTGCCTGTTGCAGTTGAATTAGTATTTGTGTCTGACCATCAATGCATCTGCTCTACATGAACCTCACTATGCCTTCGGCTTAGATGCTTCATTGTGTGAAGGCAGGAAGCAAAAAATGAACTGAAGCCTGCTGTCCAAAGCTTCTTGGAACTTGAACGAAGATAATATTGACAGGTTTTTTATTAGCTAGATCCAAGTGATGCCATCTTGAGATGTGGTCACTTGGTCTGCCATGATTTTGGAAAATGTGAAATGTGGGCTACGACAAAAGCACTGGAACTATTTCAACAAATGCCATGTAGGACTTGCTGTGCAGCTAGACCCTGTTACTTTTGTGGGGGTACTGAATGCATCTGCCAGTGTAATTGCACTTGATGAGGGTAGGTGTTCTCATGACCAGATCATTCAAGGTGGGTGTGATTGAAATGTCTTTGTGGGCAGTAGCTTAGTTGACATTTGTGCAAAATGTGGGAGCATGGAGGATGCTTGGAGAGTGTTCAACAAGATGCCCTTTGGAAATGTGGTTTCTTGGGCATGGTAAGGAAGGTCTTTAAACATTTTGGACAGATGTGTTAAGGTGTAGAGCCAAATGAAATCACTTTTGTTTGTCTTTGTCAGCTTGTAGGCTTGCAGGTTTGGTGGATGAAGGCATGCACTACTATACTTCAATGATCACTATTTATATGATTTTGGCAAAATTAGAACATGACCCTACATGGTCGACCTTGCTGGTGATGTCCATCTACAGTTTATATAATTTCTGCAAAATTAGAACATTACCCCTTCATGGTACACCATGTTGGTGATGCTGGCCATCTACAGGAGGCAGAGAATATGATGGAGATGTAGTTTGTAAACCACAGGGCTGCATGGAGGGCTTTGTGTTAGGTGCTTTCAGTTCATTATAATGTGGAGATGGGAGAATTAATTGTTTAACAAGTTCTTGAATTGGAGCCTTGAATTGCATGCTCATAAAACATGGGTGTCCTTGAAGATTGGGGATGGCTTCTCACTCAACCAGGTGGTGAAGCTGGTGAAGTTCAGATGGTATGTGTCCACTTTGTTAAGACCACTACACATCCAATGATGTTTGTGACTTTTGTCAAGTTCCCATTGCTCATCAGCTGTTTCCCTTTGCACATTTTTTGAGCAAAGTTTGCACCATAGCAAGGATGAATGTGTGGCATATGTTACTATCTGCTGTCCTGAACTAAACTTTGTGTGGCAGGTGGATGATGAACTCATCCCTCCAGTGCCTTAAATAAAACACTAGATTATCTTCCAGACCTCCAAGTACAGTTTGAGTGACATGGAGATTGTTAGTGTGACTTGTGTATTGAATGGGAGGAGTCAAGAGATGGTTCATTTGATAGCTGATGTTGCATAGCTCTTTCTTTCATTATACAAAGGATGCATTCCTGTTTACTCAGTGCCAATGATGGAGAACATCAGAGAAGAGTTTGTCCCATGAAAAAGGGCGAGACCAAGCATGGCACATTAGTTATTTGGATATTACCAAAAGATTCAGGGTACCTGAAAATCACTGAGCATTTCTGCTTGAATAACATCAAGGCAGCTGACAATAGAGCCCATTTGCAAGACATATTTAATGTCTAGGGCTTCAATGTAATTGCATTGTCTTTTAGACACTTCACTGCAATTCTCTATTGTACAGGACCTGATTCCAGTGGGCAAAAACTTCAACAACCCTTCCCCTCATCTTTGAGTACATGATCTTTGAAAGACAAAAGTCTGCTTGGTTTGCTGATTGAAATCAATTGCTGGGTAAATTCAGCAGATGAAACTTTTGCTATCTCATTTCAGTGCCATACCATGATCAAACATTCTTCCAGAATTGAATAATTCCCTAAGGAACCTCCAGCATAGAATCCTGTGACTGAACTTTCTATGTAAAGAACACTTGAGATCTTATCACACGATATAAAAAAACAAAAACTAGTTGGAACTGCGTCTGCATTAACAAGAAGATAGTGAAGAGAGAAAGTTATATTCTTACAAGCTTCTCTTGTCTCTGCCATAGCTCTTGTAAACTGCAACATCATCCGCCCTCTGAAACTTTGCATCCTGGCCTGTGTCTCTTTTCATTACCAAATTGGCAAATCTGCTGAGACCTAAAATGGTACAGCAAATCAGCGTACCAATAGAGGCAGCTGTTGGATCCAATTTTTGCAGAATTTGAAAGTCTTCTGGAACGTGTGTTGCAGACAAACCAAAGCACGACACATTCCGAGGGGCAACAGTATTCACTAATTCAAATGCACCAGAAATAGCACGGGGAAATATCACAAATGTAAAGAGATGCACAGGAAGCAAGTGATGGAATGTTATAAGTAAATTGTATAGCACTCACATCTTGTATGAATGATTGGGTGTCCCCACAACACAACACAATCCCCCTAGCAAACAGTAGGAACATCGTGGTGATGCTCCAGCTTTTTAGCGTGCCAGGGTTTTGGAGGGTTTTAGGGTCGCTGTTAGCAGCTGAATCCTCCGGCTGACGTCCAATCCGGGGTTTAGGGTTTCTGTGCCCCGGTGGGAGAGAGATTGCATTGGGGTCAATTTCGGACGCTCCAAAGGAAACTGCATTCGGGTCTACTTGTGATGCTCTTGGCTTGCGAGGTGCTAGAGAGAGAGAGCAATTACCAGTGTTTTCTGCGAAGCTGCAATGTCTTTATCGACAATGCAGCAAGTGCAATTGTCATATGCAAGGTCTGGCTCTTTGCTTGACCACAAAAGTCGCAGTAACAGCAGCTCCACCACCACATGGAGAAGACGGAGGTCGACCAGGAGGAGCTTGCGGCTACGCGTCTGTGTGCACCCGCAATTCGACTTTACCCATCGACAACTTTTGCAGTACACCGCACTTCTTCCCAGAGCACACGTGATAGAAACACAGGCGGCACTCAGAGATAAAGGCAATTGTAAGCTTTCTTGTGTTATTCCTTGCTGTGTGTCTGTCTACTGTCTTCTTCTCACAGTTTGTGTGGCTGGCTTATTTGCCGAAAGATTTTGACCTGAAAAAAGTCGGAATCAAATCGAAAAATTGGACACCTTCTGTGCAAGACGCAGAACCTCATGGTGGCTTCTATGAGATCAAACTATATGATTTGAAAAAAAATAATTCTGCTGTTCCTGTAGGTCAGAGAGAGAAACGGTGGCAGGAGTTCTTTCTGGATCCATCGCAATGGTGGGATCACAGACCAGAGAAGGTAACTGAGCATCAATCCTGTCAGAATTCACCTGTCTTGTTGATGTCAATCTTGCTGCTCTATCTTGGTTGCTATCCTGCCATGGTCTAAACATTTGCAGAAGTTCTTTCACATCCTTTGCACTTGAGGGAAGTAGTGGTAGGCGAAGGTAAGTAGATGCAATATGTTGATGGAGAAGGTCAGTGCGGCTTTCTCTGTTCTTATGATAACATTTATGCCTGGGATGTGGAGAATGCATGGTTGATCAGCTTGACATGGATCTTTGTTGTAGACAAATGAAAGGTACCCGGATTTCAAACATAAGAAGACAGGGAAAGCACTCTGGCTTGATGACCAACAAAACCTGCCATGGGTGGCAGCAAAGATGGCTGCAATGGCACCAGGCATTGTGCAATTGCCCCCTTTTGCATGGAATCAGAAGCTTTCAAAATACGTGAAGGATGGGCAACTTGAGAAGGCGATGCAGCTTTTCCAACAAATGCAACGAGAAGGAACAACTCCTGACAAATTCACTTTTATTCAGGCAATTAAGGCATGTGCCTGTTTAGGAGCACTTCAAGATGGCAGGCTTGTTCATCTCCAGATCATTCAAAGTGGTTGTGAGTCTGATGTCTTTGTGGGCAACAGCTTGATTGACATGTATGCAAAATGTGGGAGCCTTGAGGATGCTTGGATAGTGTTCAACAAGATGCCATCTCGAGATGTGGTCACTTGGACTGCCATGATTTTGGGACATGTGAAATGTGGCCAAGGGCAGAAGGCACTGGAACTCTTTCAACAAATGCAACAAGAAGGTGTGCAGCCAAACTCTGTACTTTTCTGGGGGTGCTAAATGCATGTGCCAGTGTGATTGCACTTGAAGAGGGCAGGTGTGTTCATCAACAGATCATTCAAAGTGGTCTGGAGTCGGATGTCTTTGTGGGGAGTAGCTTGGTTGACATGTATGCGAAATGTGGGAGCATCGAGGATGCTCGGAGAGTGTTCAATAAGATGCCATCTCGAAATGTGGTCACTTGGAGTGCCATGATTTTGGGACATGTGAAATGTGGCCAAGGGCAGAAGGCACTGGAACTATTTCGACAAATGCAACATGAAGGTGTGCAGCCAAACTCTGTTACTTTTCTGGGGGTGCTAAATGCATGTGCCAGCATAATTGCACTTGACGAGGGCAGGTGTGTTCATCTCCAGATCATTCAAAGTGGTTTGGAGTCAAATGTCTTTGTGGGCAACAGCTTGATTGACATGTATGCAAAATGTGGGAGCCTTGAGGATGCTTGGATAGTGTTCAATAAGATGCCATCTCGAAATGTGATGTCTTGGAATGCCATGATTGGAGGATGTGCCATGCACGGGCATGGTAGGGAAGCTCTTAGGCATTTTGAACAGATGTGTGATGAAGGTGTACAGCCAGATGATATCACTTTTGTTTGTGTTCTGTCAGCTTGTAGCCATGCAGGTCTGGTGGATGAAGGCATGTGCTTGTATGCTTCAATGATCAGAGACTACATGATTCCTGCAAAATTGGAACCTTACACTTGCATGGTTGACCTTCTTGGCCGTGTTGGCCATCTACAGGAGGCAGAAAATATGATCATGGCAATGCCCTGTAAACCACAGGATGCTGGTGCTTGGATGGCTTTGCTTGGTGCTTGCAGAATTCATGGTAATGTGGGGATGGCAGAACGTGTTGCTAAACAAATTCTTGAAATGGAGCCTGAAAATGCTGCTGTTTATGTACTGCTGTCAAACATCTATGCTGTTGCTGGGAACAGGCATCTCTGTGAGAATGTTGAACGGCAGAGAAAGGAAAGAGGTGCAAAGAAACAGCCAGGTTGCACCTGGATTGAAGTGAATAATGAGGTGCATACGTTTGTAGTACAGGATCAAGACCACCCCCAGATGATTGAAATTCATGCGGAACTACAAAGATTGTCAGGGCTCATGCATAATGCAGGGTACGTGCCTTGTACGGAATTAGTTCTGGATGATGTGGAAGAAGAAGAAAAGGTATCTCATTTGTGTCACCATAGCGAGAAACTGGCTATTGCATTTGGGCTCATCAACACAGCTCCTGGTACTCCTCTTCGAATAAGAAAAAATCTGCGGGTTTGCAAAGATTGCCACACTTCCGCAAAGTTCATTTCAAAAATAGTTAGGAGAGCCATCATGGTGAGGGATGCCAATCGCTTTCATCACTTTGAAGATGGTGTTTGTTCTTGCATGGACTATTGGTGATGCCAGTAGTCTGGCTTGTCACTCATTGAATCAAGTTCTCTTTTTTTACAGTAGCATGTCTAGTGGTCTTTTAACACTATCAAAGTTCAACACTGTTATCAGATGTGATACCACTGAAAAAGTGGCCATAGATTTGCCTCCCAGGATATTTGGTTTCACACCTCTGCCATTTGTAGCACTTAGGTCTGGTGCCTCTTTGTTCTTATGAATGGATGGAGTTATTTTGGAAACTGAGTGAATTTTGAGACTATTGAAATTGATGCCAGTTTTAAGTGTGGACCAACAAAGGTTGGATGTATTAGTCTTGGGCCTCCGTCTCTTTGAATTGACCATTGCATCTACTAGTAAGTTGTATTGATGCTTTTAGGTGCTGTTTGTATATTATGTGATGTTTTCTTTGTTGAATGTTTCTTAAGTTTGCGAATTGGACCAGGGCAAAGCTACAAAGTTGAAACTTCTTGTCAAAGGATCCTTCCTAGTCTTACAGGGACTTCAATTCTTGCAAAACATTCAGAGCAGAAGGTCTGAAGCTGGGATTGAGAGTGTCAGCCAGATGCATACAAATACTAAGCAATGTGCTATGTTTAATGTGCATATTCTTCAATCATGACACACCTTGCACCTGGTAAGGTTTGCTTACCTTTGATTGACTTGTGTCTGACATATGAACAGATTTCTGTGCCAGACCTCAGACCTTGTTGCTTGGAGCATCCTGGTTAAAGGTGATCTGATTTTTCTGTAGAGCAGCTAAGAAATAGAAAGAGAAGCTGAGGCTGCTCTTGGACTTTCTTCTGGTGAGTAATTAGCAGAGCAAACAATATGGGGTGGGGGGTTTAGCTTGGTGGTCTTCTGTTAATCACTCACCAGACAAATCAATGGGGCTGACTGCTCAGCTAGGAAAAGGGACATACTGCTCTTAATAACAAGGTTGATGAATAGTCTTGCACTAAGTTGGGATTGACAATTTTGCGTTGTATGTCTCTATAGCCTATAAGGGCAGAAGGTGTATATCTAGTTGTGCTACCATGTCCTTCAGAGTTTCTGCAAACTGGTGGCTTGGTCAGAGAACATGCCTTCACCATAAAGCACATTGCATCTTTATTGAGGAGCTTGGACATAGTGGATACCCAATTCTAGTATTGCACAGGTCCATTGTTTGCATGGCTGTCTCCTCCATCATTCACACCAGAGCTGCTGCCATCATCCACAGCCTTCTCCTCAGATTTTAGGTCTGGTTTCTCCTGGATTTGCAAAACACAAAATAGAATATTCAGTAATACAATGGATGAGGAAGAATGAACAATGGAGGGATCTTTCTAGTGGACAGGTTACAGCATGCAATTTTGTTGGAGGCCAATCAAGTCCAAACTTATATGGCATGAATATATCATATGGGAGAAAGACATGTGATCCATCGTCTGGCCATGTGCTCAGAGAGCAAAGGGATGAAATATAGCAAAGTCTATAACTGAACCACTGTGACTTTTAAATAGCTCCTAGATTTTTTGGTTGTGCATGATCTAGTGGGTGACCAGCCTTTTGTTTGATAATCAACAAAATTTTGAGTCTGTTTAAATGCATGGAATGGCTGATTTTAGATCAGTAACAATGGATGATATTATCTGTGTACCATTGAGATTAGATTTTGGCTGCATGGAAGCGCCATGGACAGGAACTCTCTTGGCTGTCTTCTGGAAGGTTAGTAGACTTCTAATTTGAATTGCGTTGTATAATTTTTGTGAATGGATGATGGTGAGAATGGATTTTTTTTGGTGATTGGAAGAAAGTAAAGGAACTTTTGGAGAGATCTGGCATTTGGCATGTGTGTGATCTGATTTTCTTAGCGTCCTTGGGAAACAGTGGAGCTATGTGAAATGGTAGATGTCAAGGTGCACAACACTTTGCCCAAAAATTGTTAGACCATTCCACGAGTGGTTTTGAGACTGTAGTACCAAGGAAAATATGCTTCAAAGTTCACTGCACGCCAGAGTAGTAATACATGGATTGCCAAGTCTGGATGAGGTATCATTAACATCACAAGGTCTTAAACTTCCATAGCGTCACTTGTGCTGGAGAGTGATATGCATCCAGTAGGGTTTGCCATAAATTAGCCTTTGATGTCAAATGCATAGATCAAAATTCGTGGCCTTCACAGCAACAATTGCACTCAAGGTCTATGCATCTTTAGTGTCTAAGGGTGGTATGGTCTTAAAGGAACAGCAAGAGGTGGGGCAAACAGTGAAAGAGCGGTCTTAGGAGTCGTCCATTCAGAGCATGCACTAGGTAGTTCTTCTTGCAAATTCAATGCAATAAAAAATAAAAAATAATGAGATTCTCATCATCTTCATGTTCTTCAATTGAATACCCTCATTTTCTTTTCCCCAATTTCATATTCCCACTTGCTTCTTCACTCACTGGATTTGTGTCTACAACAATCATGGAAGGATCTTGAAATGGTGAACTCAATGAAAATGGTAGTAAGACATGACCTCCAATGCATTCAATTGTATGATCTTACGCTTTTGCAGTATGCACTTCTAAGGCTCTTTGTAAGCAATTTCTTTGTTGTTTTTTCAAAAAATGGAAAGGGAAGTTGTGCAACCAAGCTCTGCTACTTTTGTGCCCCAGGTGGTTACTGCATGGGCTGGCGTCATCACACTTGAAGAGGGCAGGTGCATTTATGAGGATATCTTTGAAAGTGGTTGAAATTCATGTCTTTGTGGTGAATAGCCTTTATGACATGTATGCAAAATGTGGGAGCATGATGGATGCTTTGAGAATCTTCAACAAGATGCCATCTCGAAATTTGGTGACTTGGACTGTTGTGATATTGAGAAATGTGAAGTGTGGCAAAGGGCAGTAGGCAGCAACAGGAAGGTGTGCAACCAAACTCTGTTACTTTTGTGGGTTTGCTAAATGCATGGGCCAGTGTCATTGCACTTGAAGAGGGCAAGTGTGTTCATGAGCAGATCACTGAAAGTGGTCGCAAGTCCGATCTCTTTGTGGGGAACCAAGGTTCAATTCCATTTTATGACATTGACCAACATGAATACATAATCAACTAACATTCATATATTTGACTAGGCATTTACATCAACATAGTTGACTCCAAAACAAGAATTATATTTTAAATTTTTATTATGAAGGTCCAATAATAATATATTTTTTAATCATCAAGCCATGTCACTAGGCACAACAATGTAACCAGAGATGTTAAGTAAAAATGGTGTTTGATTTTACTACATAACCATGTAGTCACAAGTGTGATGTATGAACAACAAATGTAGTCATGGATGTAAGCATGTGTGTCAATGTTTAAATTAGTATAATGTTGGGAAGTAAAAAGTTGGTTTAATGCCCAAACAATATTAATGTGAACTAAAATTTTATTTTTATTTTTTCGTGATGTTTGTGAATTCTATTTCCCTTGTTAAAATTAGATCTAAACCCCTAAAGTGTGACATTATTTTGGTCATAATTTTTAGTTAATTTGATTATAAGTCCAAGTTTAATGAAAATAAACATTCTAAAATATTACAAAGACTATGAAGGTCGTGATGAACTCCAATATATATAAAGGAAGCACCTCATGTAATTTTTTTAAAAAAGAAATAATGATAAATATATTGTACTATATTTTATCATTATTCATGGACTCATCCAAATGGATACATGGCACATCAATATCAAAGCATTCATCAATGTCTTTGATACATGAATCAAGAATTAAACATTGCCATGTTTTGATGCACAAATTTGCCATTTTATACCAAACCCACACATTCACATCAATATTATGTATTTACCAAAACAATTACACCTATTATCTATCACATAAGAATTATTCATTTATATATGTATGGAGGGGGGGAAGAAAAATAATTACCACGTACATAGGATAAATGAAAAGTAGTCTTTAGGAAATCATGTTGTATTAAAGTGGCACTAGTGGTCCAATGTAATACCCAAACTTTCAAGCTTATATAGATCTTTAATACGTTTGATTCAAGTTTGATTCTATTTTTCATGTCTTGTGATTATATGCATACATGTATGTATGCATAAGCCAATTAAACATTTAAATAATACATGTTTAAGCCAAGTCTAAATTGAGTGGCCAATTCCATTTGTGCCCATAGTTAAAGATTGAAAGAAATGGTGTTTGGCACTTCCACTACTTGCAAATATTTGGAAATTTTGATAATTCATTAAATTATCACATGTGTCAGTTGATCCACGACCCTTGATAGTTGAATTTTCGATTCAATTGCAATACCTTTTTTTTTCGTGTTGGTGGATTCCCCATCAAAGTTATGTTTGCACCACTTGGAAACGGGCACTCTGGGAATGGAATACATGTGATCCACTGTTGCGGACAACAACTCACATAAAAACTGGAAATAACACTAGAAGCTTAGGAACTAGAACCAATAACACAACAACTCACACAAAATTGGGAATAGCACTTGAAGCTTCAAAACTAGAATCAATAACACTCAAAAAAAGAAAGCTAGAAGTAGTATTGATATTGGAAGAGCAAATACAACTGGTGTTCATGAGAGTGAGGGACAAAGTCTCAAGGTCCTCTATTTATATTGCTAAGATACTATTGGAAACTCCAATGCTAAGATATTATCGGAAACTCCAATGCTAAGATATTATTGGAAATTCCAATGCTAAGATACTATTGGAAACTCCAATGCTAAAATATTATTGGAAACTCCAATGCTAAGATACTATTGGAAACTCCAATGCTAAGATATTATTGGAAACTCCAATGCTAAGATATTATTGGAAACTCCAATGCTAAGATATTATTGGAAACTCCAATGTTGGAAAGTTGGTTTCGCACCGTCACGTCCGTGACATCCATTAAACCATTGTTGCAACATGAGATGTAATGATCAATGGCAACCATTTGTGTGGTTGTTGCTTCATGGATTTTGCAATATTCCTTCAATTCCAAAGTTGCAAGTTGCATTTCTTTGCACTTACCCACAAGCATTTGAGTCACAATTTCTGCAGCTTTGTTGTAAGAGCACCCTTCTTCTTTACTAATCAAGAACACCAAGTTGGCCACTTCTCCAGCCACCAATTCCTATTGCCATGAATTAGATCATTATCCACATTAATATTAAAAATGTTCCAAAAAAATGTCAAGGTTATCCCTTGACTACATCCTAGTCATGAAATTATTATTGGTGCATCAATTATTTGAAAAAAAATTGGTTTGAATTATAACCAAGCAAGTTACATCATGGTTCTTAAGTTATCTACCTTATATGTGATGAATTGGTGGGATATCAAATGTTGAACATATGAGTGCAATGAAATATTACCTTTGGAAATGACCAAATATCATTGTTCCAACAAACTGCATCTATTGTGGCCTCACGTAAGTGTTGCATGGGTACACTATAATATATTGTGTTTGGTAGAGATACACCTTGGACAAACTCTATAAGAACCTGCCATGAAAACCTTTAATCAATTTAGCTCAATGGGAACTTAGAAAGTTAAAATGATCAATTGGAATACTAGACATTTAATTATAAGTTGAACATTTCATCAAGAAAATTATTCTCTAGTTTTTTTTTCAAATGAACATCAACAAATTTTAGACCAACTCAATGATTTTATTCATTCCATGCAACATGCGAATGACATCCTAATTGAGCTCTAACACAAGTCATCAATTGTGGACATAAATCCGAAGGGGACACTTAGTGCGAAGTTTGGGATCTATGTGCGTCAAATGAACAATTTTAGGGGGGTATTAAATAATTGTCCAACCTATTTTTTATCATTCTATAATTATCTTTTTTTTCATATATAAATATTAAAGCCATCCCATATTATTTATAATCCGTTATTTCAGATTATTACATACCTTATATTTTAAATAAATTGATTATTTAAATAAAATCTACCATATTTTTAACTAATTAGTTTATATATTTTACCCAACAACCAATATATTGCACCCTATATTTTTACTCATGTATTTTCTATGTTTTTTTTACTAGTGTCCCCCCTCCCCCCCCCATAGAGATTACAAATACATCATGAAGCTTAGATATTTGTTGACCTACAATATATGATTCTATCAATCCATTTTTTCTCCTTTCTGGGATATAAGAGGAAATTGAAGGATTAATATCATGGTGTAAATTTTGTGATTCCAAAAAATTGGCAAACACATCTCGTTGTAATATTTTTGCAAATCAAAGGATCCACTCTTTCGACATCCCAAAAATTGCTCTCATCCACAAGTCTCGAAATGATGAAACGACTGGAGATAGGGATCGATGATCATTAGAATCTGCTAACAATTCCAACACATCATTGAATTCGAACCAATGATGTAACTATATCCTTTAATTCGGTTATATTTTCATGTTCTTCCATGTTTTTATTTCTTTATATTCAATAAGTTAAGATCTTTCCCTATTAAATTGTAATTTTTAAAAAAATATGTATATTTTTCCATTCAAAAAATGCATTCCATGTTGCCTTCATGAAATTTGTTTGAATGACTTTCAAATTTTGTTAAAAAATACATTGTTTATTTATGGTAACTGCGCAAATTAATATAACCATGTTCAACCAAGGTTTGCATACCTGTTTCAAGCAAAGGTTTTGTTGTAGCCTGTGCAAGTACATTCTCAAAGAAATCCTTAGTATATGCATGAGCACGTTCATCATTGAGACATTTTTGCAAATTATCTTGGAGACTTTTATCTTGAGGGAAAGTTGACATGATTACATCTTGGATTTCATGTTGGAACTAAACCAACTCCTCCAAAGTGCTTCTTTGTAGAAGGCTTTCGTCATCCACAACAAAAAGCCAAATCACAAACTCATTGCAAACTCGAGACAAGACATTGAAGCTTCTGGATAAATTGCTCTTGCTAGATAATGGGGATTTTCCAAACATATATTTTGGAAATTTTCGTGACTCATGTTAGATCCAAAATGGTGGGCAAACCATATGAGGGTTGCTTTATTAGCTTCTTCCACCTTTGGATTCAACTTGTGAGTGAAAGGGGGGGTGTATTTGGGAACAACAAAATCCAAAGCAACTTGTTGTCGTTGTTGCACTTCCAAATTGTGGTCTATTTGCATTGCTCCAACCCTCATTTTCCTACAAGATAATAGACATTTAATAGAAATTGATGACTATGTGCACTTGGATATGAACATTGAAAGACAATTTGACACTTTCACAATATATGGATGTAGAAAACTTTTGTTGATTTCTTGTCATGTTTTAATTTGTAAGCAAGAAATCAAATATAGTTTGAAAATTTGATAATTTTTTTTGAAAATCCTCCACCTTCAATTAATTAATTTGCAATTCTTAATTGGGAATTACTAAACTTGTCGATTGAATTTGAATACCATGTTTTACTTGTACAAGGTGTTGTGACCCATATGACTAGCATGAATTCCCTGGAAGACAAATGTATTTGGAACTTGGGTCAGTGATATGCAATTATTTAATTGTAAAAGTTGAAATGAGTTTGGTGATGTGATCATCATACACTATCTTGTTTAAGGACTAAAAAAAAAGGTTAGGAAAAATGGAAAGACAACATAATGTTTGTTTATTTAGATTGTTATAGGTGCTAAAGATTTATTTGTACCTGGTTTAAATGAGCATGAGCATGACGATTATTCATTGCCAACACTTGAAAAGAAATGGTGTTTGAATTGGAAACACTCATGCAGTTAAAGTTGTTACAAACTTTCAACATAGATGCTTGTGATGGGGAGCGTTGCAACTCCAACACTTGCACTGGTAGATTCTTGTGGTTGATGCAAGTTTCACCATATGTGGTACCAATCATACAAGTCGCATGAAGTTGTGCAACCATTGTTGATGTTGTCATGAATTTCAATTCAGATTGATTTGCAAGAAACCTAATATTTTGTGACAATGAGTGTTGAATGTGTTACACTTTGTAGTCTTTTTATATTGTCAAGCACAAGTCTACATGCTAGACCTACATGAACACATCACCATCACATCATCACTTCACAAAATACAACTCATTTTAATTGGTTGGCCACTTTCCATAATATGGAAAGTAGAGGTCCATTCATGTACTTTATTCTTGGCATGAATTATGAAAAACGTTCCTGAAATTCACGTGGTCATTATGAAGATCACATGCATGATTATGTGGAGAATAGGTTATGTATGAAATGTTCAAGGGTGCAAACACCCCTTAAAAACCTTTGGGTGAAAATCTTAATGTATGTTCAGAGCAAATTATTTTCAATAATGAGCCTTGTTACACATTGTTTGTGTTAGCCCTAAGATGAGGGGATCTTCCAGGGAAGAATCTTGCAATGACGGATTATTTTGGTATAACATAAGTTTTAAACAAAGGTTCCTAGGATGTGTTATGCCAAGAAAACTCCACTGTAAGGAAATTATGACATGGGCCTTGGGCTCCCGCCTTAGTCCAATCACACCATAATTCCATGACTAAGGTGCCTTATTTGGACGTTAAATCGGTAATGGGTCCTTATTTTGTATTGTCTGTACTTTTTCCATGGCTGCCCAATTACCCAACCAAGATGTGTCCCGGACACATGTTGGTGCTATCCAGACACAAATTTTTATGTCTTATTATACACACCCTTTGGACATGTTTCTTACATGCCCCGAGCCTGTATAACAGGACCCAAAATTTGGGTTTTGGCATCATTTATCATTTTCTCAAAAAGATGAATTGGGCCCAAGGGCCGACAAGAAGAAAAAGATGCACACAGTTGTACTGTCTCCAATAAGGACCCATTGCGAACTTAATGTCTTCCGGACTTAGAGCATCCCCACTGGTGCTCAGTATGTGAACCTGCCAAAATATTTCTCACATCCAAGTTTAGTTACTTACTTTCTTGCAACCCCACCCTTAAAACTGAAACAAGGACTGCAAATAGGTGGGAATTACTAATAGCAAACCACCTGGACCAATCATTATGATTGGCCAATCAAAAACAGGGAGAAGCAGTCAGATCATATTTATTACTCTCTTCTCTAGCAGGTGCATAGCTTTGCTGCGCTTTGTACTAGCCTCAGCAAAAGTCAAGGAGAAAAACCATTTTCCTGAGCCAAACCGGCATATGTTTGAATTTTCTTCATCCAAGTTTAATGTGCGTGGTCGCATACTGAGCACCGGTGGGCATGCCCTTACCCTATACATGAAACATGTATGAGTGTAAATCAATGGTAATAGAAACCAAGCAAATCTTCATTGACACATCACCATCACATGGAACACAACTCACCCTAATGGGGCCAGTCATTATCCATAAATATTAAAATCAAAGGTCCTTTTTTTGCACATTACAGACCACATGCATCTTTATGTCCAGAATATCTATGCACCAGATATTCAAGGTTGCCTATTGCCTACTTTGTCTTTTCTTTCCATATTTTCCCTTGACCTAATCGACCTTTTTCTTCAAAAAAGATTGAGAAAAAGGATGGGTGTGGCCCAAACACATTTTGGTGCTGTCCTTTACAGACTTTGTGTTACGTTATGCACATTTGGGCCTGTAATAGTGTACCTAAAATGTGCATTGCACGACAAAAAGTCTACAATGGGCAGCACCAAAATCTTGGACAGGGAAATGGGCAGCTAGGGAAAAAAAGGCATGTGGTACTTTAGTACTGCCTGCAATGGGGACCCTTTGTGTATTTACCATCTTCCCATCACATATTGCATCATCACCACCACGTCACCACCTTCCAGAACATAGCTCACCCTAATGTGGCTCCTCGTTGTCCATAATACAAAAAAGCAGAGGGTCTCTTTATTCCAGGGAAGGGCATCCTTGCCCACATAGGTATACCCACAAGCCTGAACACTGAACAGTGAGTTTCCATTGGATATCTATGAAGGTACTTTGTTTTGTTTTGTAGTCATGAGATCCACTGAACCAGGATGCTGCAGATCGTGTTCTTGGTATCTTTGGAAAGCTCTCTATGATGGGCTTGATTCCATGACCTTTGGAGTCTTTGAAAAACTCTCCACAAGGAGGGGTGCATGGGCTTGATTCCATGACCTTTGGACTTGGGGTGCAAAAGTTCTAGAATATTGAATGATTTCTTCACTGAAAATTAAATTAAATCGTACCTGAAAATTTCGGGGGAATTGGAATGTGCCTTTAGTGTTGTTGGAAAGATCTTGATGAGCAGGCCTTAATGGAATTTACTTGGTAAATTTAGATTCAGAATGTGGCAGATATTGATTTTTAAGTGATTTTTGTCGCTGAAAATTCAAGTAAATCCCCAAAAATCAGGTTTTGGAATGAAAAATCAGTTGAGGACGTAGTGATACTGGGGCCAATGGCACAGGCCACACTAGTTTGGATGGAGCAGAGGAAAAGCTGGCAACATTTTGCAAGGAGTAGAGAAGACTGGAAGCTCACACAATCTGGGTCCACAAAAGTTGGTTTTGTACAAATTAGCACAGCCCTTAATTCATTTTGGAGGTTTCCCATCAATTCTACAGGACTCAGAACCGGTGTACTTTTTTAGTTATTATTTATTATTTATCTTTCTAAAATTTTCTTTTTGCTTTTTTCAAATGTCTAATGTTGCATCATATGCAAGCATGACAAGAGGGATTTAAGCATTAAATGGCAACCGATAGCTACTACCTATCCAAAAAGTTGAAAAGAAAAGAAAATCCCTCTCTAAAATCCAAGTAGAAACATACCATTTTTTTTTCCCTTTAAAAAAGTATTGGTCATTTTTTCCCCAATAAAAAGATATATATATTACAGAATATTATCATTTTATTTTATTTTATTTCATTTCTGCGAAATTTTGCAAAAACAGAGATGGGCTTCTTAGAACCAAACCAAAACCAATTTTAAAAATTGAAAACCAGAACTACCTTCATTTTATAATCTTTTGAAGTCTTGAGTAATAAGAACTTGGTGGCCACTAATGTTATGTTCCTCTTCTACAACATATGCAACTCAATTTCATCCTTGGCCAATCCTAGTTGAAGGCCACCAATTTTGAAGTCAATCCATATAGACATCCATTGTGCATAACAAAATTGCCACTGCAATATTACTCTGAAGTCCGATCCATATCCATGTGAAAATTTAATTGCAAAATGCATTGAAGATTTTATTTTCCTTCAAATAGGGTGGACTTTTCAAATGTTTGGTGCATAATGACTAAGTTATAAGCTTATATTTTCACCATGTGACCCAATTATGTTCCCATGCAACTTTTATCACTCATTTTGATATTCTCATGTGTTCCAAATTTCTAGATTCATTGAAACCAGTTTAGGTCGAGCAACTTTAGATTCAATAAGTTTTTTTTTTTAATGATAGTTCCAAATTAAGTTTAGGGTTCTACATTGCTACAGACTAAAAATTGCTACATTGCTAACTTTTTTGATGATACTAGAGTTCATAATTGAAATTTGGGCCAACAATTTTTTTCACAGTTTTTTTAATTAATTAATTAATTAATTAATTTAAATTCATGTTTTAAAAAGTCTCAAAGATCTCTCACTTCAGCCAATGACATAAGAGTCCACTAGTAGAAATAAGTTCATGGGTAGTAATTTAGAAATTTAAAAATTCACCTATTTTTGTTTCCAAACCAATATACTTTTTTTCCTTTGAAAAATAAAATGTCATCCAAATGTTAAGATGTGGCATAAATTTGAAATTATGTTTCATCCACATTGTCAATCACATTCCCATTATTGCATTCATTTCTTTTTTTTACCATATGGTTTTCAATAGTTCATCATTATTTTTTATATTTCATAATTATATTTTGCAATTCATGTCCACAGGGGTGTAGGTAGGGAAAGAGGTTATGTAGTTAGGCTTGAAAGGGTTATTAGATTTTTAACATTAGTAAAATGGACATGAAAAGACATATGGTTAGGGAAAGGAATGAGATAGTTAGAATCTAGGAAAAGGTAGGTTCATATAATATATATATATATGTGTGTGTGTGTGTGTGTGTGTGTGTGATAAAATCAATGACATAAATGAACCATAAAAAATGGATCAAAGGTATCACATGGACAAAATTGGCCAAATGATGAAATTACATTCATGGATATAAAAACCATTATTCACATCTATTTATTTATTTTCTGAATTCAATTAAAGTTTATGATTTAAAGCCATTCATAAGATAATAATATTATCTTGTGTTCCTTTCAAAGAATCTTCCAACTCTAACTACGTCATTTCCTTCCACTGCTAATTTACATGGATATAACTAGACTTGTCACCTAACCCACCACAAGTCATTTATCAAACCTAAGAACAATTAGTGTATATTGGACAAATGAACCATGTGACAAATTTAGTTGAAAATGATTGAAAGTAATTTCAAAGTTGCATTGGCATAAATTGCAATTGCAAAGGGTTGTATTACTAACAATGGAAAGGGTGCTAACACAATTTGTCAACTCATTTTGTAATGAATATAGATATAAATTTCTTTTGTTAATGGCCACCTTTACTCCCTTGCCCTAATAATCTCATGCATTAGGTAGGTGAGGTCTTCCTTCCAAACAATGACCCGGGTGAGTGAGTCAAGCTTGTCAACTTTTCCTAGTCCCATCCCGGAGCTCCAACATGCCCCTTTACCCCTCAAAGTGTTGTGAGCTAAGGAGTGTGCTCCGACTCCTCCCTCTTCTGCTGTTTTCTACTTGGACCCACATTTGGGTCCTTTGAGGAGTTGAGAGCGCATCATAATAGTGATATTATCCATAGTCCATGTCATGACTAAAGGTTTCAAGTTTCTAGATTGCAAATGTTCAAAAACCCCTAGGGGCCCTTGCCTCTACCTTAAGGTGGATTTCTATCATTGGTTTGTGCTTGTAAAATTTGTTTAACCCTTAAAAAATTTATAGTTACGAAAGCAAACAAGGAAAATTGAAGTCATTGGATTATAATTCCTTGTAGAAAGGATTTGCAATATTCAGATGGGGAGGAGTTAATGTTGGTCATGCTTGGAAAAAACGTAACCAATAATGGAATATTAAATTTGTAACAAACAAAACCAACTGGATCAAATGATGTTGTTTGAATTGAATTGTACTTTTATCATACATGTGCATAATATGTAATATTTTACTAGAGTGTGTGTACTAAAATCCCCATTATGATAATTTTTCTTTCTTGCCATAACAAATGAAGGATGTATTGAATATGCATAAGTCTCCACCAACTCCATTACGTTAACCTATTATACTCCAATTATATTCCCCACTCAAATTTTACATCTTTCCATTATGTGATTCATGTGACATTTGTGTGTGTGACATGAGAGATAAAACTAAATTAACATCATGAACTGTGATGTCAAAAAAACTCTCGAACAAGATGTGTGTCACAACCCCACTTTGGGCTAAGTGTGAAGGTGAAGCCCACACTCCCAAAAGTGGGAAGTTGGAGTCCTCCTGGACTCTCGAAAATGCAGAGCTCAATTGCAGGGGTTAAATTTCCTTGCATTTGAGTGTTCTTGGTGTCATTGGAAAGGTCTTGAAGTGTAGATGTCTAAAATGGCCTCGTATGAGCCATTTGGACATTTGCAACCAAAGTTATGGGCAAACGAAAGGCCGGGAGTCAAACTGACAGTTTGACTCCCGACTACTAAAAATCAGGAATCAACCTCTTCCACACGTCCGCTGACAGAGTGAGAAATGGCGTTGGAAAGCTCTCGAGGAGAGCTACAACTTTGGTTCAGACCTCGCTTCAATCGGATCTTGCAGTTGGGAGATATGAGCTCCCAAAGTCCTGGGACTCCAACCCGGGACAATTTCGGGACTCCTCCTTGGGAGTCCAGGGAAAAAGAGCCATTTGGATGTAGCCTCGGTAGAAAGCTATAGAGTATACTATATGGGGGGAGGTGGTGGCTTCCCTCGAGTCTGGTCCGTGGTGAGTCAAGTGTGTCAAAGTGCCCGTGGCTTGTCCTAACACCCAAGGGTGTTCCTGAATGTGAACTAACCCTTTTTGTGGTTGGTTTGGATGTAGATTCAAGTGAGATAAATCTAGTCCCTCTTCCTAGTCTAATCCCAGGACTTCTAGCATGCCCCTCTACCCCCTTTTAGTGTTGAGAGTCGAAAGTGGCCCTCAAGTCCCAACTTTCCGCAACTCAACATAGTTTGACCCTCAAGTGGGTCTAACAAGGGACTTAGGAGCGCGTCAATGTGTTTTTTACAATCCACAATGTTTTACAAATTCATTTACAATAACATATCATTGTTTCTAAATTCTCAGACTTTTCTACATTAAAAAGCTTTGGTAGCACGAGGTTAAAAGCTTACGTAACCTATGTGTCTTGAAATAAATAATCTAGGTATCATCTAAATCTTCCACCAAAATCACCAACAACACACAAACCTCGGAGGTTACCTAAACTTTTTTATTTTGAGATGCACAGGGTACCTAGGTTTTTTATTATTATAGATTATTTTTTTTACACAAGGTTACCTATGTCACAAATTTAAAAACAAAACCATGGTCACATACTCAAGTCAAGAATTGCAAAATTTAGTTCACATTATTTTCCATGATGTTAAAATGATGGAGTCAATTTCAAAATTATGAATTTCATTATTTCCCAAATCAAAATAAATACATATTTTGCAAGAAAAAACAAAAGTTCATGTTAAATTTTATGGACCTTTCAGTTCAGGATTGTTAAAAAAAAACTTCATAGTTATATTTATGATGTTATCTTATCGAAAAGGTTCAAATGTTGATTAGGGGTATTGAGCTATTATTGAAAGTGAATATGAAATAAATGGTTTGTGTTTGAACATAAATGGTAGTTTCAATTTTTGAATGAAAATTTTAAGAAATGCAACTATGCATGGGTCCACAACTCATGTTACATTCAACTAGATTATGTACCAATTTACATTCATAAATGCCAAAGAACTGCCAGGCTTCCTCAAAGAACTGATGTTTCAGGGTAGGTTCTTTTAATTGATTTTTATTTATTTTTGTTTCAGAGAACCACAATTTGGAGTCAAATTGAACTAGTTCTTTGTTTTGTTTTTGAGAACATAGGGATGTAATGTTGAGGTTTATCTTGTTAACACTAATTTTCATTCATCATTCTAAAAAGCCAAATGTACTTTTGAACCTATCAGCCCACATTTTGTGACATTGATTGGATTGTGACATGGAATCTTGATGATGGCCATGCAATAGACATTAAGTATCCATTACACCGATGTGGTCACAGTTACACACAATATGTTATGATCACAACAACCTAATGGAAAGCCCCTAAAATGGAGCCATGATTCTTGTTGGAGGGGGCATGCACTTTCCATGAGAGAAATACAACTAAAGTGGAAATACATAGATAATTAATGCTAGGAATGCCAAGAAGAGTTCATATGTATAGGATTAACATTATTTTCATTTTAGTTTTTGGTGATACCAATTGGTGTCAAAAGAAAGAAGAGAGGCTAGGGTGCAAACAGGAGGCAAAACTGCGTGACGACTAATTTAGATGAGACAACTAGTTTGATCCCCTTTATTTCCTTGTGTCGTCTTTTCATCCGGAAACTTGATGTCATCACTAGTTTTGGTAAAACTGGAGTCCAGTACCCTTGGTTTGGAGTACTTTACAAAAACTAGTTTGATCCCCTTTTTTCCTTGTGTAATCTTTTCATCCTAAAACTTGATGTCATTACTAGTTTTGGTAAAACTGGGGTCCAACACCCCTGGTTTGAAGTACTTTACAGATAATTCTATCGCCTGACTTTTCGACCAAGGCAAGATGGGACTTTAGGCTATATGACTTATAGTTACTAATGGGTTGTCTCGTGACTAAGTAAAGCTATTGCAAGAAAGATAGGTTCCCTCCTAAGTTTGCTACAGATGCACCATGATGCTTTTCCTGTAACAAAACATTTCAAAGCTCGCTCTCTGCCACTGAAATCTTACTTTACAAATGTAATAAACGATGAGACAATGCATACATGTTACCACTTGACACCAAGTTGTTGGATAACTAAATTGATGAATAAAAAAGGGTACTGTATTTAAGGGTACTGTGGCATTGTCGTTTTCCAGAGAAAAATCTGCTCAAAGCTAAGCTGCACACAAATCTAAGGGATCAAGCTTAGGAGCACCAAGCATGCACAATGTAAAGTATTTTGGTTATGTACATGACACTTCTACATAAGAACCTCTTTAAGAAAGCGAAAATCAAATGGACAAGGAAGAGGTCAAATTCAATAAAAATTGTGATCTAGCCTATCAATACTAATATCAATTATCATTCATGTTCATTGTATCAAGGCAGAATAGTTGGTTGAAAGTCCAAATCAAGGGGACATGTTTACGTTTTTGCATGTGAACCCCAATCTTGTGAGCTAGATGAATCAGTGCATTTTTATTGGCCAACTTTTGTCAAAACTTGACCAGAAGTGTATGATTTGACGCCAGGGATTTTCTTCAGGATTTTGAATGGAAAAAATGGTCCAAATTTGCTAGATTCCAAAGCAAAGAATTCCAAATTACCAGATTTTTATGAGAAGTTCCAGTAGGTAGCAAAGAATGTAGAAAGATTCTGCTTTTTTCTATATCATGGTAAGTTTTGTGTTATTGCTAGTGTTAGGATGTTGATGTTAAGGGTTGATAATCCACAAAAGAAGTCTGAGTTATAGAATCAAAAGCATGTAGAAAGATGCATTTGCATGGAATCTTGGTGGAGTCGTTCCTGAAATCCAATGAGTAGTGCATGTGTGATGAGTTAAAGCCAAAAACCTTAGTGGGGTATACTTAAGTTGGGCAAAACGTGGGAAATGCGAAGGACCGGGCGGGGGGGCTCGACGGGTTAAAGAATCGGAGTGGGAAATGTGAAGGATCGGGCGGGGGGGTTCGACGGGTTAAAGAACTGGAGTGAGAAATGCGAAGGACCGGGCGGGGGGGTTCGACGAGTTAAAGAACCGGAGTGGGAAATGCGAAGGACCGGGCGGGGGGGGGGGGGCTCGATGAGTTAAAGAACTGGAGTGGGAAATGCGAAGGACCAGGCGAGGGGGGGGGTCGACGAAATAAATAACCGGAGTGAGAAATTCGAAGGACCAGGTGGGGGGGGTCGACGGGATAAAGAACCGGAGTGGGAATGCGAAGGATCGGGCGAAGGGGGGTCGACGAGGTAAAGAACCGGAGTGGGAATGCGAAGGACCGGGCGAGGGGGTACTCGTGACCTTCGGACATTGTGAAGTAACAATCACATTCTCACATTTGTTAAGTTTTTTTCTACAATCGATTTTCTCAAACCCCTTAACCATCCTCCTCTTTGTCCCTAGCATGTTGTCCACACCTCAAGCTCCTCACGAATCCCATATTTTCCACACTGGAACTCCTATGCAGGTCTCTCTAATAGACACACACACACATAAAGAGAGAAAGACCCACACGTAGAGCTAGAAGATCCTCAAAAGATGAAATTTTCGCAACTGTTTTACTATCGAAAGAGACACACACAAAGGTGCAAAGCAGCTAATTTTATTTTTAAAATTTTTTTTGGCGAAAATCCGTCAAAAAGTCCCCCATGAAAACATACATGGTGAATTGAGTGTTTTGGAAAATTTCCAAAAAAAAAACTAAATCGCCACATTTCCAAGAGGGAAAAAAAAAAAAGTTTTAAAATCGCCACATTTTGAGGAGGAAAATCACAGGTTTTGAAATCACTGAGATTTGTGGAGGACTTAGCTAGATTCCAAGCTTTCTTCTTTTGAAACACGTTTATGAAGGGCGTGCTAACCCCCTTACCCCCAAGGAGGATGACCGGACAAACAGACACCTAAAATATTATATATATAGACTAGTTGGTAAACCCATTTTGCAAGCAAAATGATCAAGGGAAAAGTTTTATCACCTTTGAAACCTTCCCCAAAGAATTCCTTTTGATTGGCCACATTTGTGATATTGTAGAAATCGTGAAAGATTCCTGTTCTCTATCAACATGCTAGCTTTTAAAAAAAAGAACAAAGACAGGAGGTTTATTTTTAAATTTTTAGTAGCATTTAAAAAAAAAAAAAAATCTTATATGGTTTTTTTTTTGTTTTTTCGGGTTTTAGTTAAAAGGCAGAAATGTTTAAGCAGAAAGTAAATAAAAGAAATTTGAATGTGTGTGTGAGTGAGAACTCACCTCCTCATTTTACTGTGTGTGTGTGAGTGAGAACTCACCTCGCGATTTCAATGTGTGTGTGTGAGTGAGAGCTCACCTCCTGATTTGAGTGTGTGAGTGAGTGAGAACTCACCTCCTGATTTGAGTGTGTGTGTGTGTGTGTGAGTGAGAGAGAACTCACCTCCTCATTTGTGTTTATGAGTGAGAGAGAGAACTCACCTCCCTTCCGCCCTTCCGTCCAATCAAACGTCGGACAAATCTAGCCAATAGGATATCGGACGGACGGACAGACAGACAGACGAACGGACACACACAGAAACCCTAAACCCTAAACCCAGACACACCCAAGAGGATACCCATTACACTGAGTGATACCCATTACGAACACACCCAAGAGGATACCCATTACACTAAGTGATACCTTGACACTGAATGATACCCATTACATTGAGTGATACCCATTACGGACACACCCAAGAGGATACCCATTACACTGAGTGATACCCTGACACTGAGTGATATCGATACCCTGAGTGATTTTTCCTCTCACTGAGAGTTCTCACAACCCACCCAAGAGTTTACCCATTACACTGAGGGACAATGGTTTCTTCACAAACAAACCGGACACTGAATGATACCCATTACATTGAGGGATACCCCTGACACTGAGTGATACCTATGACGCTAAGGGATACCCCTGACACTGAATGATACCCTTACCCTGAGTTTTTCTAGTCAATAGGATACCGGACGGACGGACGGACACACGGACACACCGATTTTGCACTGATTTTTTAATAAAAATTGGGTTTTTTTCAGTGCAAAATCGGTGTGTCTGTTTGTCCGTCCGTTCGTCCCGTATCCTATTGGCTAAAAGAACTCAGGGTAATGGGTATCACTCAATGTCAGGGGTATCCCTCAGCGTCATGGGTATCACTTAGTGTCCGGTTTGTTTGTGAGGGAAACAGGGTCCCTCAGTGTGATGGGTAAACTCTTGGGTGGGTTGTGAGAACTGTCGGTGAGAGGAAAAATCACTCAGGGTATCGGTATCACTCGGTGTAATGGGTATCTTCTTGGGTGTGTTCGTAATGGGTATGATTCAGTGTAATGGGTATCACTCAGTGTCAGGCCTGATCATTTTGCTTGCAAAATGGTTTTACAAACTAGTTGGTAAACCCATTTTGCAAGCAAAATGATCAAGGGAAAAATTTTATCACCTTTGAAACCTTCCCCTGTAAGTAAACCCATTTACAAATGTAAATGAATGTGTGTGTGTGTGTGTGAGTGAGAGAGAACTCACCTCCTCATTTGTGTTTATGAGTGAGAGAGAGAATTCACCTCCCTTCCACCCTTCTGTCTAATCACACGTCGAAATATCTTCTAGCCAATAGGATATTGGACAGACAGACTGTCGCAACCCTAGCTTTGGGCTCGCGACCAAAGCAAGGGTTGCAAGGTTGCGGGAGTCAAGAGGAAAGAAGCCCGGGAGTCAAAAGGAAGGAAGCCCGGGAGCAAAGGCAAAGGCATTAGAAGGGTGCGGGCCAAGAGGAAGCCCGGGAGTCATCACATACTCCCGGGAGTCTAAGGAAGTGCGAGGGAGTGTGAGGGAGTGAACACTCACACTCCCAAGGCAACTCCCAAGTTGGGAGAGAGAGTCCCGGTGGACTCCCGAAATTTCAGAGTGCGAGTTGAAGGGTCGAATCTCAATGGATTGTTACGCTCTTAGTACCGTTGGAAAGCTCTTGAAACGTAGATGTCTAAAATGGGCTCGCATTACTCATTTGGACATCTGAAACATAAGTTATGGGCAAAAGAAGGGCCGGGAGTCACTACCGACCACTAAAAGTCGGGAATCGAGGTCTTCCCGAGATCCGATTTGAGAGTGCAACACGTCGTTGGAAAGCTCTCGACGAGGGCTACAACTTTGCTTCAGACCGCGTCGCGATCGGACTCTGCAGTCGGGAGATATCGGCGTCCAAAGTCCCGAGACTCCAACCCGGGACAATTTCGGGACTCCCACGCGGGAGTCCCGGGAAAAATGGCCATTTGGATGCCACCTCCGTGGAGAGCTGCAGAGTATACTATAAGGGGGAAGGTGGTGGCTTCCCCCAAGTCCGGGCCGTGGTGAGTCTTGTGTGTCCGTGTTGCCCGTGGCTCATCCTAGCACCAAAGGTGTTCTAACTATGCACTAACCACTTTGTGTGGGTTGTGTGCAGGCCCGTGTGAGTGAATAAGCTTGTCAATTCTTCCTAGTCCCATCCCGGAGCTCCAACACGCCCCTCTACCCCTCCAAGTGTTGTGAGCTAGGGAGTGGCTCCAAGTTCCAACTCCTTCCGCATTGCCGCATACTTGGACCCTCAAGTGGGTCTACAAGGAACTTGGGAGCGCGTCACAGACAGATGGACACACACGATTTAGTGAAAAAACCCTAAACCCAGACACACCCAAGAGGATACCCATTACACTGAGTGATACCGATACCCTGAGTGATTTTTCCTCTCATCGACAGTTCTCACAACCCACCCAAGAGTTTACCCATTACACCGAGGGACCCTGTTTTCCTCACAAACAAACTGGACACTGAGTGATACCCATGACACCGAGGGATACCCTTGACATTGAGTGATACCCATTACCCTGAGTTCTTCTAGCCAATAGGGTACCGGACGGACCGACAGATAGACGGACACACAGATTTTGCACTAAAAAAAACCCAATTTTTTTATATAAGTAGACTAGTTTGTAAACCCATTTTGCAAGCAAAATGATCATGTTTTTTTGCCTTTGGAAGCATAAGCAACTTCATTCTTGTTATGCTTATAATCCTTACTAACGAGTGTTGTTAACCCATGGCTATGCCACTCCAGCCACCCCAAGAAAAGGAGGGAGGACCCAAAAAATTGAAAAAAAAAAAAAAAAAAAAACACCTCCCTTCACTCCCCTGCCCGTCCCCCCCTACTGGCCCCCCCTTGCTGGGCCGCCCCACCCCTGCTACCCCCCCTTGTACCTCCAAACTGCTCTAACCGCATTAACTGGAAGGAAAGACCCATCCTTCCTTCCAGACAGCCAGAAAGAAAGACATTCGTCAAACACACACACACACACCATGTTTGTAATTATATAGAGGATATACTAATCACTTTTTTCACTCCTTTCATTAGCTTTTTTTTTTGTCAGCATGTTTCTAGAATGAATCCCATTTAATAAATAGTAATTTATCTTTATGCTCAACCTCTCAAATATTTGAGCTTCCTTACACACCTAGTAAGTGACCAATTTTAACTGGGGTCTTTAAAATCCTAGAGTTTCCACATCCTCCATTCCTCATCCCCCACAACCCCCCTTCCCCAAATTCCTCCCTTCCACAGGTGGAGGGGGTGGGGGGAGGATTTTTTTCATTTTTCCTTTGTTCCCTCTATGTTCCTTTCAAGTGCCCAATGGGTTCCTAAGTTCCCAATGTGTTCCCCAAGGGTGAGAGTGAGAGAGACCTCACCTCCTCATTTGTGTTTATGAGTGAGAGAGAGAACTCACCTCCCTTTTGCCCTTCCGTCCAATCACATGTCGGACAATCTTCTAGCCAACAGGATATTGGACGGACGGACGAACCCGGACACACCCAAGAGGATACCCATTACACTGAGTGATACCCATACCCTGAGTGATATTTCCTCTCGCTGATAGTTCTCACAACCCACCCAAGAGTTTACCCATTACACTGAGGGACCCCAGTTTCCTCACAAACAAACTGGACATTGAGTGATACCCATGACACTGAAGGATACCCCTGGCACTGAGTGATACCCATCTCCTTGAGTTCTAGCCAATAAGTAAACCCATTTACACATGTAAATGAATGTGTGTGTGTGTGTGAGTGAGAGAGAACTCACCTCCTCATTTGTGTTTATGAGTGAGATAGAGAACTCACCTCCCTTCCGCCCTTCTGTCCAATCACACGTCGAACAATCTTCTAGCCAACAGATATTGGACGGACGGACGGACCTGGACACACCCAAGAGGATACCCATTACAGTGAGTGATACCCTAATTGTTAAACCCATTTACACATCTATACATATATATATTCACGTAGTCCATCCGTCTGTCCGTGGGTGGGTGATTGGGCATTCCGTGGAGCGTTTTCTGTGGCGGAACTGGCCACAGAGGTTTTCTATGACGGAACCGGCCACAGAGATCATGACCACTGGCTACCAGCGACCCAGGCCTTGAGACCCAGGTCCTAAGAGCCAAATGCAGCAACCTTCTTATACAATTGCCCCCACCCCCAAAATGGCCAGAATTACTAATTCAGTCATAACTCATAGGTCCTCAGGGTTAACCAATGGAGGCAAACTTAATTAATAATAGGCTATACTTGGAAACTTAGGTTAAGCCAAACTAACTCAAATTATCCCAAAATGGCCAGAATTACTAATTCAGTCATAACTCATAGGTCCTCAGGGTTAACCAATGGAGGCAAACTTAATTAATAACAGGCTATACTTGGAAACTTAGGTCAAGCCAAACTAACTCAAATTATCTTTGGATTTTAGCATAATACCAGCCAATGGGTGAAGAAGAAAGACTCCAACATTGGAATAGGGGTTTAGGGTTTAGGTGTCTAACTACTTGGGAGGAAGCCCATGGTCCTCCCCCCTATAACTATGGTTTGAGTATATATGGGAGGAATAAAGATAATTACCCAGTACAATTGAGTTACTTTGTTGCTTGAATTCTTGGAAATAATATAAAATATATGGGAGTCTTAAGACCATCCAAGTGAAGGAAAAAAAAAAGGCAGGCACGGGTGGATTGTGTCCGACCGTCACGAGAACCCACTAGTGTAAATGAATGTGTGTGTGTGTGTGAGAGTGAGAGAGAACTCACCTCCTCATTTGTGTTTATGAGTGAGAGAGAGAACTCACCTCCCTTTCGCCCTTCTGTCCAATCACACGTCGAACAATCTTCTAACCAATAAGATATTGGACGGACGAACGAACAGACGAATGGATGGACGGACAGACGGACACACACAATTAGTGCAGAAACCCTAAACCTTAAACCCTAAACCCGGACACACCCAAGAGGATACCCTGACACTGAGTGATACCCATTTCACTGAGTGATACCCATTACGGACACACCCAAGAGGATACCCATTACACTGAGTGATTTTTCCTCTCACTGACAGTTCTCACAACCCACCCAAGAGTTTACCCATCACACTGGGGGACCCTAGTTTCCTCACAAACAAACCGGACACTGAGTGATACCCATGACACCGAGGGATAACCCTGACACTGAGTGATACCCATTACCTTGAGTTCTAGCCAATAGGATACCGGACGGACGGACAGACACACACACACACGATTTACACTGCAAAAAAACCCAATTTACAATAGGTAAGTACTAGGTAAATAGGTGGGTTTTTACTACTCACCTACTAACAACCTGCTTGTAGGTTTTCAGTAGGTAGGTAGAAAAAAAAACAACTGAGCTAACCACCATGGTTAGCTAAGGAACTGGAACCCAATAGAAAACTGTTTCCTGACCACTTACCATACTAAGAGCCGTCGATCATCACTCAAAGAGGTGAAGGTACCAACATGGCTGCTGGTTCACCCTGGCCCAAGCACTGCAATCAGAGAGGAGTGGTTCCCAGTGACTGTCCAGAGGGAGGAGTGCAATCATCGTGACAAAAGGACGACTGCACATCCATATTATTTCTATGAAATGAAGGTAGTTGGTTTCGTGGAAATCTCCAAATAGCCTCAAGTTTCCTTATCGACAAACCGCGTGCACCATTGCACAACACGAGGAAAACACATCTGCCTCCCTTTTTGGTCAAGTTAGAATCTAGATTTGAGACTGCACTCACACCCAAATTGTCATCCGTTCTCATGTTTATAGATCTGGGCTTGCCCTCAAGCTGCTCGCTGGTGCAACGGTTTTGCACATGACAAATCGTATTCTGGACTGGCTTGCTGATGATCGCTTTCACTTTACAGGAATTTTTTGTATGTGCAATTCAGCCTGCTTTGATGGCAAGGTTGGTCCACTTCCTACTGTTAGCAAGAAGTAAACGTTAGTCGAGAAAGCTGGTTCAAGGAAGCGAAAGGAAAAACCAACGAAACTCTCCCAGGTATCTGCTTCCCACCAGCATGCCTTTTAATCCCCAAACTCGGTTGGTCCACTTCCTATTGTTGCCAAGAATCAGTGCTCACCATGAAATTTGTTGCCCGTGATTGTTTGCAGAAGCTTCTTTTCATGAAAACGTTTCGTGACCTCTACTGTGTTGAGCAGAGGCAGCTTATGTATGGTGTGATGTTGTAGAGCAATATCATTGTGATACATTTTTTTTTTGCAGCAGTTGTTGGAAAATGGAACCGGATCCTAGGGGTGAAGAGCTGGGCATGAAGAGCCTGCCTTCTAGCTGCAAGGACGCTTGGGGGAAACAGATTCCACCAGAACCTCCCCCATTCAACATGATCAGCTGTATTGGCGAAAGATCTCATCAGTCAGAGATAACCATGATCGAACAAGAACCGAAAGGAGGGGAGAACGTCAATGATCCCTCGACAATCCTTGACAACCCGAGTTCTACTGAGACACCGATCTCTTCGGAGCAAGAGCATCAACTGATATTGCTTGAACCTGACCCAATACGAGAGGTAACCTTTGATGGCCTTTTAGTGCTGTCTTCTCTTGCTAAGAACTCCTTGTTTGGTTCATTTCGATGTTTCCTGCCCTTTGTGCCCCCCCTTTCTTCGTGGCTTCGTCTGTAACTTCCATCGTTTTCGTGAGGTTCTTGTTACTGTGTTGTCTGTCTTGTAGAAAGTAGAAACCAGCATTGCACGGTTGGCGGTAGAAATCGCCAGTTCCCCTTAGAAAGAACTGAACTGGAATCTGGTCTGATTTTCAGAACTGAAACTGGCGCTTAATTATAGGACCTGGAATCGGTTTCTCTGTTCTATTTATCTGTGGAGCCAGAACCGGGATCAGAACAAAGACACAAGTTTCTGAAGAACCAAGGGGGGTTACTCGGAGTTTAACCAGTAATCACCCCTCAGTTCCAGTTCGGGCTACTAAGAACCAAACCGGAATTGGATCTGATATTCAAAAACCAAAATCAAATTTCATTAAGAACCAGAATCCTGATTCTATTTATGTCCGAAACCAGAACTGTGACAGTTCTACTTTATTTTTTAGAGCTGGAATCAGATGTTCTTCATAAGAGTAAAGAAACTTGTACACTGGTAGAAACCGCTGTTGGGCAGTTCTTTTGATTTTGTGAAGAATTGTGTTCTGGGTTTGTTAACTATTAGAAATCAAAGAACCTTCAGTTCTGGGTTCTTTAACTGTTAGAAATGAAAGAACGTTCAGTTCTGGGTTCTTGAAATTTTTTAGAATCACAGAACCTCTGGTTCTAGTTCTTCAATACTTCCAGCATCACAGACCCTTTTGGTTCCAGTTTTTTTTTTAATATAAAAACTGTTGGTTTTCATGAAAGAACTGGCAACAAACCAAACAGGTTAGTAAGTTCTTTGATTTTTTAAGAACCCCAATGAACCCAGTTCTGTGATTTTTTAGAACCTCCAATCAAGGGTTAACACCAGTTCTTTGATTTTGAGAGCCATCAACCAAGGGCTCACATATATCTTATCCTTGTCGATCCCAGCTTTCAAAACATGAGAACTATCCAATGCTGGTAGAAATCAGTGTTGGGTGGGTATCACCATACCCCCCTCGGTTACAGGTCTTCAATTTCAGAATTGTGATTCTCAAAAATTAAAGAACGTGTTCAGATGTATCACCATGGTTCTCAAGCAGTCAAAGACTCAAAGCTGATATATATCTGTGATTTTCAATAAATTTAAAAACTGATCAAATAACGTTCTACAAAACTACTGGGATTAACTGGTTGTTTCATTAAACTGCAAGTTCTGTCAGGGGTTTAAAAAAACCAGAATAGAATGTTCTTTGATTTCTAAAATTAAAGAAATCGGAACAGAAGTTTATCAACAAAATCAAATAACTGCCCAAGGGGGCCAACACTGATAAAAACTCGGCAACTCAAGTGGTAAATATCCCACTTTCTGTAATTGACAAAATTGGTAGGGAGGTAGTGGGTATCTACTTAGTACTAAGTAAGTTAGTACGGATGTTATTTAACATAAACATGTAGTGATTGAAAATGTGAGAGAGCTTTAGTACTGATCGCACTGATCCTCGAGTCTTCTTCTGTCTTCTAGTTTGGGATTTTCGGCCATTTTGTGCTTCGGTGGATCTGCTGTTGGACAATAGAGCCCCAAGGTTCCAGAAAAGTCGATCAAGTCTTATGGAAGTGGCCATCCTGGAAGTGGCCAGTCAAGATGCCATTCCAAGGCACCCGAGATGCCAGTGACATAATGGTGAAACATGTTCCCCAAGAACCTTTCACCAAGGACAAAAACAAGTGGCAAGCCATCTCATCATCAATCGGAGATAACTATGGAACCAGAATTGGAAGGAGGGCAGAGTGATGGTCCGTTGATAGTTGATCAGCCCAATTTTATTGAGACGCATACTTTTTTGGCTCAAGAGCATAGGTTGACATCACTTGAACCTGAGCAGATACAAGAGGTCAGTTTTGATGACCTTCTTGCACCTTCAAATTCCACTTACTTTGGTTTCACTTTTCCTTCTCCCTTTTGTTACAATAAAATAGTTCAATATATATCCAATACATAAATGGTTTTCGTCATTATTAACATCATGTTGGAAACAATTGAATGTGTGAACTTCTTCCTTGAGTCATTTAGCTCTTAATTTTTATTTTCCATCTTTCATCATTATTTTCAATTTTTACAAAGTTTTTAGATGTTTTTTTTTTTCCCTTGCGTTTGGATTCAAGTTGAACTCAATTTGTTAACCTTTTTTAATAATATGAAATTTCTTGAATGAAAATGTTTCATTTGGAAAACCCAGAGGTAATTATTTTAGACCCTTTATGACCTCAAATTTTTTAGGATATTTGCAAGATTTATTTCTTTCAAAATTTCTTCGTATGATGCTTTTAATTATGCTGATAAGTTTTTATGAACATGAAAATGAATCATATGTATAAAATATTGTGAGTTTGATTTTACCACAAAACAAATTTCTTTAGAAAGTAGGATGTTATTTTGATCTAAATGGATGAATTGTTTTAGGGTTGAAAACTATGAAAGAGAAGTTGATATGTTTTACAAATTGTGTTGTATTGATCGTTTTATCAATTGCAGATACATCCGGTTCATATTGTATATCCACATCGCATTTTAACACACCCGGAATTAGTTGTCATTTTTTTTCATGGCATTGTTTCTAGAAAGGACATTGCCAAGGCATGGAAAGAAACATGGACATCAACTACCCACATCAATGGAGAGGAACCTACATTTTGGATCAAAGAGTGGTTGGCTAAGGACATGGTAGAAAATATCCAAATCCTTTCTCTTTCATATGATACCAATATTTATGGGGTCAATGGTGATGTAACAGATATTGGGAAGAATCTTGTACAAAGTTTGGTGGTGAATCGAAGGTGAAACAATGTCCTTCCCAACTCTAATATTTGAAAGTTTTTTGTGTTTAAACATGTGCTTAACATAACCTTCCATGCTTCAATGGATTTCATATTTCATAATATTTTTCATTACTAATTTATTTATAGTAGTTATCAAGGTTACAAAAATATCTTTTAATTTGGGATATTATGTTAATAGAAAATATTGATAATAGACATTTAAATATATTTCATTTATGAGATTTGAATATCCTTCCATCATGCCACAAATGGAGTTTAAATACAAGAATGATGTTGTAACATAATTTAATCATAAAAATTGTTTGCATCTGTAGCTATGAAAAACTTTGGTGTGCTCCAATTGTATTAGTTGGTCATAGCTTTGGTGGCTTGATCATCAAAAGTTTTGTGGTGGAAATCCAAAGATGCATGAATCAAAAAACATCAAATGATATGGATTTAGCCATGAATGCAAGATCCAAGGATTTTTATGATAACCTTATTGGGGTAATTTTCTATGGTGCTCCACATGGAGGTGGGACAAAAACGTTTTCAATGTATTTAGCAGAAATATGCCAAGAAGTGGGTCATTTGAACAAGACCCACTCAATAAAACAACAAAGCATTCTTGAGAATGTTCAAGTTTTAAATCAAAAAATGGAACAACTTTCTATGGACTTTGATCGAACCAAAGAAAATCTTAACATTTATGCTTTTGTTGAAGGACAACCCATTAATAAAAATGAGGTAATTTTTTAATACAATGACCTTCAATAAATATGTAGATTAATATTTTTGTAGAAATTCAATTTTTTTTGCAATTTTCTATTTCAAATCTTTGCACAAGCCTTGTGTAAAAATGCAATTATATAAATGTGCTTACAATTGGTGTGTATGTCCTTATGTTTCAAGCTTTTCATAACATGTTTTTAATTGGAAAAAAAAATTATGTTGACAAAATATTTTTAAAATCAATGAAAATATGTCTAACTTGTATTTGATTTTCAATTCTCATTAAATTATGTGCAGGAAATTCTTGTTCCATATGCATCAGCCCAACGATTATCTGGTAATAATTATTACAAAATTGAAGATGCAAACCATTTGACTATTTGCAAGCCACCTTCAAGGAAGCAAATAAGTTACTCAATATTGGTGGATTGCTTAAAGATTTGTTTAAAGGTGAAACATAATCTTCAATACAGAAGTTTTTAGGTTGTCACAATGCACATGACATTTTGATTTTGCTGCATCAAGTGTCATTTCCATATGAGATCTTAACACACTTATCAAGTTGAATGCCCAATGTTTTTTAAAAAATAAGTGATATGTCCATCCCCAAAAATAATGATTGAAACAAAACTAATACCAAAAGAATTAAATGATCGAAAAATTAGGTGAAGAATCGAAATGAATTAGTCATTTTTGTTTTGGGATCAAAATATCTTGATCGCTTGATCGTAAAATCAATGGTGGAAATCAACCTTGTTGTTGATTAGACAAAAAAAATTGGTTGATGAAAAAATATATATTAAAAAAATTGTTTGCCAATTCTTCAGCAACCAAAATTCACTAAAAACCAAAAATTAATTAAGAATTTTTTTTTAAAAAGGTAATATATTTGAAATGTTCAATCGCCAATGAATTGATCTACAATGTTGATTTTGCGACCAAAATTTTATGATCGTTCATGTTTTTATTATTATTTATTGTTTTAATTACCCAAGAACCAATAAATATATAAATTTTGTGGTCACTCAACTAAACTTTTAATCACCAAATAATTAAATGTTTTTTCTTAAAAATTTTGTTGATTAATTTTCAAATATCCAATCATTGGCAAGGTTGATCCTCACCATTGATATGGCAATCCAAATTCTTTTGGTCACCTAGAAGAAATAAAAGAAGTAAATAATAAAAAAAATTGGTTGATTAATTTTTTTTTCATTTTCAATGACTTGAATATTTCCCATTTTTTGGTCATTGTTTCAATTGTTATAGATTTATTTTTTCCCATTAAACCTTTGCTTTTGACAACTTTATCAATGTTTTGATTCAAATTAGCCTTAAGTTGACTTAAGTTTAACATTGATTGGTGCTCAATTCAAATATACAAAGTCGATAAGATTTTAAATTGTCATCAAGACATATGATGTAATAGCATGCTACTTTTATAATTTATATATTCTTTAATATACATATATATATTCTTTATTTTATTTAAAATTATCATTATATTGCAAATATTTCTTTCAATCAAAATATTGATATAAGATTTGCATGAATCAACAGAATCCACAACAACTTCCATCACTACCATTATGGGAAGTGAGTTTAGAAGACAAAACAAAGGAAACTTATAAATTGTTACAGAAGATTTCTATCATTGGTTTGGTTGGAATGGGAGGTATTGGAAAGACAACTTTGAGCAAAAAGATATACCATTTGTTCCAAAAAAAATATGATAAATCTAGTTTCTTGGAGAACGTGAAATCAAAAAAAATTGAAGATTTGAATAAACAACTTCTACAAGATTTGTGTGGCCGAAATACAAATAACATGCAAGATGTGAATGGTAATGATATTAAGCGTATTGAGGAGACCATGATTTTTAAGAAAGTGTTAATGGTCATTGATGATGTTGATGAAAAAAGTATCAATTATTTATCAAAAGTTCTTGCTTTTCAAGGAAAAAATGAAAAAAGCAATGTAATTGTGACTTGCTGAAATTGGGGAGTCTTGGAGGGACATTTAAATCCAAATGGAAGATTTGAAGTGCCATATCTTAACAAAAAACAAGCAATGGAACTTTTTCTATCGCATGCATTTGATAATACAAAACAAGTGGAAAAAGATTTTGAAAACATTGTTGAGGAGATTGTGGAAGCTTGTGCTGGTCTTCCTTTAAGCCTTGAAGTCATGGGTGGTTTTTTGCACAAGAAAACACATCATGTTATGAAAACAAGATTGGAAATTTGGAAAGGAGCCTTGAAAAAGTTACAAGCAGGAAACAATTTCGATGGGGGTATAGAGAACAAACTTTGGCAAAGCTTGGAGATTTCTTACAAAGATTTGGACCAACCAGAAAAGGATATGTTTTTGGATATTGCTTGTTATTTTGGCGGTTTGAAAGAAATTATAGCCCTTCGAATATGGGATTTTGAATCTTCGACACTTGAATTACAAAACTTAAAAGATAGATCTCTTGTGAAAGTCAAGAAAGATGGAAATTTATATATCCATGACCAATTGCGAGATATGGGTCGAAAATTTACAATACGAGAGGAAAAGAATCGAATATGGGATCTCGAAACAAATTTTAAATATTTTCATGAACAAGAGGTTATCATCACTTTGTCAAATTATTATCTTTTTTTAAATCTATAATTTAAAATTAATATATTTAAAAACATTAAAATTATTGCATAATTTAAAAATTATATGTGTTAACTCATATGTTGTAATTTTTCATGTGATAGGTGGCCTCAAGACTACAAGGTTTATCATGGGAAGGAAATGAAAATTCAGTTTTAGGGATTTTCAAGAATGTACACCTCCCCAAATTAAGGTTATTTGACATGGCTCAAGTTTCATCAAACATTGTGGAAGATTTTTTACATGATCGACATCTATGTGAATTACGATGGATACATTGGCAAGAAGCCAAAATTAAAGAAATACCATTCAATTTTGGTCATTGTCCTAACTTGCGTGTGCTCGACTTATCAAAATGCATCAATTTAGAAGTATTACCTACATCTATTGAAAAATTGACTACTCTTAAACACTTCAATTTATCCATGTGTTCCAACTTACAAGAGTTACCTACATCTATTAACAAGTTAATTGCACTTCAAGAGTTCGATTTATTACAGTGCTCACAGTTAAAGGTGTTACCTACATCTATTGACAAATTGACTTGCCTTCAAACCTTGAATTTGTCATGGTGCTCGCAGTTGAAGGAATTACCTACATCTATTGACAAATTGATTTGCCTCCAAAACCTGTATTTGTCAAGTTGTTCGCAGTTGGAGTTACCTACATCTATTGACAAATTGACTTGCCTTAAAAACTTGGATTTGTCACGGTGCTTGAAGTTGAAGGAGTTACCTACATCTATTGACAAATTGACTTGCCTTGAAAACTAAGATTTGTCAGAGTGCTTGAAGGAGTTACCTAAATCTATTGACAAATTGATTTGCCTTCGAGAATTGAATTTGTTAGGGTGCTTCCAGTTGAAGAACTTACCTATATCTATTGACAAATTGACAACCCTTGGACGGTTGAATTTGTCATGGTGCTCGGAGTTGAAGGAGTTACCTACATCTATTGACAAATTGACGGCCCTTCGAAAATTGAATTTGTCAGGGTGCTCGCAATTGAAGGAGTTACCTACATCTATTGAAAAATTGACAACCCTTGCATGGTTGAATTTGTCAGAATACTCGCAGTTGAAGGAGTTACTTACATCTATTGACAAATTTACTTGGCTTCCAGAATTGAATTTGTCAGGGTGCTCGCAGTTGAAGGAGTTACCTACATCTATTGACAAATTGACTTGCCTTGGAAAATTGAATTTGTCACGGTGCTCGGAATTGAAGGAGTTACGTACATCTATTGACAAATTGACTTCCCTTCGATGGTTGAATTTGTCAAAATGCTCGCAGTTGAAGGAGTTACGTACATCTATTGACAAATTGACTTGCCTTGAAAACTTGGATTTGTCAAAGTGCTTGGAGTTGAAGGAGTTACCTACATCTATTGACAAATTGACTTGCCTTCGAGAATTGAATTTGCCAGGGTGCTTGGAGTTGAAGGAGTTACCTACATCTATTGACAAATTGACTTGCCTTCGAAAATTGAATTTGTCAGGGTGCTCGCAAATGAAGGAGTTACCTACATCTATTGACAAATTGACTTGCCTTCGAAACTTGGATTTGTCACGGTGCTTGGAGTTGAAGGAGTTACCTACATCTATTGACAAATTGACAACCATTGGACGGTTCAATTTGTCAAGGTGCTCGCAGTTCAAGGAGTTACCGACATCTATTGACAAATTGACACGCCTTCAAGAATTGAATTTGTCAGAGTGCTTGGAGTTGAAGGAGTTACCTACATCTATTCACAAATTGACTTGCCTTCGAAAATTGAATTTGTCAGGGTGCTCGCACTTGAAGGAGTTACCTACATCTATTGACAAATTGACTTGCCTTCGAAACTTGAATTTGTCAGGGTGCTCGCACTTGAAGGAGTTACCTACATCTATTGACAACTTGACAACCCTTGGACGGTTGAATTTGTCAAAATGCTCGCAGTTGAAGGAGTTACCTACATCTATTGACAAATTGACTTGCCTTGAAAACTTGGATTTGTCAGAGTGCTTGGAGTTGAAGGAGTTACCTACATCTATTGACAAATTGACTTGCCTTCGAGAATTGAATTTGTCAGGGTGCTTGGAGTTGAAGCAGTTACCTACATCTATTGAGAAATTGACTACCCTTCGATGGTTGAATTTGTCAAAATGCTCGGAGTTGAAGGAGTTACCTACATCTATTGACAAATTGACTTGCCTTCAAAAATTGAATTTGTGAGGGTGCTCGCAATTGAAGGATTTACCTACATTTATTGACAAATTGACTTGCCATGAAAACTTGGATTTGTCATGGTGCTTGGAGTTGAAGGAGTTACCTACATCTATTGACAAATTGACAACCATTGGACGATTGAATTTATCAAGGTGCTTGCAGTTCAAGGAGTTACCTACATCTATTGATAAATTGACACGCCTTCAAGAATTGAATTTGTCAGAGTGCTTGGAGTTGAAGGAGTTACCTACATCTATTCACAAATTGACTTGCCTTCGAAAATTGAATTTGTCAGGGTGCTCGCACTTGAAGGAGTTACCTACATTTATTGACAAATTGACTTGCCTTCGAAACTTGAATTTGTCAGGGTGCTCGCACTTGAAGGAGTTACCTTCATCTATTGACAACTTGACAACCCTTGGACGGTTGAATTTGTCAAAATGCTCGGAGTTGAAGGAGTTACCTACATCTATTGACAAATTTACTTGCCTTGAAAACTTGGATTTGTTAGGGTGCTCGGAGTTGAAGGAGTTACCTACATCTATTGACAAATTGACTTGCCTTGAAAACTTGGATTTGTCACGGTGCTCGGAGTTGAAGGAGTTACCTACATCTATTGACAAATTGACGGCCCTTCGATGGTTGAATTTGTCAACATGCTCGGAGTTGAAGGAGTTACCTACATCTATTGACAAATTGACTTGCTTTCGATGGTTGAATTTGTCAGGGTGCTCGCAGTTGAAGGAGTTACCTACATCTATTGACAAATGGACAGCTCTTGGACGGTTGAATTTGTCAAGGTGCTCGTAGTTCAAGGAGTTTCGTACATCTATGGACAAATTGACTTGCCTTCAAGAATTGAATTTGTTAGGGTGCTGGGAGTTGAAGGAGTTACCTACATCTATTGACAAATTGACTTGCCTTCGAGAATTGAATTTGTTAGGGTGCTCGCAGTTGAACGAGTTACCTACATCTATTAACAAATTGACTTGCCTTCGAGAATTGAATTTCTCAGGGTGTTCGCAATTGAAGGAGTTACCTACATGTATTGACAAATTGACTTGCCTTGAAAACTTGGATTTGTCACGGTGCTTGGAGTTGAAGGAGTTACCTAAATCTATTGACAAATTGACTGCCCTTCGACGGTTGAATTTGTCAAAATGCTCGTAGTTGGAGGAGTTACCTACATCTATTGACAACTTTACTTGCCTTCAAGAATTGAATTTGTCAGGGTGCTCGCAATTGAAGGAGTTACCTACATCTATTAACAAACTGACTTGCCTTGAAAACTTGGATTTGTCAAGGTGCTTAGAGTTGAAGGAGTTACCTACATCTATTGACAAATTGATTGCCCTTCGACGGTTGAATTTGTCATGGTGGTTGCATTTGAAGAAGTTAATTACATCTATTGACAAATTGACTCACCTTGAAAACTTGGATTTATTAAAGTGCTCGCAGTTGAAGGAGTTACCTACATCTATTGACAAATTTATTTGCCTTGAAAACTTGGATTTGTCAAAGTGGTCGCAATTGAAGGAGTTCCCTACATCTATTAACAAATTGACTGCCCTTCGATGGTTGAAGTTGTTAGGGTGCTCGGAGTTGAAGGAGTTACCTACATCTATTGACAAATTGACTTGCCTTGAAAACTTGGATTTGTCAGGGTGCTTGGAGTTGAAGGAGTTACTTACATCTATTGACAAATTGATAGCCCTTGGACGATTGAATTTGTCAAAATGCTCGCAGTTTAAGGAGTTACCTACATCTATTGACAAATTGATTTGCCTTGAAAACTTGGATTTTGGCAGGTTGTTCGGAGTTGAAGGAGTTACCTACATCTATTGACAGCCCTTGGACGATTGAATTTGTCAGAATGCTCGTAGTTGAAGGAGTTACCTACATCTATTGACAAATTGATTTGCCTTGAAAACTTGGATTTGTCAGGGTGCTCGGAGTTGAAGGAGTTACCTACATCTATTGACAAATTGATTACCGTTCGATGGTTGAATTTGTGAAGGTGCTCGCAATTGAAAGAGTTACTTACATCTATTGACAAATTGACTGCCCTTCGACAATTGAATTTGTTAGGGTGCTCGCTGTTGAAGGAGTTACCTACATCTATTGACAAATTGACTTGCCTTGAAAACTTGGATTTGTCAGGGTGCTTGGAGTTGAAAGAGTTACGTACATCTATCGACAAATTGATTGCCCTTGGATGGTTGAATTTGTTAGGGTGCTTCCAGTTGAAGGAATTACCTACATCTATTGACAAATTGACTTGCCTTAAAAACTTGGATTTGTGAGGGTGCTCGTAGTTGAAGGAGTTATCTACATTTATTGACAAATTGATCGCCCTTTTGATTGTTGGATTTGTCAGGGTGCTTGGAGTTGATGGAGTTACCTGCATCTATTGACAAATTGAGTAGCCTTGAACATTTGGATTTGTAAGGGCGTTTGCAGTTGAAGGAGTAGCTTATATCTATTGATAAACAAACCACCTTTGAAAAGTTGGATTGGTCAAAATGTTCAAAATTGAAAGAGTTACCTGTATATATTAACAAATTGATTGTTCTTCAATATTTGCATTTGTCATATTGCTCCTAATTGAAGGAGTTACCTACATGTATTAACAAATTGATTGCTGATGTTAAGTTGAATTTGTCAAATTTCTCGAAGTGGAAGGAATTACCCACATCTATTGACAAATTAAATATTTTTCAATATTTGAATTTGTGAAGGTACTTGTAGGTGAAAGAAATACCTACATTTATTGATAAATTGATTGCCCTTGAAAAATTGGATTTGTTAAAGTGTTCATAGTTGAATGAGTTACTTACATTTATTGAAAATTTAATTACCTTTAAATGGTTGTGTTTATCAAGGTGTTCACAATTGAAGGAGTTATCTACATTTGTTGATCAAATAGATCGCCCTTCAAAAGTTGGATTGGTTAAAGTGCTCGTAATTGAAGGAGTTACCTACATCTATTGATAAAATGATTGCCTTTGTAGAGTTAAACTCGTTAGGGTGCTTGTAGCTGAAGGAGGTAGTTGCATCTATTGTGTTTTAACTTCACATTTAATTGTCTTTCCTACATTGGGTTTCAATTCCATACTAAATAATTTCTACTTAATTTTGGAAATTCAATAAATCTAAAAAAATCATTGAATTTGTGATTTTTGGGGTGTAAATGATGTTAAGTTTTTTATATAAAAAGTTCCTTATAAGTCTAATGACAATGAAATCAATTTCATGCAACCCTACTCATTGAAGGCCTTCCAATAATATCATTTAACCACACCCCTATTTGATTATAATTTTGAATTTATTGAATTTTGAATGAAAATTTTATTCGAAATCAAATAATCCTTAATTTCCTTTGAACACATTTAGATATTAAAAACAAGGAAGAGAGGGAAAAAAAAAACCATGTTTTTACATGCCCAAGGACAGGTTGAACCCTAACCCAAAAAAAACTCCATGTTGTAGATTTTTATAAATTGATAATCAACATGTCTAAACCAAAAGGGAAATAACAAAGCAAAAATAAACAAAAATTTATGAACGTTCCTAAGAAATGTGCCCAAATTAACCATGTGTTTCAACAAAGTTTTAGTGAAATTGGACAAATGAACTTCAACATTTGAACCTTAACCCAAAAAAACCCAATGTTGTAGATATTTGTTAGTTGGCAATCAATTGGTGTAAACCAAATGGGAAAAAACAAACAAAATTATTTATAAACATTACTAGAAAATATGGCCAAGTTCACCATGTGTTTCAATAGATTTTTAGTGAATTTGGACAAATGAATACAATAAATATATTCACTTTCTTTGATGATTAGGGACTAGTTGTTATGGACAATCAAAATTGGAATCTGACCACACGACATCCAATGACTATTGCCATGTGTCATTCTATTTTTAAAAATGTGAGTACATCTATATTTATGTATTTGCCCACACGTACACATACATATATTCACATACACACTTGTGTACATAAATCTATGTCATATGTGTGGAAGAGGTGCTAATACTTTAACTATCAAGCCATACAAAGTTCTTTTGAGCACTAAGAGGCAAATTTTGAGTTTAACATGTTCAATGAAAAAGCTTATTGAAGATTGAAACTTTGACATGCATTTTTTAATAACAAATTATTCAAATGAAGCAAATGAATGCATGATTTTGAAGTTTTATTCAAAGAGTTTTCTAAAATACATATATACATTGAATTTTCAAAAAATGTTATTGAAAGTAGCATATTTTGAACAAATCAAATTTAATATTTTTACAAGATTGTTATTTGAAACATCAAACAATCTTCTAAAGGTGATTCAATTCACTATGGATTTAAGACCTTCGTTAAAACTTTGACAAGTATATTTTGATTATATACGTTGCATCAATAGAATTTATAAAAAAAACTCCAACCCCAACCTCAAAAACAATGACAAGATAATTTTTTAAAGTATTGAGCTTATTATAAAAATAATACATAAAATTTGAAATTTCTGCAATAATACTTGTTGATGTAACATTTACAATCATCCATTTTAACATTAACTTATTTTATTTTATTTCTTAATAATGTATTTATGACATTATAAAATTATTATCCCAATGTATATATATTTGTAGAAGTTTTGGTTGCTTGTCATATTGTTCTAGCAATGAGAAATGTGAAAACGAATTCCCGTTTAAGCCCTTCAACTTGTTAATTTATGATTATTCAAAAAATTACATTAATAATATTTTTAAAATAATTTTTATAGTATTTTCATAAGTCTATGCTAATAAAAAATCATGCAAAGTAATTATAAACATTTTATAAATAAATAAATAAAAATCCATATGTTCTGTGATCAATTTACGAGAGTTGCTATTATGTTGATTTGTAATCAATGTTCTAGAGGTTGGCATATGAGATGTTTCATGTTGTCATGGGAAGAAATGTTAATCAAAAATGTTTTTGCCCATAGTGCATATGATAGTCCTACTCATGTAGTTAGATATTAAAAAGTAATCTAAGTTATTTTCTAAAACAATTCACATGTGGTTGAAGAATGAAAGGAATGCACATGACAATGGAGGTAGGTTATTTTAATTTCACCATTAAGTGGATAATTAAGTTACTTTTAGGACCCCTTAATGAATGAATCTAAAATAAACCCCCCTAGTGAATAATGAAAAAATTTCTTAGAAAATGAAATTCACTTTTAAGGCCCCATAATGAAGTAGGCTAGTGAATTGTGCCCGTATAAATCATATTAGTGACATTGTTTCCCCAAAATAAGAAAAGTAATTAATCTTCCATAGAAAACAAAACAAAGAGTGTAAACATAATCATAAAACATACACCAATAATTTTAAGTTAAAATTCCTTCAAGTGTATTTTGGTTTGTGTTGGTAATTGACAAAATATTATCTTAATGTAGGAAGATAATTGGTGATTATAGGAGAAATGTTAGTGAATAAATAGGTTATGGCTTTCAACCATAGCTTTTATAAAACCTTCATGAAATAGGTAAAGGAATCATCGTACTAGTCTAGTAGGTTCAACATTTTGATGTTGAATATTTATTGTATTTTCTCCAAAGATTCCACCATAACCGTTAAGAAATTATTAAGGTGCACATTTAAAGTGTTAAATAAATTTTAATTATTTTTCAAAAATTGTATATAATTTTTTTCATAATAATTTAATGCCGAAGTTGTTAAATTATAAAGGTAAGTTGTTATTAATGCATGTTGTTCTCTCAATAGTTTTTTAGTTAAACACCATTAACGTCTTCAACATTTACATATGTGGTCTTAATATGCAAGAGAAAAATCCATTTTCCCTTTGTTAAAGTCAAACATTTATCATGAAACAAGAATTTAAAAGGATTGTTGTCCTACATATCTTGGGTTAAAATTTATTCTTCAAAATTTACATCTTCCAATATGAATTTATTTATTTTCTATTCATGTTTATGCAATGCAATGAGATGATCTTCATGCGTATAGTTCATTTTCTAGCATAATAACTCATATCATATAATGGGTTCGTATCCATCTATTTGATATTTATTTCATCCAAATAATTCAATTTTACATGTTTGAATTTAATTATTGCAAAGCTCTACAACTCCCATTTGGAGAACATTATTGTTTTTGCAAAGTTTTACAATTTTCATTTCAATCCTTCGATCCAACTAAACTTGGTAGTTCCAATATAATTTAACCACTTTTCAAGAAAAGTCATATGATAAGCATATGGTTTTCCAAAACACATGGGTTGCACGGTTTCCTTAAGCTTAATTTTGGGCCTAAATGGTTTGTTGTTTTAAGTGAAGTGTGTTGTTTGTTCTACAATTGCAAATAAGGATCATTCTTTTACATTTAAGTTGGATATTCTCCAAAAGCATGTTGGTCGTCGTAAGGTAGTTGTTGTTACGGCTAATGTTGTTGTTAATGAATGGTTTTATCACAAAAATGCATCCCATAACAAAAACAAGAGGATTTATACAAGGAGAGGAAATGAATCAATCCTTAACTTGGTTCAGTTTTGATGTTCTTGCAAATTATAAAAAAACGTTGATCCAATTTTGTCGCAACCCCACTTTGAGGCAAGCGTGAAGACGAAATTCACACTCCCAAAAGTGGGAACTTGGAGTCCTTTGGGACTCCCGAAAATTTAGAGCTTGATTACAAGAGTCAAAAAACCTCGCATTGAAGTGTTCTTTATACCGTTGGAAAGGGCTTGAAGTTTAGATGTCGAAAATGGCTTCGGATGAGCCATTTAGACATCTGCAGCACAAGTTATGGTCGAAAGAAAGGCCGGGAGTCAAATTGGCAGTTTGACTCCCGACCACTAAAAGTCAAGAATCGACCCGATCCCGGTGTGTGAAGGTGGAGTGCAACACACCATTGGAAAGATCTTGAAGACATGTACAAATTTGCTTCAGACCTCATCCCAATCAGAGGTTTGAGCTGGGAGTTAGGAGTTTCCAAAATCATGGAAGTCCAAATTGGGACAGTTTCGGAACTCCTACTTGGGAATCCTGGGACAAAAAGCCATTCGGATGTAGGTGCCGTGGGCAAACGCAAACAATACTATATGGGGGAAGGTGGTGGCTTCCCAAGAGTCTGGGCTGTGGTGAGTCAAGTGAGTTCGTGTTGCCCATGGCTTGTCCCAACACCTAGAGTGCTTCCGAATGTGAACTAATTAACTTGTTGGTTGGTTTTGATGCAGGACTGAGTAGCTAAATACGTTGTCCCTCTTCCTAGTCTAATCCCAGAGCTTTTAGCACACCCCTTTCACCCCCTTTAGTGCTAGAAGCTGGGAGTGACACTAAGTTCCAACTATTTCCGTTCTTTAACATAGTTGGACCCTTTTTGGGTCTAACAAGGAACTTGGGGGCGCATCAAATTTGCTAATATATTTCATTTATTGAATCAAGGTCAACCAATGATAGAATTTGTGATGCTTAAAGATCTTTATGATTTGTTAAGGTTGAAAAACAACCCAAAAAAACATTGGATTAACATGAGTGGGTGGGGAATGGTAGAAAGTATGCATGATGTTGTGTTGGAAAACAAGAAAACTATTGTGCAAGAATTTGGGTTTTATACTTTGAGTGTAAAAGAGATGACAACCATTGACAACCAACAATGGATCAGTGCACATATATGTAATAGCGAAATGAGTTTGAATTCCAATTTTTCCAACCATTTAGTATTACAATGGATAACCTCACTACCATCATTTTATAGAACTTGACCAAATTTGAAGGTCTAATCAAAGAATAACTTGCATCATAGTGGGTATGTCTTGGTTGTGAAGGTGGTGATTCTTTGTTCCAAGGGCATCACATAGGTTTAGATAGGTGTGATTAAGTAGATAAAGGAAAACACAACTCCTTACATCAACATGCATTATGTGGCACATTTAACCAATTTGGTTGTTGTTTTGTCAAAATTGTGTTTGGTCTTTTGCATTGAGACAATGTTGCAATCATTATATGCGTTCTTTGTTCATAACCTTAAAAAATACCTTGAATTCAGAAAGCTTGCAAAGACACTTGAAACCAAAAGGTCAGATATTATTCATGAATGTGAAAGCATGTTGGATCAACATGTCCAACCCTTTAAAACATGTTATGTTAGAATACAAATCTTTCATTGTCTAGATGCATATGGATTTAGTGAAAAGCAAAGTACCCTTAATTTGGTTTAGTGCCTTGAATTAATTATTGGTTTGGCCTACCTTTTGCCCATGTTAAAGGTGGTGCAACGTTGAGATGTTTTCATTATTGAATTTGTGCATGTTATCAAGCTTGCAAAGGCTGAGTTTTTTAGGTTGTACACAAATCCATATTCACATTTTGAAGCTTCAACTTTTGATGATCGCCAAAATAACATACACAAATATTTTTCATCGCAAAATAATCATAGCCAGAAAGCGAAAATAAATAATGGATGCCTAAAATTTCACCCCGGAAAATTCATGTGTCGTGAACTTCACTTTGCCATGTACATGGCAATAGCCTTTCTGGCCTCCACACATTTTTGAAAAGAAAAAAAAAACCATGGTGTAGATCCATTGCTGGATAAGGGAAATTGTGGGGGGCAGACTTTGGCAAACTTTCTAGACCTAGTGCATTTCTCAGGTCTAGAAAGAGTGTTCATAAAAAATAAGCTCTTTCTCTTTAAGTATCTACAACAGGGAAACTTGTTTGCTTTTAATATCATTAGAGCAGGGCTGGCTTGACTGCCCACCTCTTGTGGATCCATCTCCTCAGTCCCATATCCACAGTGTGCCCTGCTTGTGCAATTGAACTTTGTTTTCCCTTAATGGCTTGGGCTCTTAGTTATAGAGTGATTAACAAACTTTTGTGCTTTTATTGAGTTTTCTACACTTTCCTCTTTAATACAGTTTTCTTGGGAACTAAATGGCCTTCTCAATGTATTTTAAATTTAATTATCATCATCAAGTAGTGTAAAATTATTTTATATCATGTAGAATAGTGTAAATGTAAAATTAAATATATTTTTTGGTATTATGTGGTCATGTAAAAGAGTGTAAATGTAAAACAAATATACTTTATGATTTTACGTGGTCATGTAAAACAATGTAAAAAATGTGATTTTTAGTTTGGGGAGAGGGATTTCATAACATTTTGATGATAGGCCACCAAATGGCCCATTGTTAAAAAAAAAAACCATCAAAACATGCACCCATAACTAATTAATATGAATTCGCAAAAAAAAAAAAAGGTTGTTAAGCATATATAGTAAAATTATATGTAAAGGAAAAAATATATGGCACTGGAACCTTGAGTTTGGTCATAACAAAGGTGAGATTCAAAAAACAAATCCCTAAAAGTAAAATACATTGGCATTCAAGAAAAAGGCGAAGAGGGGGGGGGCTGGGGGGTTGATTTGGGGGGACTAAAAAAAACAACAATTACATCTATATATCTAAATTTCTTATATGTTATTGCTCAAAATTTGAAAATCATATAGTGAATATAGAATTTATAATTAAACTAATTATTTAACACTAGTGTGCTGAGCCCACCCAAGTAATACAATATTTGTCTCCCTTATATTCTTCTTCTCATTTATTTTCCCCTTCAAACATAGTGGCACTCATCATTAACATTCTTTTTATTTGGTCTTTCTGATTGTTATTTTTGTTGTTGTTGTTGTTTTTTTTTTTTTTTTTTTTTTCCCTCTCTTTATTTGGTTGTTTGGAGCTTGTTGTTTGATGTTGCCATCTCCAAAGCTTGTTGCCATTTTTTAGAAATTTATTCCTCGCCTCCTTTGGAAGAATAATCAAAGAGAAAAAATTTCACTATTTATTTTTGAAAACCATTATCATAATACTTGGGCAACTTTGGCAAATTAAAAAATATATATATATATTTTGTCAAATTTTTCAGAAAAAAAATTATTTTATGTGACAAATTCAATCAAAAGATAATTAAGACAACCAAATTTGAACCCACATCTTGTCCCAACAAAATAATATAAACTCTAATCAGTCTAAGCAAAAAGAAAGCAAAAGATTTGTGAGATAACTGATGATTTCATTGTGTTTATTCATTATATGATGAAATTTTCAAAATCAAAAACTCAAGTGTGGATCAAAAACTAAAAATCATATTAATTATTCGACACATTAATTGCTAAAGCTGCTCAGGTACTATGATATTTATTTTGGATCCTCTCTTTATAAAACTATGTTTAAAACCCTTTTCCCTTCCCTCAAATAGCCGTCCCTCACTACACCCATGGAATTACACTAGACCTCGAACGTGCTTATTTCCTAATGGAGGCTCAAATGAGGGCTGCTGCCACGCATGCTCTTGAAAAGTCTGCAAGCCAGAGTCAGGTTTGATGGATGTGTGTGTACATAAAGCTGGTGATGGGTAAAGGATGTTGGGTCCAGCATTTGCTTTGCTTTGCTTAGCTTTTGCTTTTGCTTTGGGGGGGGCGGGGAGAAGCCCAAAGGTTGTAGGATGTGCAATGGATACTTGTAATATTCGCCACTGGAGAAGCAGCTGTGGAAGTTTTGGCACTTCCGAAGATTGTAAATATGTTTTGCTTGCCATTTATAGATATGCATGAGCTTGAAAAGATACAACCACCCAGTTTTCTGATTGAGCAGCAGCCAGCAGTAGTAGAGCTCCCCCTACCTTTTAAGCACATGAGAGGAACAAAAATGAAAGTCAAGAAGTAGCTAGGCCTACAACTATTGCCTGACTTAAGATGGAAGATGCCTGCATGACAAATTATGTAAGTTATTTGTGAGATTCACATAATTAGTTCAAAGTTGTGTTCCACATTGTAAGTATGTTTTGCTTGCCATTTATAGATATGCATGTGCTTGAAAAGATACAACCACCAGTTTTCTGATTGAGCAGCAGCCAGCAGCAGTAGAGCTCCCCCTACCTTTTAAGCACATGAGAGGAACAAAAATGAAAGTCGAGAAGTAGCTAGGCCTACAACTATCACCTGACTTAAGATGGAAGATGCTTGCATGATAAATTATGTAAGTTATTTTGTGAGATTCACATAATTAGTTCAGGGCTGTGTTCCACAATTTTTTCTATAATATATTTTGTGTAAGGAGCCAAATTGATTGGCTTATCGTCAAAACAAAACTTGAAACGTTGGGTAACCCTCAATAGAAACTTTCATTTGAGGGAGTTCATAGTGCTCTATTGAACTTTGGCCAAACCGCATGAGATAAATCTGAGGTGCAATTGCGAATGTCTTGGGGAACCACTTGAGAACTTGGTGAATCCTTTGAGAACCCCAAGAGAACACATTAGGAACAAAGGGGGGGCGGGGGGGAGGGAAAAGCAAAACAAAATCCCTTCGTCCTCCAGCTGCACAAGGGTTTTCTTCAACAAATTCGACAAGTGATCTTGGTGGCTGACTGAATGTAATGTGGTACGTTTGCAGGCCTTACTGAAACAAGGGCCCGCATGAGGTGGAGCTGGAGTCGAAATCCATATTCTGGTAAAGCCCCACAGCCGAGGGCTTTTTTGCTGTGTGCAAAGATGATAACTTAGCTGGATGGTGGTGTGGCAGCAGCAACAAGACAGGAAGGGAGTTTTATGATTTTAGTATAAGCCTGTGTGAAGAAGAGAGTAGGCGAGCTTTATGAAAATCGTAAAACCCACATGAGATTATAGACAAAGAATTTCGTCATGTAACATGACATCGCGTGAGACATGTACAAAGATTTTTGTCGTCGTGTAACATGACCATCCACGCTAACTTGACGTCCCAAGACATTCTCTTAAAAAAGTTGGGTCTTTCCATATAGTGGCCGCCTCAGCTAGCAGCTACAAACACATGCCAGGAATCCAAGCACACCGGAGACCAGGTTGGGGGATGAAAATTTAGGTTCAAATTGGGCCCCAAAAGACATGGTGACTTTAGAGGATAACTTGAATATATGTATAGTGAGTTTGGTGAAACAGCCCATAAATTCCACATGCTTCCAACGTGCCTCTAAAATCATCAATAAAACCAGAGATGAATTACAGGCTGAAAATGTGTCATGAAGGATGGATGGTGGATGGACTGGAAACACTTCTCCATAAGATTCCCCCTTTGTAGAACATCATTGAGCATCCTCCCAAGCCTTCGACTACGACTGCAATGTGGAGTGCCGAACATTCTCATGTAGAATTTTTGCACGCGCATAGATTTGAAATCCGACTTAAAACAAAGCCTTCATGAGTTTAGGGTTTTCAACTTGCAAAGATTAAAATAACAGGTGCAGCAAAACAGAGCTTGGTCACTTTCATTTTGGGGAGTTCATAGTGCTCTTTAGTGCAGCATAGCAATTGTGCAAGTACGTAGGGATTAGGTTTTTTGTGTATGGAACTTGTGAGGTTACATTAACTTGTGGAATTGACAACTTTAAATTTGTTTTGCATTATTTTATTGGTAGGTTTAGGGTTTTGAGTGTTTGCAACAATGGAATCATTGCAAGGATAACCTCCATGTGAGTTTAATGTTAATCCAACTCCAAGGCTCTCCTCTCTTGCACCTAGTGATTTCACTACTGATCGAAGTCGCCTTGCTCCCATTGCTCCCACTACCAACATTGTGGAGGAGAATGCCAAAGAATCTAACAACATAGAAAAGGACATTGACAATGCAAGGAAATCTAACAATGTAAAGGAAGATGAAAAAAACATAGACATACACAGAACACGCGCGATGCCACCAACAAGGGTCATCAACCGAAGCCACTTACTTTAAGAAGTGCTACTCATACATGCACAAGGGGATCTTTACATAATCCAACTACTTGGGCAACAAAAATATATTGACCTTATTTTTAATGCACTTATAGGATGGGTTGGAAAGGTATGTTCCTCATTTGATATTTGTTCCTCCTTGCTTTTCTACCATTCTTTTTGTGTTAGTATGTTGTTACTTACTAATTTGTGTGTGCATATTCTATGTTTCTCGTTTTCTTTCATATGTTTTCATAATTTTTTGATTTCGTTTAATCAAACCCTAAAAAACAAAACAATTGACATCAAATGACCCAAACAAAACAACTTTAATATGTTGAAATATTATTTTTTTCTCTTCTCCCTTATGTTTTGTCAAAAAAATCCATGTTTTGGGCCCTCCAAATAAACAAGGGACATCAAAAAAAATTAGCCACTAGAGGCAAATTTAGTTTTAGGTAGCTTGCCACAAGAAGTTTGTATATTGGCAATTCCTCAAATATTTTTTATCTTTTTTTTGGTCACTATTTCCATTCAATTTACATTTGCAAAACATTTACAGAATCATGCTTATAGTTGTTGTTTTGCCATGTGTTGTGGTTAATTGAATTTTACTAATTGGTAACTTGCCACCGCAAAAAAAATTTACAATGTGTTAATTATCACAAAATTGCATGTTGAATTTGGGTTTTATTGTTATGTTTTTGATTATGGCATGTTTCATGTGTAGGTTTTTAGAGGTCCACCCCACAAAACTAGAATCTATAAATGTAGGATGCAATAAAGTATGAGAACATGTGTGGCCTTGTATCTTGATTATGGGTATGAAAAACTCACAATGGAAACACATTTTGATTGTAAGCAACCTAACAACCCTATCAACAATTGGCCTTCCTTCTAATGTAAGTTTTGTAAGGCTTGCATGAATGATAAAAACATTTTTTTTATCACATAATGATGAACTAATGCCTTGCTTACAAGGGGAAGGAACTCTTGAAACTTGGAACAAAAATGAAACAAAGGAAATAATCAAGTTAGGTGTGAAGTTTGGCAAGATTGTACCTAGCCGAAACAAGTGTCCTACTTTAAATGAATCAAATCTTCCTTCTAAATGTGTTGCACCAAATCCAACATTTGGGGAAACAAGGGTTAGGCCAATTCCATAAGAGGTGTGTTACTATGGACTATGCATGGATTCTTAGGGTATGGCACAGTTGTTGGGGTGTCACATCAACGGTACACTATCACGACCCTAGCCTTAGGTTCACGATGAAGGCAAAGGTTTGTAAATGTGCGAGCCAAGAGTGAAGTTCAGGAATCACATTTCATGCTCCCAGGAGTGTAAAAGAATGTGAGAGAATGAACTCACACACTCTCAAATGGGCTCCCACTTTGGGAGTTGGAGTCATAATGGATTTTCAAATTTTTAGAGGACGATGTCAAAGGTCAAAACTCATTGGATTGAAGAGTTCCTTATACCATTGAAAAGATCTTGCAACATAGATGTCTAAAATGGGCTTGCATGTCCCATTTTAGTGTTTAAAACATAATTTATGGCCATAAAAGTCAAGAATCGCTTTAATTTACTTGCATAAAAATGACATGCCACATATCGTTAGAAAGTTTTCGACGAGGGTTACAAATTTGCTTCAAACCTCACCTCAATTGGAAGTTTACACAAAATGTTATGGGCCCTCAAAATCACAGAAGTCCTAATTTCGAGAATTTTGGGACTCTCGACTTGAGAGTCCCAGGACAAAATGACATTTGGGTGCAACCCTCGTGGCCAAACACAGAGAGTATTATAAGGGGGAAGGTGGTGGCTTCCCTTAAGTCTGGGGAATGGTGAATCTTGTGAGTTTGTGTATGTTCGTGGTTCGTCCGTGCACCAAAAAAACTTTAACAACGCATTAACCAACTTGTTGTTTGGTTTGTGTAGGTCTATGTGAATAATTCACTTGCTTAACACTCATCCTAGTCCCCATTTCAGAGTTCCAACATGCCCTTCTACCCCTGAAGTGCTGTAAGCTAAAGAGTGTACCTTAACTTCTTATTTTTTCGTTGTTTTACCTTTGGACTTGTAGTTGTGTCAATCAAGGAATTTGGGGGTGCATCATACACTACATGTCCAATTTGTGAACCAAAATTTAGGGATAGACATTTAGTGGAACAAAAGAAGTAAACTTACATTAAAACATGCATGTGGTTGCCTAAAAGAGACCTATATAGGTCAATTAGAATGGTAGATGATTTCAATAACAATATAAAACATATGGTAAAACCTAGTGAATGTAAAGTATTATGGCTCATTTTTGGAGTCATAATAACAAATTTTATAAGGTGTTTTGTGTTAAATGCTTGTGGTGAATACTTTAATTTTCCAGACATTAAATGATGATTCAATATAAAATAACTTGATTATGAAGACATTTGCACAATTAGTTTTCGAAAATAATGCATTCATTATCAATATTGAGATTTTAAAATAAAAATTATGGATTAATCAATTAATTGGATTGTTAAGAAATAAAAATTTTCATATTGAATTTTACTCCAAATTGTTTATATTGACTTAGCATGGGTTGAAGAATGACATAATAAAGTTAAATGTGAAATAGGTTTTTGTGAAACTTTAACCAAATGGTAGTTATGAACTTTTGAAGGGCCATAATTGGACCTTATTTTCAAAAGTATTTTTGAAATGATTTTTTTTTTGTTTGTCAAAAATGTTATGCCCAATGGATACACAATTGAAATATTTAAAAAGGTTGTTATTTTTATGGAATCTATGGGTTATTTTTAAAAGATTTTCAAAGTGATTTCATCATACCATCTAACAACAACATTTTTTAATATGAGTTTTGAGCTAATTTTAAAAGGTTTCATAAGTGATTGAAACTTTGATAATAAAAGATTACATTACTGAAGTTTTAAATTTTAAAATCATATTCATATGGATCATTTATAAAAACTTGCTTTTGATTTTTGTAAATGTTATATCTACATAAAATGAACCACTAAATAGTGCATACACACCCCAATCTAGTGACAATAGATGAACAATTAAATTGATTTCATTTATGGTTCAATTCCAACAATAAATAAGGTGGCCTTGGGGACTCATTGAAAGTGCATGGTTTGAAATTACAGAGTTTGTTATTTGATTTTCTATATTGGTAGGTTTGTACATTCATTTTCAAACTTTAAAGGCAAATTTCAATCCAATGCAATATGAATGCTCTTTGCAATTGAATTTTAAAGATTTAAGAGGTTGTTAATTTGGGGGTTCTAATATGTATAGGACCCATGATATGAAACACATAAGAAATTATGCATTGTGAATAAACTTTTGCAAATTATTTTTTTTCAAAGAATAATAATAGATGAGAAAAACAATGTGAAAGTTTAGTGTGATTTACAACGAAAGGGTATTAAACCACATTTGTGGTTAACTACCAACCCTCAAAGAGATGGTAAGATACTAAAATTGGTAGCCCCATACATTTTGACAATTATTGAGTTTAATATTTTTGCGTCCATCATTGAGAATTTAAAGACACCTCGAAGTCATGTCATGTATTGATGATAATGCAACACATTCAATGGAGGAATTTTGGGGCTTTAAAATCCCATGATTACCACATATTAGTGTAACTTTTCCTTTGGCATTAATAGGTCTTTTAACTTTAAGACCACAAATGGTAGTTACGAAGATTTGTAAAGTATTTAAGAGGTTTTGTAGTAAGGTCTATAATCTTTTTGACATTGAACCACTTTAATTAGATGTTTCAAATTAGTGTAACATTGGTGGAAATACACTTCCCATTTTTTTGTTTGGGCATCATGATGGGTGATTGCAAGGTAGGGTGGCTCATTTTTTGTGTTGCAATTTAGTTTTTTGCAAAGTGGCGTGCATTTATATGTTATTAACATGACATTTTAAAAAAAATTCAAATTTGTGGTTAAATTTAAATTTTCAACTTGAAAAAGAAGACATCTATAAAAGAAATTGCAACATACATACACTAAATTTATAGTAATGAACTTTTGAAGTTGGAAAATATGGATTAGTTTACTATTTGTGCTTTTATATACATGCATTTTTGTGTATGAATTTTATTTGAGGTATATTATAAGGATTCAATATATAATATGTTTTTAAAAAAAGAACATATGTGCAAAAATATTGCTAGAAAAAAATTAACTAAAAAAAAGTTATGGACTTTTGAATGGCTTAAAATGAACCATATTTCATAAGTCCATATCATAATCATTTTTAGGTGGATTTGAATTTTTATTTTTTTAACATGTACATTAAAAAATAATTAGAATGGCTTATTTTCATATGGGTTTTTTAGTTCATTAACCACTATGTAATTCCCCACTAAATTAATGATATGAAAATAAAATTACAACTTTAACACTACCATATGGACTTTTAGGGAGTGGAGCATCTGTCGAAAATGAGCCACCTTAGAGTGCATACACCCTAATCCGTTTGTTGTACCACCTAGTGGATGAGTTGGATATACGTGGACTTGTTGCTACTAGGTGGATGTATCTCATAGAAAGATACATGAAGACCTTGAAGTTATATGTGTGTAATATCACAAGGCCATAAACCTCAATGACCAAGGGATACATATGAAATGAATGCTTGGGTTTTGTTATTGATTATTTGCAATGGTTTGATGTCGTGAAGTGATGCATATGGGATGTTGAAAAGGAAGGAGACACAAATGAGGTGTTGGAACCAAATTCTTCATGATTATAGCTTTATGTGATGCTGGACACCAATATGTATTCACCAACATATCTATTATGATGTCATGGATGTAGTAAGTGCTGATGTATATTGACAATGTACTTTGCAAAATAGGTTGATGATTTTCATGTTGTTTTCAGCATGTGAAATTTCAAATTTGTCATATTATTAATTGTGTTAATTTTACTAATGTAGGAAATGGGACTTGGAATGAACATCTAACCCAAATACACCTTCTTCTGTTTGATTGGGTCAAAGGTGTGATCCATGGCTAGTAGTTGGATTTGGGCAACATAGATGGTTTGGATGCAATCTTGTTCTGTAGTAAACCATCACAAGTAGCACTACAATACATTAAAATGCAAGCTTATGGTAACCACTTTAGATTGGATGACCCAAAGAATAGGTTTTACAAACATATGATAAGGACATTGCTTCAATGTTTGATCAATAAACTATTGATGAGCTAAAAAAGTGTATGTCCAATATGTAGGAATATTAAAAGACATTGAAACTAGATTATGGCCCAATGCAAACTCCTATTGTGAATGGCTAAAATGAAAAGACAATTGAAGAAACCCAACATATGTATGAGAGAATGTTGGGTTCTTCATTTTAATTTTTAGCATAGGCTACCAATGACATTCAAGCTTTTCATATTTCCAAGCCAACTGATGTAACTATTCTTTTTTTTAAACTTGAAAAAACCGGGTTGGAAAGTTGTCTTATGAAAGGTGGCAGGTTCTATGAGAGAGGTTGAAGATGTAGAAGATGTTTTCATCACAACAATAGTGGAACCAAGTGGGCTAAATGCTCCAATTGGATTGCCATAAAATTTGAGCCATAAAATTGTCAATAAAGGCAATCTTTTGGCATGTAGATGGTTTTAAAGTTCATTAATGTATCCCATTGTGTTCCAAGAGAACATTGACCTCATTTGAATGTGTGAGTTTGATAAATAAATGACATTTTTTGCCCATGTTTTTCAAAGGTCTGAAATTGCATTGAGAGTCTAGCCATACATGGCCAAATCATCTTCATTTTGTTCTTCACAAGTAATTTATTCATATAGAATGGTAGTACTTTCAATTAAGCCACATGGATAATGCTAAAAATGTGATAGTCTAGTGAATTGCTTTTTTGACCAAATTATAATTATCCAACCCTGTTGCATGTTAGGACATGATTCCTTCTAATGGTGCCTAGGTACCTATACCTATTACCTACCTACCTATCATAGTAGGTACGTACTTATATACCTATTTAATTTGGTATTTATATACTTACCTAATTATCTATTATGATATTTAGGTACTTACCTATATACTATGGTATTTAGATACTTACCTAATTATCTATTATGGCACAATAAAAAATTTGATCACAAATTCAAGTACTTTCAAGAAAGTTGAAAAAATATTTTTTCTAGTTGGGCATCAATACCTCATTACATGCTCAAACTTGTGCACTATTTGCATTGGAGATTGCACTACATTTGACTCATTTGCACCTATGGAGTGCTCGTCCCTTGCACAAGACAAAATCCACCAAACTTGAGTGTGACTTGTAAAAACTAGGTGTACTTCTCACCTTCATGAAAAATTTCAAAACTTTGTGTCTTATTGCACAAAAATGAAGACAAAATTTGCAATTTTTTCCCTCTTCTTACACAAATGGAGACCACCCATCACTTGAAGTCTCAATTTAGCAAAAGCTAAATTCCACCATAAAGATGATATCTTGAGATCTTTCAACTCATGCAAATTTGAGCACAAGCTAGGTTGGGAGCATCAAGATTGAGTGTGAGATTATTTGACTCATGAAATTTCAAGCCAAGCTAAAGTTGATCTTCAGACTCCTTTTTACTCATGAAATTTCAAGCACAAGCTAAGTTGGAGGGTAAAGACGATCTTGAGATGAGCTTGAGACTCTTTCTGGGTTCTCAAACTTCAAGCACAAGCAAAGGTTGAGCATAGAGATGATCTTGAGATCATTTCACTCATGTATTGTTATCTGCTGCAAAATGCAAAGGTAACACAGCCTGATGATGGCCCTTCTGCCACTAAGAATGTGGTCAAAATGCATTGAACTTGCAAAGTGAGAGAGGGGGTGAAATGTGTAGAAAACTCTGCTTTGGGACTCTGAAGGATGTGAAAGTATGTGTTGCAATGACAACACTTTACCAATACTTTATTCACCTGGTCACAAAACCCATTTTTGTTAGAGTCTGAGAAACTGTACATATCTGCTGCCGCACATGGAAGGAGCACAAACTACAGGCAACCTCATTTGGTGGCCTATTTTGTGAAGAATTACATGTTGAAGCAGAGTGAACAAACACCAAGTTGTGGCAGAGGCTAAATTTTAGGTTGAAGATGACATAGTAAAGATACCAAGTTGAGAAGCAATAGCACTCCCAAGGTAGAGTTTCCCGTCATGCTCTTGTGAATCACTCAATGAATGCACCTTTTGTCCAGTCTGATCCTCAAGTATCTCAAGCAACTTACCCTCTGAGCTGTATCGAAGAACCACAGCATGGGGCTTTGGTGTGAATAACTTGAACAATTGCTTTTGTGCAAGGGGAAGCCTACCAATTGCTTGACGGATCCATGGCACACCTCCAATATAAATATCCAAGCTTGTGCGAAGGCTGTGTAGTGGCACCCAAAACTCCCCTCTCTCATTGCCTCCCAAGTTGTCTGGAATACCAGGAAGGTTTTCAACAAATATGTCTGAGGTTCCTGCCTTGGGTCCCTTCAGCCAATACCTCCACAATCTGCAGGACCTCACACCCACCACACAAGTGAAATTCCAAAGTACATAGGTACACACTACAGCCTGAGGTTGTACCCTTAGTAGTATGAGCAGAAAGAAATTCCTGGCAACCACCTCACCCACCGAATGCATACATGATACAAGATTTGGGAAATGTTTTGCAACACGTAAAGTCCGAAAACCAAACTGCAAAAAAAAACCAAGCGCCAGTAGCAGCTGTCCATTTTGACTAATCACCTTAGCAATTAGCACTGCCACGAAGTATTATGGTTGCACTTTGTACAGTTGTATAGATAGTTACAAGATGGTTGCACTTTGTCACTGTTATACATTTATTGCATGATGGTTGTTGCAAATTTGTCACTGTTCTACATTTGTTGCAAGATGGTGGTTGCACTTTGGGCGCTGCCAAAGTTAGAAAAATGGTTTCTGCAGCAGAGAACCACACCTGCTGGCAAGAAGCTCCACAAAAACCAGGAAGGTGCCATCCTGACTCACTCTCACTCCATTTGAAAAGCAGAGGCCATCAACCAGCACTGTTGTAATTTTGGTAGCAGGGTCATGCTTCAAGAGTCTACCTGTGTTATCACCTTCAAGCAATGCAACAAAGAAATGCCTGCAAATCAATCAAATAACACGCCTCTTAAAGCTCATGAAACTCGGTTCCAAGAAATCTTACCCAATGCAGACAGAAATTATTCTATGTCCAGCATTACTCCATCATCTTCCAACAGTAGAGAACTTTCAAATCCTTCTTCATTATTATCAAACCTAGAATTGAATCCATGATGTTAAGGACCAGATTCAAACCTGCGAGTGTACTTGGTGCTGGAATCTGTGAAGTAGATGATGCCATTCTCATCGACATCAAGGTTATTGGGGAACTTGAATGGGACACCATCAAGATCTGCAACAACTGACTCTGCCACTCCACCTTTAGGCCCAACTTTCATGATACCCAGGTAGCAATCTGCAATGTAAAGCTCCCCAGTCTTCTTATGAAATCTGAGTCCCAAAGGCCTGCCACAGATGTGCTCATATTGTGGCTTCTCTTCAGCTGGGAACTTGTCATAATCACAGATCTCTGACCTGATAGATTCCCACCCACCACATCATGCCCATTTCGTTCACCAAAATGGTACAAAGTTCAGGACAAGATGAAGAAACAGGATCATAAGAAATTTTTTTCGCTGCAAAGATGTTGAAAAAGAACACAAAACACTTGCTCTAAAGAGATTTTGTCTGTTGTCACCTATTGTTGTTTGTGGTGGCGAAAGTGATCCAACCAAGCTCAGGGCCATCCCAGCGAATGATGCGCCCATCACTGACGCCCGTATAAGGACCTCTCCCTTGAGGGTCGAATGCAATGCTCTCAGGGCCCACAAATTCCCCCTTCCACTTCACATCCGTGGCTTGCAGTTTGTTGTGATTGTCGCGGCTGAAGTTGAGCAGGGGATTATAGGCAGGCGGTGCAATGTACTGGGGATCGAAATCTGGAAAGTTCGACGCAATCGACAGCTTCAAAGGATCTGTTGCCAAGTACCATGCTACCAATGCAACAAGCCCAAAACCCACAACAAGACTCGGACCCATCTTTGCCCTCCTCCTCCTCCTCCTCTAGGTTCCGATCTCCGTGTTCTCCTTCTTTTTCCTCTCGGCTTTTTTTCCTTCTTCGTCTTCTTCTTCTTCTTCTTCTTCTTCTGGGTTTTCTTCTCTTTCTTCTTTCTTCCTCACTTGTATGGCGATGGCTGCATCTGGCGACCTAATCTTGCGACAAAAAGCTGTTACAGCAGTGCAGAATTTATTATTCAAACTGTCGTGACAGTGATGATGATGAGATTTAGAGACAAAAAAGTTAAAGAAAAGAGTTCATGTTATGGCAAATTCTTCAACAACAATTTTGCATTGGTTTTAGTTTGGAGGTGCAGATCTGTCCAGTGTGATCACATAAGTACCCGATACTCACACATCAATGAATGAATGAATGGATAGGGAGGAGAGTTTTGTGGAACAAGAATGTACCCTTTTACTACTTTGTTGGCAATCGCAATCTTGCCCAGTAATGAACACAAGTTGGACTTGAGCAACAAACCAACAAGCACATGATCATCAATAGAGTTACCTAAAGTCAGGCGATTAGGGGGCAAGAACGGCCAGTTTCCGCATAATGAGACATGAAACGCGTAAACTGGGAATGAAAATTTTACAAACTGAAATAAATTGGGACCCAAACTAGTTTTTCTGCCACTTTTGGTGGTAAACTGAGTTTCATCCTGTGTTTCCTTTTTCCTGAGCGCCTCCACTGCTGCCACATATATTTTCACTGATATACTTGTACAACTACTATAATTACTCTCGAACCTTGTGCATTAAATGCTGAGTTCCAGCATTTCATACCCAGATTTAATAAAATTTCCCTACTTTGCGGATACCACTGAAAGAGGGGATAGGGTGGCGAAAGGAGATGAGATAGGGGGTGAAACAGAGGGTGACTTTTACTGATAACTCTATTATGTACCAATTTGTTTTCATTTGTAGCATTACTTATAACCAGTTATCAAAGCAACAACAGCAGCAGCAGGAACAAAGCAACCAGGCAGCTGCTTCTTCACATTCCTTGAAGCATTCCCTAAACTTCCCATGTGGGTCTTTGGAGAGCACTGTATCTGCCTCAATCAACTTCAAAGGAAAAGAGAAAGAAGAGGGATCTTACACCTAACCCTAAGTTACAACTGGGACAGTCCTTTACTCCTTATGCCTACTCTTAAGTTAAAAGTGAAGGGTTCTTATGCTTACTCCTTAAGAGTGAAGGGTTCTTTATACCTACTCCTTAAGAGTGAAGGGTTCTTATGCCTATTCCTTAAGAGTGAAGGGTTCTTTATGCCTACTCCTTAAGAGTGAAAGGTTCTTACACCTATTCTTATGACAACTCTTTGAGAGTGAGAGGAGGATTCTTATGTCTATTCTTAAGAGTGAAGAGTTTTTATGCCTATTTTAAAAAGGGTTTAGGGTTTAAAAGTGGAGCATCCTTGTGCCTATTCTTATGCAGAATCCTTAAGAATGGACAAGTTCTTACACCTACTCTTTAAGTTACGAGTGGAAGGTTCTTAGACCATTTCTTAGAGCATCTTCATCAATGTTTAGTATTCTACGATTACTCCTACACCCTACTCCTCAAGAGTAGAGGGTTCTTACACCTAGATCTTATGCATATTTCCAGGCATATAGTCCCTTCGACTCTTGACGAGTAGGTGTAAAAACCTTCCAACACATTGGTATCTTGTTCAATGAAGGGTAAAAGGTTGAGGGAGAGGGTCTTCAAAGTAAGAGGTTCCTTTAAACAGTCAAAGGCCATTTATATCTTTACATCTGGACAAGTAATAGTCAATGTCCAAATCCATAGTAGAAAAATCATTTTAAAGGGGGTTAAAATGACCACTGCAAAATGGAGATCAACTTTGGGAACCCATCACCATCACCCCTTGGCTTTACCATGAACATTACATGACCGAAAACATAGGTAGGTATGTCATGAGGCATAGGAGTGGGAGGGTTCTTACACTTAACTAAGTGGTATCCAAAGATGATTTAACAAAATTTGGAGACAATAAAATGTGAATTGAAAATTAAAAAAAATCCTTTTATATTTTTGGCTATCCACTGAAACTTAGTAAACAATCGGATGATTTTTTAAAAAAATATTTAGATTTATTTGCAAATTTTCATAACTGAAAGAACCAAAAAAACACTAATTTCTTGCCAGCTTGAACAAAAAGAATGACCACTGGGCAAAAAATTTCCAATTTTTGTTAAATAAAAACATTCCTCTCTCTCTCTCTCTCTTTTAAGAGTAGGTGTAAAACCTTCCTCTTTCGTACTACTAACAAACATACATTGAAGTAACATGGCAAAAGTTCCACATTTCAATGTCCAATAATATTTTATTTGGAAATTCCATGTTGAAAAACACTGTAGAATATTCTTTTAAAAATTCTCTATTTTTTTTTCTTCACAAATGTTTTTGTTCTTAGACAAAAATAGTAGATTTTTAAAAATGTTTTAAGAACCTCCCTAAAATGTGCATAATTGGTTATGAAGAGCAATGCGAAGCCTTAAGTTATGTAACTTTGTAAATTCAGAATGAAATTAATTTCACATGTCTAAACACATCATTTGCATTATTTTTATTTATTTTTTAAATGTAATTTCACATCTCTTTGATTTCATGATTCATCTCTGCACACTTTGCAACAAGAACCCGCTCCAAAAGCAAAGCTTCTTGATCTTGGTTGTTGATCAAGGACAAATATCAATGGTTGATTGACTTGTTTGGCTCTCCCTGTAAGGAAGAGACAAAGGGAAAATTTGATGTAGTTTTTCATTTGGTCCTATATATTTTGAGGAATGTTCACCAAGTGTGCTCATCTTTGGTGACTTGTGAGTGGTGTTCTCTACAACATCCAAGTTCTTTGGTTTCTTGGGTGAATTTTGCGACTTGGCTGCAACCCCAAAAAGAATTAAAATCCAATGCAACTCATACAAAAGGATTCTTGTGCAAAAAATGCACAAAACTCCCCAGATTTCAAGGATTAAAACTCTTTTTTTCGGCCATGTGTAGAAAATTGGTTCCAACAGCTCATCAAAATATAGCCAGATTCGTTAAAATTGATCTACTTTCCTCTCTCACCTCTAGCCAAATTTGGCTAATTTGCACTATCATTATAATAGTTGTTTTGAAAGGAATAAATTATTGCAGAAGATTGTGCACACTGATGACGACCATGAATGTCTAGCCATCTCTCCACCGGATGTGTCATATAAGACAATTTGTGCATGTGGTTATTTTGTATATATCGGTAGATCAAAACCCATGAAACTATGTGTAGATCACATCTGCACAATGATCCAAATGTTTGTTTTAGTTTTAAAAAAATTCAATGTATGAAGTTGTCTAGATGCATCAAGATAGGAAGATCTCGATGTACTGCTTCAATATGTCTGTTGGTCACTGCACAATATTCACCAATTTGACACTTGAACAAAAAAGAGGGTTTAGGGTTTAAGGTTTCGGGTTTAACAAAAAAAGAAGTACATATCAAAATTTCTTACAACCATACTGCAGATTAATTAAAAACATAGCGATTTCAACCATGGGTTAGCTACATAAATGCAAGGTTTGCAACAGCACAACTTAAGAAGATTTGCAGTCGACTAATAATCAGTTGAATTCAAGATGTTGCTGCTATTTACAACCTTGTGGATGATCAACAAACCTGAAGAAATTTCTTTAGTGATTTAGAACATCAACAAATGCTTTCTGTACACTTCTGCACCTGGAGCCATAATCATGCATGCATCCAGACCATTGCCCATGCCCATCCAGAACTCTATAAACGTGCCCTGGTTACCAACTCATTTATATAGAATTCAAAACTCTCAGGTGCTACCTTGCTGCCTTTTCTAGAGGTCAGCTAGTAGTACTGAAGGCAATGAAAGGAGATCACAATCCACTGGAGAGCAAAACAACATCACCTCAGAACACATTTGAATCACAAAATTCATCAGTTAACCCAAACAGCTCCGCAAATTCCAAATTTGTGATTTTGGCAAGTTGACCTGAGTATTATTTTGCATGTCCCGCATGACCAAAATTGTGTGAGAATGATAAAAACAGTTATTGGTACCTTGAGCTTTTCATCACCAAGGTGTGCGTTGAGACTCTGCATCCATCACAAGCCTTATATGTTAAGCCTCACAGTAGCCTATAACCTCCACACCACCTCTTGAGCTCTTGCTATTAACATAATGTGATAATCTATTCAGTAACATCCCACTACCAAGTATGACGATAATGAAACAGAAGATCACCACACCTGATTATCGCCAACACTGCAAGAGATGTGATCCATGTGCATCTATATATCAGATTTGCCAAATTGCTCAGAGATTTTGACAAGATCTGAGCCTCCCACAACACTGACTGTCACCACCTGCACCGCAGATGAAACAAACCAGCTCAGACTTTCCACTGTATAACCTCACTCAAATACAGGATCACTCAACTTACTGCTTCAAGTAGCTGCTTGCAAAAATTCTATATATCTACTACTAGTCTCATCAAGGATCAGTGGTAGACAGCACTGTTGAAGACCCATGGCATGTGGGGTTCCAGTACAAATGTGCATCTGACTACAAAAACTTGGGGGGATTAGTGACAAACCAGGTCTGCCAAGAATTGGCAGCTGGCCTTTAGCGAGATTCAAGACAGGTTTGGGCATCCCTGACATTTCTTGTTCTTGAGAGAAAGGTATGATTGTTGTCAACGCACATACATGCACTCAGAAACCAATTCAAATTTTGATCACCAAGATTCTTGGAGAGGGTTTACAATGTTTATTACATGAGGACACAACTTAGAGAGAACTATTTGTAAAGGGCACTGTGTGTCGGTTATGTAGAAGACAAAAAAAGTGTATTTCAATCTATGATATGACATATGTCACTAAAACAAACCCCCAGTTAAAACCCTACACACCAAAAGAAAGAATACATGGTCTTCAGTCATGGGGGCATAGGTGTAAGAAAGGGCCACTGAGAGGCTGCACAAGATGGTGGGTGTTGCAATGTCACAGCCAACATTTTAGTAGACTTCCTCACATGTCGATTCGCCAGCACCTGGAACAAGCAGGATGCACAAATCCAACCACAGCTGCAGGGACCAATCGTAAGTAATTGGTTGCTAGTGACAATCAGCCCTAGAGTCATTCTGTGTAAGGTGAAGCACCAGAGCAAGGGCATTACTGAAATAAGAGCCTGTGTGAGGCAGCAATTGAGCGCTGCCCTGATTTCAGTAAAGCCCTTGTCCACTTGCTTTACTGAGTGTAAAGATTGAACTTGCATTTTGTTTTTTCATTTTTAGTAAAACTGAATGCCCACAGGAGCGCAACTTTCCATTCCTGAAAAGCCTGGTGAGATTTTAGTACACTCTGCAAGGTGCTCTCTAGAGATACTAGAGAAATCAGAGGAGGTCGTTTACATTGTTGTCAATGAGTGCAAATCTTGTGCTTCGAACATTCAAGTAGTCACACTTAGTTCAGTTTACCTTTGAAAATTTAGACACACTTGGTGCCATGTTGTGAAGTGACCAATTCAGACAACAAATTTTATCATGTTGGTTTAAGAAAGATCCTAGATCATTCGGCAATAGAATTCTAATCAGTTAATATTGCACTGTGGATCTGATTAAATGGCAAAAAGCACAGATGTTCCAACTTTCCTTCATGAACTTTGTTTTATGTCAAAAGAGTTCTGATTACATGTTAAACCAAAAGGTTCACAGAGTGCATCTCCTCTGCAGAGCATAAAAAATTTGCATTCAGAAGTGGAAAAGAAAAAAAATTCTACATGAGAAAAACAGTCTCTCACAACCATCCAACTAATTTTTTCCTTCCAAAACCCTTTTTGGGTAATTTAATTGAATTTTCAATGACAGAAAATACTCAAAATTCAATATCTCCTGCAACTTAGGTGTAAAGAATTCCAAATCACCTTCATTTAAATCTCTCTCACTCACTCACTCACTCACTCACTCACTCAGGGCTTTCCAACAATACCAACAAGAGTGAGACCAAATTCCTTTATAATTTTTTAGTTTTGATTTAAATGAATTTTCAATGCAAAAAATTGTTCAATATTCAATAACTTTTCTCCATTGTAGGTTGAAACATTATGAAATCAACTTGGTGCACCCTTACTCATCCACCGCTCTCCAGTGGTACCAAGAACATGACAGGAGGCACTAGGGTTTGGAAAAATCTCAATGCAACAAACAAACAAACAAAATAAACAAAACAAACAAACTACCTTCCTTCATAGATAGATAATTGTTTCAAGCAAAGAAGAGAAGAGTGGAAGGCTTAATTAAGCAGTACTTATGATTTGATCCTTTGCTTATAACAATTGTTTGGGCATTCCTCCAAACCAGCATAGGGGAGAATCATGTGTAGTTGGAGAGAGCACTACCAAGACTGAAGAAACCAAAATTCTCATAGGAGACTTCTGAAAAAGAAAGGAAAATATACAACGAATATAATAAGGATTCATGAAGCCATTTTACAGACTCAGAATTAGGGTTTAGAGTTCAGATGTTGAGACTACCAAGCTGTATGTTAGAATTTTCTAGGTGCCCTCCCAATAGAACTGATGCCCATCACTAACAACCAGGAAGTCTGCCCATCTAGCATATAAGGCATGGAAAAACCAGTTGACATTCCATAATGACTCGAGGTTTGATGTCTCAACTATAGGACTAGTTCTTACTAGCATGAACACAACTTCAAAAGAATTTAACCATTTCTGTGAAACCCACAAAAAGATTATACCATTCAAAGTTGAATAGGAAGCTTGTTTGACTAGCAACAAAAAATCAAGATTTGCACTTTCACCAGTCAAATTATCTCACCATGAATTTCTTTTGGTTGCACTTCAACCCACCTTAGTAGTTGTATCACCTCCCAAATTTGAATGAAAAGATCGATTTATTTTTGGAGTGAATCTTTGCAATCCATGATGATCAAGTACAAGCATTAATATGTCATAGATGGCAAACATTGAATAAGAACAATGAATTAAATATGAATGCAATTTACATCACATTTTGATAATCAGGGTTGAGGACCTTGATGGCCTAACCCAGAATGGGAACGTTCTCCTTTATTAGGCTTGGTTAATAGTTGAACCCCACCCCCCACACAAAGCCTCACCCGGTGTTTCTCTTGACTCATTTGCTGGGAAAATATAGTTTCTTTTTTGTTCCCTGAAAGCCAATTTCTTTTCTTGCCTACCCACTTTCCAAATCCCTCTCTTTCGCTCTCATCCCTTTCCCAACAATGTTCATGTCCCTTGACCTCCTCGGGACACAAAACGAGGTGATTGCCAGCAAGTGACATATTCTCACCTTTTCTCCAAAGCAAGATCATCATCCCGGGACCCATCCTCTCCTTGATTCAACCTTTTCCCTAGTGAACATCTTCTCTTCAGGCCATTCCCTTTCAAGGAGACCCATGTGTACATCTTCATCTTTGAGCAACATCTTTTCCCCGATCATTGTCCACTACCAAAGACACGTCTTCCCAGCCCATTCTTTTTCCAGCCTCATCTTCTCCTCAAAGAAAGTACTATTCTTGAAGCACATCCTCTCCTTCACCCCATTTCTGGGGCCACATCTTTTTAGGAACCAGAGTCACTCCTTCTTCCTTCCCTCCTTTGTTTCATCCATTTTGTCATTGCTTCCAAAGGAATCCCTTCTACCTGCTAGCCTAACCTCTTTTAGATTATTTTTATAAATGGCTTCTTCCTTCATTTCTTTGCTGTGTTGCCCTTTTTAAATGGACAAGTAAATACCTATTTAGTCCACATGTTGAGGTTGATTGATATTTGCCCACAAACAAGATGTGCAGTCATTTTATTAACTCTTGGTGGGATCTAATCCTCATTACATGGGCTGACCCTTTTGATTAAGTAGGTTTTGTTTGGATCTTGTGCTCATTAAATGGGCCCATTGAGAAACTTTTTATTTTATTTTGAAGGGGATGATGATTGAAAGGATGGGTATGTTGAGCACTAATTAGCTCAACCCAGTTTTGGTTAAATCTAAGAAGATCGACTAATGAAATTTTAAGGGTTTAATATGAAGTTCATGAGGTATTAAGATGATCCTATCTAGGATGGATTGCTAGGGGATGGGTGACCTTGTTAGAATAAGGTGGGGATAAGATCATTGGACTTGGGCAACATAGGATTGTCCTATCCTGACTTGGGCCGGAAAAGCTTATCATATAAGGGGGATCAACCTTGAAGAGGGTGTTAGATATTAAGGCTTGGTCAAAATAATAGTTTTTTCTTCTTCTTACAATTTGTTAATCATCTTCACTCTTTTTACCGATGAGTGGTGTGTGAGGAAATGGTAGAGAAGTGAGGAGCGATGATGAGTAGTGATAGCTGGTGCCATTGGATATATCATGAAAAGGTGAACTCACAAGAGGAGGCTATTCTTATTACATCATGAGGGAGATGGACTATTCAATTGCACACAAATTAATAGAAGGTGGAGCTACAAGTATCATTGGTGGGTGATGGTTGCTGCTCAAGAAAGATTTTGGTGGGTGTTCCACTCAAGGGTGAAGGTGGGAAAGGTACATGGACCTTGTGTTTGGCTTGGAAAAAAAAGGAGGATGAGGAGGTGGAAGAAGGGGTTGACCTAAGGACAAAGTAGAGGTGTCCCTTCAAATGAGGGTAGAGAAGATAGGAAAAGAACTTAGTTTCAAGGAGTTGGGATAATTAGTGTTGTTAGCAAGGAGTGGAGGTAGGATAGAGAGAAAAAGTTGCTAGTAGACATGATAATTTTATATCAAGCATGAGTAGGAGCTTGGTGGAGAGGAAATGCCCAACTAGGGATTAAGTAACCTCATGTAATTTTTTTTCTTTTTTATGTGTGAAATTTTGTTTTGAAGAATATTGTTCCCACTTGCTGCATGTTGTGTGTGTGTGGTCTTGGTTGTGAATCCTTAGTTTAGGATTATGGTTAATTATAACAAAAGTGAGAGGATTGTGTGTGAGTAAGAAAAGTAATTGTTGTTTGGCTCAGACAAGGCAAAAGAAAAATGATTATATCCAAAAAAAAGAAAAAAAAAGGTTGATTTTTAATTGACTGTGATTCATGGGTTAAAATTGTGGTGAGTATAGTAAGAGTAAGAAGATAGTGTTGTGAGGAGGAAGTCTAGTTGTTGTTGTTTGAATCAAACAAGTCAAGAAGAAGATGATTATATTCAAAAAGATAAGAAGAATTCAATTCACTAGGTTAGGGTTGTGGTTAATATAACAAGAATAAGATAATAGTGTTTTGAGTAGGAAGGGTAACTATTGTTTATATTAGATAAGGCACACTCAAAATAATTATATCTACCCAAAAAACAAAAAAAGAAATTAATTTTCTATTTGTGACACCCTTTGGATACCCCCCAAGGGGTAAGGGGGAGTGGTTTAAATTAAGTTGTTAAACTAAACTAATTTTGCATTCAGCAGGACATGTTGACAATTCCATGCAATTTTCATTTTTTTTCCCCCTACTTTTGTGTGATGTTTTTCAAATGTTGATCATCCATAAGTATATGTGGCTAAGTTGGATGATATTCAAAACATGAAAGTAAAACATCTTAAGCACGTTTTCATATTTTAAGTAATTGTGGTGATTATTTTTGGTGATTTTTTGTTTTTAAAAAATTGAAGTTTTTTAAAATAGAAAATGTGTGACAAAATGTTATTTTTTCAAAATATTCTTCACAAAATGATGAAACTTTGTCATAAAATTAAGGTTTAAACCAATGTTGGTCTAAAATTGAAGTTTACATCAAGTATAACATTAGTATCAATGTTGGCATTAAAGACCAAACTAGCTTGGTATTCACTTTTATGATAGTGGGGATGATACCAATAGTGCTCCAATGTGTGGAAATATCAATTTGGGACCAAACCAAGTTGGTATTAGGGTTTGGGCACCATGGTTGGTACTCATACCATGCAACTTTTGTTGGGCTCAAATTAGCCTAACCTAATTTTACTTAAGGAAGGGTAGGATTATTGGGCTCAAATTAGGTTGACCCAATTTTGATTAGGAAGGTTAAGACAAATAAGGAAGTTTTGGGAGTTAAGCTTGAATCTAAGTGATAGGTTAAGAGGTATGCATTTATCCCAATATAGCTTAATGAGGTGACTTGGTAAAGAAAAAGGGGAGGTAGGTTGACCACTTAAAGTTAAGGTCAAATTTCTTGTCCTTGTCCAAGACCAGCTAACCTCATAAGATAAAAAGGTACAAGCAAGGGGAAGGAGGTTTTCTAGAAGTTTTAAAGCAATTAGGGTTAGGGTAGGGCATCACTAGTGGCGCCTCCAAGGAGTTTATAAACAAGGAATTAGTGTTGATTTCTTTTTCTTCTTCTTGAGTGATGAGTGAAGCATGGGAAAGAGGTTGTAAAAGGAGGGAATGATGATGCTAAAGGCATGAGGTCTTGGCAATCATGAGGAGGCAAGGAGGATGAAGGTGGGATGCCACAACAACATGAACTAACTAGCTTTCCAAGGAGTGGTCAAATCAACATTTGTTGGAAAATGGAAGCAAGATCTTCAAGTAATGGTGGTTGTGGCAACACAAGGGTAGGAATTCATGAGCATGGTGAATGGGAGGCAATTGGTGGAGGTCAAGCAAAAGTACTTAGACTTGTTGGAATAAAAGGGTTAATAATATAAAAGGGGAGAAAGTTTTGAGTTTGTGGGGTGTGAAACCTATGAACAAAGGTAAGGGTCTACCGTCTTGTGTAACAAGAACAAGAAGAGTTAGAACTCAAGTTGTCCAGGAGAAGAAAGTAAAGAAGAAGATTATTTAGGAATGTGGTAGAGAGCTTTGGAGATATAGGTAGTTGGGAGGAAGTGTGTAGTGAAGGAAAGTAATGTAGAAACAGTGTTAGGGTTAGTAAGGAAGAAAGAAGTAGAAGACTTGAAAATTGAACCAAAATTACAAGTTGTAACCACTTCTTGAAGGTGTGACATTTGTTTTGTTGGTAATATTTGTTGTGCTTTTGGTTTAAAAATGCTTGCATGATGCTAACTTGGTTTAGGGTTGTAGCTCGTTAAGTGTAAGAAAAAGGGAGTGGTAAAGAAGTAGGATATATGTCTACACTAGACAAGGGAAAAGGTAGAGAAGGGAGTGGTTACAAGAAAAAATAGGATAATTTTCTGCAGCAAATAGGAGAAGTAATAATAAATTAATTAAAAAAAGAAAAACAAGAATTTATGACTCCCCCTTTGATAATCTCCAAGGGGGTAACAAAGGGGTAAAGGGGAACGATCCAAGACAAAGTGTTGAGGGCGTGCTAAAGTTGCACCTAACAACTTTCACTCTCCACTCTTTGGTATCAGCAATGGATTAGGGTAGCAATTTATGGTAACTATGGCTCAATCAATCCAAAGTGGCATATGCGATATATGGTTAATTTTTTATGTTTTATTAGGTTGGTGGCCTTTGACTTTACAATAGGCTACACTAGTTAAGAGTTGGAGAATGCTTTTGAGCTATCTTTCAACTACACATGACCAAACACATGTTCATATTTTGGCCACTCTTTTCAATTTCAGAATTCATCTTGTTGTAATACCAACTTTCACCTTTGATGTGAATTAGCCCTAAATAAGGATGACGTAAGACCATGTCTGGTTATTGAATTCATGACATGATTTGAAAGACCCAAAGACAAATGAAAATTCTTGCATAATTGAAAATCTGTTGGCATTTACATTGATACTAGAGTTCAATATATATATTGGCTTTTATTAAAAAACAAAAATATTGATAAACTCAATATCATAAACTCAAGTTTATTTATACCAGGCCAACACTGGCTTGAACACCGCATGTGGTTCCACCTCCTTTTGTAATATGGTCCCACTTGGTTTCAATTATGTTTTTGGATTTCCCAATCATAATTTCCCATGCACACAATGATGTCAATATAGCATGAACATGGTTTGGAACTTGCAATTGGTTGGGCTGCCTGGTGTGGCAAGTTTATTGTGCACAACGTGGGCGGAACTTACAACTGGTTGGCTGCCTTTCAAGTTAAGTTATTGTGAGCTCAATGCAAACAAACACTAGGCCATGACATGTGTTATGTACTACTATATAGCCAGCCAACCAGGAAATTATGTGGCTCACTTGTCGTCTTTTATGGTAGCTTATTGCCAATGATGTTCTAGAGGTTAGTAGGGTAGAATTGTTCAAATCGTCGTCGACCATGTATTTATGATCAAACACTTTCCAATATTTTCCTCATTCGTTAACAAAATTGAATCGAATTGAGTGAAGTTTTGTGTCATTGGATGGGCACACTGGAGGGCTAGGAATGCTCTTTGAGTGTCACAAGTGAATGACCAACACACAGAAAACACGAGAAGGGAATGAGTGATAGTTTGTTTCAAATTTGTTTTGAAAAAAATAGCACTAGACCCCTTTTCGAATTTCTGCCCTAATATTTATTTTCCTTGTTTTTAGTCTGTTTTAAGTGACACTTTGACACTTGTTTGTTGAATAATTTAGTTAATTAATTAATTAATTTTTAAGGATTTTAATTCATTTAATTATTAATTAATTAATTTGGAGGATTACATTCCAACACATGGTATAAATTCCCGAATATTTCATCAGATTCTTAATTTTGAGTGGTTGTGGCATGACGTTTGGTGTGTCTAGTTTCTGGATGAAAAACTGTTTTCTGTTGACGTTGCCTGGTACGCAGCGTAGGTAGTAGCACAAGCCAGCAAGCAGACGCTTTCTGGTCAAAGGTAGGCGCTTTGACTGGTCAAATGCGAGGCAATCCTTTGACTGGATTTGGCCTCGGACGAGGGGACAGTAGTCTGGCGACGCGAGGGAGGGAGAGACAGTAGAGAGAGAGAGCGCGAGGGAAGAGGAGGAGATGGAGATGGTTGATATGCTTTTGATTTTGATTTTGAAGGTGTTTCTCGTCTCCTCGCGATGAGGTTTGTTTTGGGTATGTTTTGTTGTTGGTGCCTGCTAAGTCTAGCGAGTGGTGCGAGGAGAGAGAGAGAGAGAGATAGTGATTGAAAAGAATTGGTGTTTGCTGTAGGAAGAAGGGAGAAGCTCTGTTCAGTTTTGGAAGGTTTGAGGACTTTGGAGCCTAGTGGAAGCCTTTGGGGGAGAAGGTGAGGAAAACAGAAAATCACAAAAAAAGGACGGGAGAAAAAAAGAAGAACTGATTGTTGTGGAAGATTTTCGGACTTTTGGAGCATTTCAACGGCTTCAAGGAGACCCGCGAGGAGGAGGGGAAGGAGTAGGAGGCAAGAGAAAGACGTATTAGGGGGGCTTGGGAATTTCGGATGGGGAAGGGAATGTCAGGTCCTATGGCGATGGATGTGTCGGGTAGAGGAACAGGGAAGGTGATGGTGGATGGGAGTCGTGGCCGGAATGGTGGTGGTGGCGGCGGCGGCGGCGGCGGTCCTCCTCCTTTGGCGGTGAACAAAGCTTCCAGCAAGATAGCCAAAGGGATACGGAGGCCAATGGTGCAGCAGCAGCAGCAGCAGCAGCAGCTCCGAGCAGCACCCCAGATATACAAGACGGCGCCCAGTGATTTTAGGTCTCTGGTACAACAGCTGACGGGTACCTCCTCCTCATCCGCTTCGTCAGGCTCGGGATCTCTAGTGCAGGATCAGCAGCAGCAGCAGCCTGGTCCTGGCCCTGTGGTGCCTACTAAGCCTGCTGTCTCACGGTTGCAAAAGATTGCCCCACCGCCGTTGCGGCCGACTTTCGCATACACAAGTTCTGTACCTCAACAACAACCGCACAAGACTGCTGCAACCTCCAGCTTACCCAGCTTGTCGACATCTTCTGCAGCTCCTCCAGGTTTCAACTCTTTACCTTTTGGTGGCGGTGGTGGGTTTTCCCCTCCTCAGAATTCTGTCCATAAGCTTTCGCCGTTTCCAGTCTCTCCCCTATCGTTTTCTCCTCTACCAGTCTTGACTCCAAGTGACCAGGTATGGGCCAGTTCATTGAGCTCATTGGAGTCTCCAATAGCTGCCGCTCAGCAGCAGCAGCTAGTAGAAAGTGCAGTGCAAGAAGCGGAAGGAAATAACCTGAAATCTTCATCGGCTGCTGCGGATGCTGCAGCTCTTCTTCCTCCTCCTCCTCTTGTGGCTCCCATACCATCACGATTCCCTGCTCCTTTGTCTCCAAAATTTTCCATTCCCTTTGGCCTACCAAGTCCAACTGGCTTGGGGATCAGCAGCAGCTGCTTCGGTATGTTTGGCATGAGCCCTTCCACTTTCTCACCCACAACACTAGGGTCCTTCACAATGGATGCAAGTTTCAGTTTTCCAGAGCCTGACATAAGCAGCATGTCTGGTCCAACACTCTCTTGACAACAATTTGGGTTTCTGAGCTTTCTTTAAACATGCTCCCCTTGTTCGAAATGGTTTTGGTTTTCCTCTTCTAGGGGGCTGTCTAGCCCCCCTCCCACAACCAAACTCAGAAAAAATTGAGAACTCCATTGAACTTGGAATTCAAGAACTGCATTGAGTTAGTTCAAGCAACCTGTGTTCATGATTTGCATTATAGAAGAAGATGTTGCTGTTGATCAGAGACATGAACCTAGTTGGCTGCCTGCTCAAGGGCTTTTTGAAAGAAGCATGTCAAAGGGAAGTTTGCAAGGATACTACATCATTAGGAGCTTCAACTGGGAGCTCGCTAAAAAACATGGAACAGGGCCGTTGGTTCTGTGAAATCGGGTTCATGTCAAGGTCATCACTGGTAATACTTTTTACAGACTGTTTTTTTCTCCCTCAACAATAGTTGGCTTCAGTTTCTCAACAAGTGTGGTCTGGCAGCTCAGACACTGCCGGGTAAGTCATAATGGCAATGACACTGACATTCAATTTTAGATGGTGAAAGGAGCTGTCTCTTTGGGACTCTGCCTCTTCAGTGAAGCTACACAAACAGTGATTCATTAAGAAAGGAAATAGAGCAAGTCACTGCAACACACAGATAAGTTGTGTGTGTTACAATTTTGGCTATGCCAGGTATTATGGTGCCCAGTGTAAGCTGACGGCTGTACAGAAGTAAGGGTGATGATGCCCTTCCAGAATTTGAAGGGTGCAGCAGGGTGGGTGTAGATTATATTGTATACGACTTGTGATGTTGAAGTTCTAAATTTACTACAATTTCGGAAATAGCTAAAAGCAATAGGTAGCCCAAGCAAGACTTGCTGTCTGTCATCAGTGAGTGCAGCAGCTCCATTTTGTAATCTTGTTGTGTCTGGTAGTATACAGATGTTGATCAAGGGTGATAAATTTTTGATGGGAGTGTGCGCTTTGTGGGACAGTGGTATCATGGTGTTCTTGTGACAGATTCTAGAGTTTCGATGCTTCTCTGGGCAAGACTAGAAGCTGTACTGTTGGATGTCTTATCATTTGGAGATATAGAAATTCAGACATTATTCTGTATGGTGTTAATATTCAGTTTTGGAATCCCTGCTTTCTTGTCAGTATGTCATATGATATATCTATTTATGCTTGTTTGGGGATCCATTGCAGGGAACAAGCACTCATAAAACATATACACTCATAATTTTTCATGTTTGTACCAACTTTGGATTTTTTTCAACTGAAAACTAAAACTGGAATTTCAGGAGTGTGATTAACTGTTCTGGAGTTGGACCATGAGTTCCTGAAAAGGAAAAAAAAAGCTAGGATCCAAGGAACCCAAGGTTCTTTGAAATTGAAAAACCTAGATGAAGCCAGGACTGGAGGTTCTCTTCAAAAGCAAAATTTTGATGGATTTCTTGCAGTTGCAAAGTTAGGTTGATTAATCCTTTGGGAGAAGCTGGAAGGTTTCATCGTTGCAAATTCTCCATCTATGCTTTCTCATCATAGAGAAGAAGTGCATGTTTCTCCTCTACCCACTGTCTCACATGGTTGTCAGAACATATGTTTCTTGTATTTTTGAGGAAAAGCCTGGCTATCAAAACACAAGCAGATCTTTACACCAACCATGTCATAGAGGACCAGCAGGGGTGCAGAAACTTGCATTGCTTTCACATCAGAGAGACAGCAAGCCCTTAGAAAAACTTGCTTCAAAGTGTATCATATCTCATTGATAGAAAGTTGAACTCAGAGATACACCTAATGCAAGGTACAGGACTTGCAAACTGAGTGCAGAAGAGTTAAATGGGTGACAGTTATCTGTCTCTAATGACCAAAGAATTGCCATCTTCAAAATGCTTACAAAACTGGTCATTTCAAATTGAAGTATTCAACAAAATGCCTTGCAACAATTGAGGAAAAAACACATATGATGTCCTAATTGGTGGCTTCAGCTGCTCTTGTTACTGGAAACACAAGTATTAAGCTTCCTATCAGAAGAGGTCAACTAGAAATCACTTACAAATGAAGTGTGTGTTTTGATATTGCTGTCCATATAAGCCACAACTTCAGATTCGCTCTGTTCAATATGCTGATGTTAGTGAAATCAGAATGGAAGATTCTTCCAAGAAAAAAATTAACTTACTAGTAACATTATTGTCAAGCTTGTACTTGTCCTCTTTATTATTGAACTCACGGACTATAAAAAAAAAGGTCAGTGATGTTTTAGGCCACTGGTGAAGCTCCTCCATTAATGTAAACGAGAGCAGGATGATAAACTGCATTTCTTGCTTTTGTCCTTTCACTCTTGAGAAGCTCATGCAGCTTGGCTTAATCCATTTCAGAAGTCCACCTCCTCACTAGACTCACAGTCAGTAAGCATCTTTGTTGTATTACAGTAGGCCAAGAAGGATGTAGTAGAGGAGAACAAATGGCAGGAAAATCAACATTTGGAATGATACCCTGGAGTATGGATTGTGACACAAAAACACAAAAACAAGGTTCCATCAGTTCTTTGATTTGACAAGAGAAAAAAATGTCTGATGTTTGTGTATGCATCCAATACTCATAGCTATGCAAAGTTCACATTCATGAGCACAAGCAACAAGCTTCAGATTTTAACACTAGACATGATCATGTACTGGGGAGTTGCTGATTTGGATATAACTTACGCAGTAGCAAAGATATCAGCATGCACGTTGTACTCGTTGGCAAGAATGAAAGTGATTATGCCTTGTGGGACTGCAGCCTGTTAACAGCAGAAAATTCAAAATTATCAAACACATAGTAACCAACTAAAACTTTCTGCACTACATAAAGCTCATGGATTATCAATTTGAGATTTCCAAATCTCATATAACCCATCCCTCAGTTTGAGAGCATCTTATATGATGATGATGCTCACATTTAGGGTTATGCAAAATCAAACCAAGATGGACACCCAAATTGAACCTCCACTAAAGACAAGTATGATCTGACTTTGAAAACTTGCTTGACGATGGAGTTTTCTCTCCACAAAGATATCAAAAAATTCAGACTAGAGTGCCTGGTTGTATCAGATTGTTTTCTGGTCATGCTTGATATTCACTTCATGAATTCAGGAACCCACTTGATGAATCTGAAATATGACTGAATTTAAGGAATTTCCTGTAAATTGTTGAAGCTTGTTGCTGCATTTGCTTCAGGTTGCTTGTTACTAAGACATGTATACACAAGGACTGAAGCCTAAGCCACAAATGTTGAAGGTATATTAGAGGCATGGTACTTAGAGAGACTCGGCTCAAGAAGTTTGTAAGTAAAACTGGCAGACTGTAGGTAATTCCCTGTACCTGAGTGATAACAAATCGCAGACTGTTCCCCCGAATGCCCACTGCTACAGAAGCTATGGTCATGATTGCAGGTCCAACTCCAAAGCGAATCACAATTCCTCCTATGGTTTTCCATAACCCACATGGCAACAGGTTTGGCTGGTTTGCCATGAACAGACCTGCAGCAGGCTCACAGAACCAAAGAGGAGTTAAGGTCTGGCCCACAGAAGAAGTTCAATGTGTGCTCTTTCTCCTCCTCCCTCTCCTCCTCCTCAAGTCCAGGTCTAAAATTTTGCAGCTGAAATTGCTGTGGATTTGCAGCCAGGTTCAGAATTTTATACAGTAGTAGATGATGATGGATTTGATCATGGGGTTTGAACAATCAATCATAAGAGTTCAACTGGATTTCAAGCATAAGTGGATTTGGTAGAGAAGTCAAAGAAAGATGTTCAGCTACTGTAAGTACCAAGGAGAAACATGGAAGCTCCCAGAGTCATATTGGTCAGAATCTGCAGCGAGGCTTCCACAATTTGCGGCATGTTAAATCCCCACCTGCATCAGAAGCTCAACATGTACACCAAGTCAAAACTGAACCCTAATTTCCAAATCCAGAACTTGTGTTTCTAGTGAATTCCTCCTCCCTGCATGCAATGCTTCACAGCAGGAATGAAAATCAAGAGCAAGCTCTGATAATTTTAGGTAATTTGGAAGATCCATTGAAGTCTAAAGAGTTCAAGCTCATGAATCAACAGTTGCACCTGTCATGACCTACCTGCTGGCAAGAAGAGAGTAGGTGAACCCAAGCACGCTGCCATACAAGATGGGGAGTCTCAAAAGTCTGAACAGCACTCTCTTGCACACTTGCTGGAGCATGCTGAATCTTTCCAGCTGCTGCTCTGGGCTAGTCTCTCTCATCACCTGCTGAGTCTCTTCCAGCTTGTAGATGGTGCTGCTCTCAAATTGCTCATGATCATGTCTTATGGTAAATGTGCTGCTGCTCTCTGTGCAATCCCCCCCTGCAGTATGATGAGCATCAGCTGCTTCGACCTTTGCTTCCTGCTGCACCTGCTGCATCATAGTTATACTGATCAAATCCTGCTTGCATGACAAATCGTGAACTACCATCTCTTTCTTGTTAGCCAACAACCCAGGAACCTGGTCCAACTCTTCCGCCTTAGTTGCGAATGCTGCAGCAGCTCCAGCAGCTCCAGCAGCTTCAACCTCTGATTCACTCGGAGAGCTGCATGAGTTTCCTGCAGCATCTGAAGTAGTAGTACCGCAACTGTTGTTGTTACCTCTTGAGAAGCTCATGATGTTCTCATGTCTCTTGAGAAGCTCATGATCTTGTGCGGCAAGAAGATTATGATTACTCACGGTCTCGACTACTATATCAAGACTACGGAAAGAGGTATCATGATCAACATGAGCTTCTTCGAGATCATTCTCCTCCTCATCAGGATAAACAACAGCATGAGAAGCTACAGCAGCTCCTCCTCCACGAGCTGCAGCAGACATGATGTGCATTTTTTGCCTCCGAGCCAAGATCAGCTCCTTCTTGTTGTTGTTGGCTTTGATCATCAGCTGCATGTCTGCAGTGATCTGAAGCTGGGCTGCACGTACTTCGAACAGAACAATGCACACATTGTACCAAAACAGACACTGTGCACTGATGATGCAGATGCTACCTTGAATCGCAATCTTTCCATACATCGGCTGCAGAAGCGGGATCCCCACGATCACCGTATTAGGTAAAGTCGCAAGCATGAAGAAGGAAATCGCCCAGTCGAATTTCCTCCTCCTCGCTGCTTCTTCTTCTTCTTCTTTTGTGCTACTGTACAAGGACGACGGCACCGCGGCCCACACACATAACATACCTGTACAAAAAAACAAGAGAGAGCAGGAAAATTGTCAGCAAAGAGAGCACAATCAACAGTAACTCCGGATCAAGACTGCAAAAGCAACTATGAGTGAGAGAGAGAGTGAATGCCCATTGCTGATGCTGGACTTAACAGAGAGGGACGGCTTTGGAGAGGAAATCCGCAGCAAGGATGCGAAGGCTGAGAGTGTAGGGGTTGTTGAAAGCCAGCACACGGAAGACATAAGCGGGAATGAGGAAGTAAGTGTTGAGTTGCGCAATGCCGACGCACTGCTGTGGCTCTTGCATCAGCTTCCACCATCGCAACGACCCGTAGCCCAGCAAGATGGCCACGTAAAGCGGCACCACTCCCACCATCACACTGTAGAATTGCGCTCCTGTGAATGCCATGCTCAAGAAAAAAAGAAAAGAAAGAAAGAAAGAAAGAATTCTTCAATCTCTCTCTCTCTCTCTCTCTCTCTCTCGCTGTGTCTGTCTTATCTTGTCAAAACTCTCTCATAAACTGCATTTCTCCTAAACTTCCATTTCCTGCAGTTTATGATCTGACAAGAGAGTTAATTGGAGGAGAAAAGTGCATGAGATCAAGTGGATCTCGACTCTTTCTTTTGGTCTGTGTGTCTGTCTCTCTCACGCAACATGAGAGAGATGCATAGATATATATATAGATAGATGAGCCGGCGTCATGCATTGCTTGCTATCGTAAAAAGACTTAGGTCAATTCAGACATCATGGATCTATCTATTTATCTATCTATCTATCTACCGATCGATCCATGATGTTATGATGTATGAGGCAATTTTTTTTGTGTGTCCTTTTCGCAACTTTGGAGATGCTTCGCGGTGTGGTGCAGCCCAGAGAAGCAAATAACAGCAGATCAGGCAATATCAGATCGACAGGACAGAAAGACAGACGGCAGAAGAAGAAACAAGAACAACAAGAAGACGTCGACGACGACGACGACGAAGAGATTTCCTGTGGGAGTGGGGTCCCGTCTTCCGCGCATGGCGCACATACAGGGAGGGGACGGCGACGCTGTTTTGTTGCAGTTGGAGGTAGGTGTGGGTGGGATGTGTGGGGGCGAAAGAGGAGAAGAAGCGACGAGAAAATACAATGAGACTTGAATGGAGACGAAATTTGTTGCCAATTTTTTTCTAATTACAAAATATATTGACCAAAATTTCTCTTTATGCTACCTATCCACCCACAATAGTAATTTAATGGCTTTTGTACACATTGTGTTGGATGAAATATTTTTAAAATATTTCCCATCGAGTAACAAGCCTTTATTAGTATTTAGCACATCCCAAGGTGCAATGTTAATTCCTTTCGCTTCCTCATCTATAAACTTGAAAAAGTGGACTGAGTAAATCAATTGATCATATAAAATTTCTTCTCCGGCCGAATACAATGTTCAACTATTTGACAATGATAATTTCAACCAAAATATATATAGCAATGGGGCTGTTTTCCTTCTCCCCCTAACCCTATTATAGCTTTCGAATAATATGCAACTTAGTTCAAGCATCTTGATCTCACAACAAAAGAATAATCCTTTTGATATTAGAATTTTGCAACATGATAGTGAGAAGTTTCTTGCTATGTAATAAATATGGTCAAAATGTTGGGTTCATGAGAGATGATTTTTTTAGTAAAAAAATTATCATGATTTTGATTAATGATAATGATTGGTTCAAGTTTAAATATTTCAATTATTCTTTATTATATTTAAATGAATTTTTTGATGTTTATGGATGAGACATTGAAAATTAAACATTAAATTCTTTTCTTTCTTTTCTTTTAAAGATGTAATTTTATAGTTGTAGAGTGGAGATGCTCTTAGAAACCATGCACTTTTTCATGTTTTATGGGTGAGGAATCAAGATAAGGGAATACCCTAGTACTAGAGCATCGAATAACTAATGGATTTTGAAATTTTCATTGCAACAAATCAAATATTGTTGAACATTAAATACTTTCCTTCAACAAAATTTTGTTCTTTGAAAAGAAATTTTTCAATATTTCTGAAACTAACATAACTAGTGTCAAAGATGCTAACCCTCAAGTTGCTATGGTAATTGACAATTTATGTTGGATGTGATAAACATGGATAGAGGCCCAACTAGCGGGGTTGTGGGTAAAGGTTCAGTTTTATAGACCAATCTTAAACCCTGTTCTCTTTAACTTTTGTTTGGAGTCCAAACAGGCAATTTAAAACATGTTTGTTGTTTTCTTGCTTTTATGGGGGTGGTTCAAACGGGATATTAGGGCCACTTTAGATGAGGGTCCAATGTCCAGGGTCCAATGAAATAGAGCAATCCTATGGGATGAGAGCCATAAATTGGACCCAAGGCCTTTAGATGAGGGTCCAAGACCCAATTCAGGCTAAACTATTTTGGAGGGAAAATCAATTGATTCGAACCAAAATAAATAAATAAAAGAGTTGAAAAAGGAGAGCTCACTATTTGAAGAACCAAGATGCAAGCTGGGGTCCAAGGCAAGGTCCAACTCAAGGACTCAATTTGCTTCAAATGTGGCCAAATTGTGTATAGTTGTTATTAATCTTAAAAGGTTAGATACAAAAGTTTTTCTTTTCAATTTTGCAATACATGGCGACCTGTTATTGGTAGGTACAATAGCCAAGAACAAAAATCTAGTGAAGTTGACCCAAAAATATTTTCTGTTTTCAATGAATTTTTTTTTAAAGCAAGGAATATTGTTATGAAATATTCCTTTAAAATTTATGCAAATTTTCACACACAAAAAAAAATTTTAAAATCTGTTTAGATAGATAGATCTAAATCATAAAAAAAAAGATCCATTGCCCAAATCCTTAACAATTAAAAGGATTTGACTTCACTTGAACAAGAACCATCTGAATTAAAAACTGCAATTTATCTGAATTTTTTTTGGGAATAGTGTCTCATTTTTCAGTTGTACTACACAAGGAGGATCAGAATCTACAAAATCGCTTTGTAATGTATGGTATGGTATGATTCATACAAGTTAATTAATTTAAAAGTTCAGATTATTTTTTTGGTGATGGGCAACTTTGATTGGTCCATCACAAAAAAAATGTGATAGAACTTTCGGCTCTCCAAAAAACAATATGTATTATATAGTCTTCTCTTTTGGGCTACTCATCTATCTATGAAGCAATGCACCGACTTGGTTTGAGACTGTTTGGAGCTATGATGTGAAAGCTATTGATTATTGAACCATTTTCTCAATGAAAACTAAATAAAATTGAAACCTAAAAACTGTAATTGGAATTTGGAAGCATTCTTGATGTTGTAAACTTGCCTTTGGCAAGTCAAATATAATTAGAGTTTTTTTTCACAAATTTTAGACATAATAAAGTGAGGAAAATATTGATTTTTTAAGTGAATTTTGTTGCTGAAAATTCAAACAAATTGCAAAAATTGGATTTGAAAGGAAAAATCGATTGAGCCCTCAATGTGTTCTCACTTGAGCCAACAACACAGGCTACACTAGGATAGGTTATTATAAGTGGAACTTTGGGCATCAACCTTAGAACCTATGTTTATTTATCAAAAAACCTAGACTCATTTAACACTAGTGTACCCTGGGTTGTGGGCCCATGTGTGAACACATTCTTTATTTTTGCACATTTTCAGAATTGAACATATCTAAATTCGATAATGTGAACACATTGAGGGCTTGAACTGATTATTCCTTCCAAACCCAATTTTGGCAATTTGTTTGAATTTCCAGGAACAAAATTCACTCAAAAGATCAATATCTTTCATACCTTAGCTCTGAAAATTGTGAAATAAACTCTATAAATCTGACTCTTTAGGAGCTTTCCAACAATACCAAGAAAACCCTCAAAATCAATACAGTTTTTAGTTTTGATTTTATTTGGTTTTCATTGAAAAAATGGTTCAACAATCAATAACTTTCACATTGTAGCTCCAAATAATCTCAAACAAGTTGGCACACACCCCTAGAGCTTTCCAAAATACAAAGAATGTGACATGAAACATAGTGGGTTGGGAGAGATCTCGATGTGACAAAGAAAACAAAACAAACTACTTTAGTTCATAGATAGATAGTAGAAAGTTGAATAAAAAACTTTTTGTAATAATCTTTTAGGTTTAAAGAATGTTCATTCATGTAAGTTGTAACACATTGTTGAATAGTATAGGTTTACTTTTGCTTGATTTTGACATGGTTTTTATATTAATTTTCCATTTCTGAATGACATCATTAATTTGATGTTGTGGTGACATCACACTAATGTTTCCCCCTTTACTTGAAGAGCCAACAACTCCCATCCAAAAGGTCCAAATTATTCTTTGCTTTTGGGGCCATGTCCTTTTCTCCAAGTTATAATACTTGTTCATCCAATTTTTGTGTTTGTCCTTACCATAAAACCAAGTTCAAAATTTTAAACATTTTTGTAACTTCTTACAATGCTCCAGCGCTATCAACCATATTGTTGCTAGGTGATCATCATATATTGTGTAACTCGGTGACGTAAGAATGATGAATAAGCTTTATGTTCTTGCATGAATCAATGGGCAATGGGTGCACCAATGGATGGAACTTTCAATTGGGTATTGGTGTGCATGAACCTTCTTTTGATCAACCTTAATTGTGGTCATTTTGGTACTCTAATTAATAGAAGTAGGAAGGGGCTTCAATTACAATACCTTCTTTAATATGTTAATACAAGCCTTTCATTTAGCTATTAGTTTTTTCAATTAACTTTTGGTGGCCCTTGCTTTCTTGAACATCATCATCCATTATTAAATTCCTTGACTTTTGCAACTAAATTGTAATTCTTTTCTAAGGGCGGTAACAATCACACAATTCACACTTTATATTTGAATATGTCACACAATTGTCCAACCAACCATGATTTTTGGTAAATTCATGAAATATCTTTGTTCATTTCAAATTTCTATCATAAATGCAAGACAATATGAACTCACACTTGCAAGGGTGTTTTGCATTGCCCATATCCAGGCCTCTCTAAATACGGAAATCTACTAAATAGATTCCGTATATTCCGTATTTCATTTTCAAAAAATGCCGTTTTTTTTCTGGAAAATTTAGGTTATCCTTCACTCATTTTGAAACTCCGTGACGCATTTCCGTACTTCCCAACGACATTCCCTTGACCATTTACTGCCCTTTGAGCAGATTGAGAAGCTCTTTTCTCTTTCAGCCTTGCATTCATGGACATCAGTTAGTGCTGAAATACCACGATCGACTGTCGACCTCTTGGTCTCAAAGCTCCATTGACTTGATTGTGGATCAGCACAAAAAGCTTTTGAATGCTGTCAACAAAGAGCCAAGACTTCAAACTACTTTCAACCGTCACAGTGAGCAAACCGATTTCAGTGATGCTTGGAAAATCGTAGCCATTAAGGACCGATTTCCTGAGTTGATGGAGTTCTGTGGGGGGTTAATAACTCCTTTTCCTAATACCGCTATTGTTGAGAGCGATTTTTCCATTTTAAAATGGGAAAAAGACATTCATCGATCCAATTTGACACCTTTTTCTCTTGAAGGGATATTACATTGCCGCCAGATTCGTTCTCTACTGAAGAACCAGCAATGATGTCTTACCAATCCAATAAAATGCCGTATATTCCGTATTTTATTCCTGCAGCGCTCCGTATTTTTAAGAAAAACGGAACATACGGAATGTTCCCTACTTAGAGAGGCCTGCCCATATCACATCACACACTTTGAAGAATTGTCAATTGATTAACAACTTTATTTCATTAGACACTTATAAAGATTTCATGCAATGATGTTGACAAAAGAAAACATTTAGTGCACAAATAATGTGCAACCCCTAATGAACAGAAACTAGTTACTACGGACAGTGAATTTGTCCACTAGTACCTAGTGAAACAAGGTTACTTTCAAGTGAAATACAAATTTACCAACCCATTTCACTTGCTAGTTAATTAACTAAGTAACATGGAAATCAATTTAAATTTAAATTATTTAATATTTAATATTATTGATAATTTCATGATTTTCAACTTATGAATTATTGACACATGTCATTACCTATGTCAGATTTAAAACCTAGCATATGTACATGGGCCATTTAATAAACCTAGGTAAACACCTATTTTTTAAAATTACATAAAAAAATATTTGGTCAACTTAACATTGTTGATCACAAACACACCATTTGTGAGTTTTGATCCCTTGACCTCTAGGATGGAGACAAACGTCCCTGACATCAAGTCACCACACTTGTTTTGATAATGTGTTACAATTACATTTTATTTATCAACTATTTCATTTTAAACATTACAAAAACATAAACTTTGAAAATTCATATATTATTAAGATTTTTTCCAAATAAAATGATTAAATTTTTATTTTTTTCTTCAATAATGTACATAATTACATTTATTTCCTTTTGAAAATGTAAAATCATTTGAACAAATGTTTTTTTTGAATGTCACTATTCAATAACATTTCAATGACCATTCTTTTGAAAAAAAATACATTTAATAAATGGATAAGATTTTTTTTAATATAATAATACTACTTATGTTAAGTTACTTTCAATTATTTTAGGGTTACTTTTCATTGTTTTAAGTTATTTCACCTTACATTATTTACGAATATTTATAGTTATTTTAAGTTTTTTTGGCTATTTTTTATTATTTCACCTTAGTTTACTTTCAATTATTTGAAATTATTTTTGGCTACTTTAGGTTACTTCACCTTAAGCTATTTCATTTTAGGTTATTTGTGGATATTATAAGTTATTTCATCTTAGGTTATTTTCTGTTATGTGAGGTTATTATTGATTATTTTTGGCTATTGAAAATTATTTCACCTTATGTTATTATTGATTATTCTACATTATATTACCATAGGCCATTTGTTGTTATTATATTGTTGGTTATTCTATTGGTGATTATTTTTTATTATTTTATTAATGAATATTAATGGTTATTCTATTAATGGCTATTGATGGTTGTTTTAAATTAAATTACCATAGGCTATTAATGGTTATTGGTGTATATTTTATTAGTGCATATTGGTGGTTATTTCATTAATGGTTATTTTTTGTTATTCTATTGTAGGCCATTAGTGGTTACCTTATTGATGGCTTTTGATGGTTATTATATTGATGGCTATTAGTGGTTATTTTATTAATGGCTATTGGTGGTTATTAGTCATTATTTTATTATAAACCATTTTATGATATTTTAGGTTATATTATCTTAGGATATTGGTAATTATTTTATTATAGGTTATTTTTAAAAAAATTCAAAGGTTATTATTAATTATTCTACATTATTTTACCTGAGGTCATTATATTTTATTTTAGATTATTTTAAATTTTTATATTTAAGATCAAATAATTTATAATAGCATAAAGTAAAATAACCTTGAATAACCTAAAGTATACCCTAAGGTTAATTGAATAGTTTAATTTTAAATAACTTAAAGTAAAAAACCTATAATAAGTTAGTTATGATACCTTAAGGTAAAATAATGTATGATAATTTAAGGTATAGTAATTTATGATAACCTATGATAACTTATAGCAACTTAGGGTATAAGTTAAAATAACTAAAGTAACCTAAAATAATATAAAGTATATCAAATAGTACAAGGCATTTAAAATAAAGACATAAAAATAAACTTATTTACCAGAATAAATTATAATAGTGAATTATGTCAACAATAATAAAACATGATGTTTACATACTGCTATTACAATGAAATAACCTTAACTAAGGTGAAATTATTAAATTGCAGTGAACTTATTTCACTTTTAAAATCCCATAATGATTTAGGCTAATAAATTACACCCCACTTTTACTAGTGACCTTGACGAATCAACAAATAATCTAAATAGATGCATATAAGTATGCCCTAAAGTCATTTTTAAAACAACCTAATACCCAAATTTTAAAATCTAGAATCTGCTTAATCAATTAAGAAATGAACACCATCTCCTATGAGATCATAAAAGCCCTCATCAAATCCGCTAAAATGTAATTGTCCTCCTTCAATTATTTTGACAAATATCCAAAACATCCATCAATATCTTCATGTATATGGCCAACTACAAGGAAACCCAACTTGACCTTGTTCAAACACATCCCTCATTGTCAACAATGATAGAAATGCTAACAAATGTCAATTTTTATTCACACCAATAATCTAATCCGGGGTCCATACTTGACGTACACAACATGGTTTCCCTTACAAGGGACATGTGAAAAATGAGTTATGTGGGGGGTCTTCAAATAATAATTTCAACTCTAAAATTAAAACCACTTCCAACATTTGCAAAAGTCGCAACAAGGACCCAATTGTAAAATTGGGATCATTTGGCCACAACTCATTAAAATATTGTGCATATCTTTCATCTTCATGTCCATGCATTATCATACCCATGAAAGTAATGGGCAATTGTCCAAGACTAGATATCATTTTGTTATAGACTTGCAACCTTGGAAGTGCAATTTTTGTGTGATTCATTTTGCCATGGATAATGCATAGGAATTCATCCTTCAACCACAATAACTCTATCTTCCAAGTGTGGTATAAATTTTTACATGACACTTGGTGCAAGATTTGTTTTCTTAGCTTCCCCTCATACTCAATAGCCTCATTATTATTCCTTCCCACCTTCATTATCAAGTCTTTGAAGGATTCATAAACAGTGCATTTGGCAAAAACTGACCTTCACTTTCACACATCAACATTTTGATGGTGTCTTTTCCTCAACCTAAACTTATTTCAAATTAGATCTTATTATTGTTGTAATAAATTATGATCAACAAATCCTACATATAATTGCTTCTGAACTTTATTTTTTCTTTCATGAATAGATGTGAACACATCCCCATAAGACTAAATTTTGTTCTTTTTAAAAAAAAATTCCTTCTAGTCGTGGTGTCCACTAAACAATTTATAATGGAAAGTTTGAATAAATATAACATTGTCAAGTTATTGTTTGGATTTTTGGACTTTTATAAAGTATTAAATTAATTAAGTATTTGTTATAAGATTTTGAATTAAATTCTAAGGTGTAAGGTTTTAACTTTAACTGTTTAGGGTTTTGAAAATATTAATAAATTCATAGACCCACCATATTATATGCAAAGTTTATTATTTAAAATAATGGTTTGAACTTAAGGTAATTAGTTTAGGGCTTAGGGCTTGTGGTTTTTAGTTCAAGGACTGGTCTAGGGTTTTGAGTTCAGGGTTTTAATTTTAAACATTGATTATTAGCATTTAGGGTTTACGGTTTCAAATCTAGGGTGTAAGGTTTTGAATTTAGGGTTTAGGTTTTTGAATATAAAGTTTAGTGTTTTGAGTTCAAGGTTTAAATTTTAAGCATTAAAATTGATTGTTAACATTTAAGGTTTAGGGTTTTGAGTCTAGGGTGTAGGGTTTTGAATCTAGGGTTTAGGGTTTTAAATTCAAGGTTTAAATTTTAAACAGTAGAATTTATTACTAACATTTAAGGTTTAGGGTTTTAAGTCTAGGGTGTAAGCTTTTGAGTCTAGGATTTAAATTTTAAGCATTAAAATTGATTACTAGCATTTAGGGTTTAAGTTTTGATAAGAGGGTTTAAGGTTTTTAGTTCATGGTTTAGGGTTTTGAATTTACAGTTTATGGTTTTTAGTTTAGGGTTTATGATTTTGAGTCTAGGGTTTAGGCTTTTGAGTCTAAGGTTTAAGTTTTTGGGTTTAAGCTTTAAAATTGATTACTAGTAAGGGTTTTAAAGTAAGGGTTTTTAAAGTTTTAAGGTTAAGGCTTGGAGGTTTATGATTTAAAGTTTGGAGGTCTTGAGTCTAGGGTTTAAGGTTTAAAATTCAAAGTTCCATATTGGAGTTTGGAGGTTTTGATTTTAGGGTTTCAGGTTTAAGCTTTAAGCTTTAGAATCGATTATTAACATTTAAAATATTGCTTATCCATGACATATTTTTTAAAAAACCAACATTGAACAATGAATCAAATAGATGGAAATGTCATTGACCTCAATATGGTGATTTAAGGTTTAGGTTATAGGGTTTAACATTTTGATGTATAAGTTTCAGGGTTTTCATGTGTAAGGTTTAGGGTATAAGGTTTATTGTTTTGATGTGTAGGCTTCAAGGTTTTGATGCATATGGTTTAGGGTTTTGAATATAAGGTTTAATGTTTTGATGTATAAAGTTTAAAGTTTTGATGCATAAAGTCTAGGGTTTTGGGTATTGATTATTAGGTTATGGTGATAGTAAGCTCTTTAGCCTCTAGGTGTGGTTTAGTCTATAATAAAAAGAAATGAAAGAATCATAATTTACATGTAATTAAAACAAATAGATGAAAGTCAATAAAGTAATCATGATGATAATTTCAACAAGCCATGAAAACACAACAAAATATGTTTTGAAATCTTAATAAATTCATAGACCCACCAAATTATATGCAAAGTCTATTGTTTAGGGTAATGGATTAAGCCTAGGGTAACAAGTTTAGGGTTTAAGGTTTTCAATTTAAAGTTTAGGGTTTTGAATTTAGGGTTTATGTTTTTTAATCTAAGGTTTAGGGGTTTGAATTCATGGTTTAAAATTTAAACATTGGAATTGATTACTAGCATTTAAGGTTTAAGGTTTTGAGTTTAGGATTTAGGTTTTTGAGTGTAGGGTTTAAGTTTTTGAATTTAGGGTCTAAAATTTAAACATTAAAATTGATTATTAACATTTAGGTTTTGAGTCTAAGGTTTAGGTTTTGAGTTTAGGGTTTAAAATTTAAGCATTAAAATTGATTATTAATATTTAAAGTTAAGGTTCAAGGCTTCAAACTTAAACATTAAAATTGATTACTAGCATCTAAGGTTTAGGGTTTTGAGTCTAAGGTTTAGGGTTTTTAGTTCATGGTTTAGGGTTTAAGCTTTAGATTCATTACTAACATTCAGGGTTTAAGGTTTACTTTCAATTTCTACCAACTTGTGTTCATAATGAATGTAATCACACCAACATGTACTATTACTAATCATAATCAATATTTAATTTTTTTGTTTTGAAATGGTAAATTAAATTTGCATTGAAGCTTTGGGATATTTTTAATTAAAATAGAATCCATGAACATAGCATGAGAAAATATGAATTCTAAAAAGTAAATTTAATGAATAAAAATACCTAAAAGTATTTTTAAAATAATGGAAACTATGTTATTTGCAATGTAAAAAGAATTCACAAAGACTTTAAATTTTACTATATACTTACCTATTTATTTTAACAAAACTTTTAGTACAAACCTTAACATAATAGTATTTAAATTTTTTTCATGGCTTATAAATGATATTATACCATGCATATATATTTCACTTCAAATTCAACTAATATTTTGTTTAAACATGATAATCCAAATGATCACTTAAAGTAAATTGTATATTAATGCCCATCAAACATCTTTAATTTTTTATAAAAGATATGAAATAGTATATGGATTTTTTTCAATTTCCTCCACACTAATGACTAGTCAACTAAAATTACTCCATGTGATTTTTTTAGTTGAATTCTTCATAGCATCCAATAAGTACTTTTAATTGAACATAAAGAGTTAAAATCATTTCAATCATTTATGGATTTTTTTGTTTGTTTAGTATATTATGATCCATATTTAATTCAAGAAACTTAAAATAAGTACTTAAAGTATAAGGCTTAATGTTTATCATTATTATTATTTTAAACCGTGTAATAGTTTCCTTAATTTTATATTATATTTTGGAAATATTTGGAAGCTTGGATGAAAAGGATGAAATTGATGCCAAACATGGATGAAAAAAATCATGATACAATTACTACCATAATATTTTTAGGGTTTAGGGTTTATGTCAATTCATATTTCTAGGTCTCATTGCATCCTCATCTATGCTTCTTCTTTCATTTTCAACTCTTCCTTCTTGTGTTTCTCCCCTGCATCATAATTGTTTCCACTTTCACTTCAAAGAATCACATTTCAAGCTTTGCACATTTCTTATCCCATTGCATTCATTCTATTTTTAGTTGAGTCCTTTTCTCATTCATAGGTTTTTTAGATGTTCCACTGGAGGTTTCCTTTTCATCATCACAACACAAAGCTTTTCCATCTTAGCACAAAGCTTCAAACAACTTTTGCATCTTTTCATCACAATGCACAACTCCCAACAAGAGGCCTCCAACTTATGGCTTTAGGTAATAAATTATTATCTTTTCCTCTTCCATTTATAAAATTATTGCATAACTATCTTTTGTGCATTTTAAAATGTTCTATGCATTTTCTATTCACCTATTCCTAGGTTTCAAAGTCTATACTCCAATGTAATCTATTGTCAATCATTCATTGTTCTTCTTGTCATGCATGATTCCTTGTTTTTGCTTGTGCATTTGTTTTTTCACTTTTCCACCTTCACTATATCTTTGTAATCTTGTCTCTCTTCTTTTATTCAAGTCATGACTTGAATTTTTGTTAGTTGGTGTTTATGAATCTACACGATTTAAATTTTGTACTTGCTTATGTCTACCTTTGTGTTTTTCTTGGTTGCATCTCCATTTCTATTTTTATCTCCCTTCAAACACCTTCTCTATTTTCATCTATTTCTCTTTCCATTTCCTTCCCTGTCACTATGTACCTCACTCTCCTCAACTCTATTTCCATCAATATCTCTTTTTGTCCTTATGTCTATCTATCTTTCTCAGTCTCTCTATTTCTATATCCTCCTGTTTCTATTTCCCTATGTGACTTTATCTATCATAGTCTCTTCAATTGTTACTCATTATTTGTTTATGCATTGACTACAATTGATTCTATATTTCCATCTCTTTTTGCCTATACAACTTTTTGTTTCCATATCATGTTCATAATCCTTTACGTTTGTTTTTCCCTTTAGTTTTACCTTTTCTTTTTTTTTTGTCAATTTTTGGTTTTTTTTTTCTTGTCCATGTTGTGATTTGTTGCTAGCTAATAGTATGGTTGAATCTCCCTTTTTCTTTTGGAATTGCAATAGAAACTCAGTTTGCAAGCTAGTGCTTGTCACTAACCTTTACCCACTATAGGGAATTGATCAAGTCAATGGGGAAGTTATAGTAATTAAATCACTATCATACATACTATTATTGATGGTCCTTGAACAAATGTGAGATTGACACTTTTGTTCATACTAAGGTGTGTTTTTTGTTTCTTGATTGTTATATATTTCCTTGTTTGGTTCTTTCCATGGCTTTTGAAGGAGGTGTTAACCTTATTGTTTTTTCCTTCATCATGAGAATGAAGATTTCTCTATTTTTATGAAAGATACTTTTTTTTTTAATACCTCTCTTTGTGCCTTTTTGCCAATTTTAAACTTTTTAAATTTTTGTCCTTGTTTTGGTCTCTGTTTTCTTCAACATTTTTTTTCCTTCTTTGCATATTTTGTGACTTGGTCAATAATTGTTAACCATGGATATCTTTTTAATCATTAGAATCTTTCAATTCTTATAAAAATATATTTGTAATTCTTTAACAGTCATTCAAGGTATATTGTTCATGCAATCATTTTATTTTTCCAGTTTTTGTTTATGTTTATACGTGTATTAGCGTCATTGTACATAGATTTGAGTGTGAATGAACTTCAACCAATTTTTTGGATTTGTGCTTCTCATTCTCATTGTCCTTATCAATAAATTGGAATGGTCTATTTGTCTTTCCAAGTCTATTTAATGATATTTCTCAAACTAACTTTACATCTACATAGATTTTTTTTTCCTTCAAAATCATTGACAATTTTTTCCAATTTACTTTGTTCTTCTACTTTTACATTGACCACCCAAATGCATTCAATTTACTTGAATTATTTGTCAAATAGTTTAGTTCTATTTTCAACTAAACAATATTTTCCTTTTCAGCAGATTTAGGTAAACAAATTATTTTTGACACAAATGAAGAGACTTGCACATGAAATTCCTCATCACCTCATCATCAATAGCAAATTCATACATCATGAAATCATGGCTCCAAAAACCTCAAGACTTTAAAACATTTCACCAAATATTATTTCATTTTTGCAAATCCTTATCCTTGTTTCAATTGCAAAATGGGATTTCCCTATTGCTTAAGCAAGGAAAGGAAATCACATAGTGGCTATTAGGTAATTACCTTTCCTTTTTCACTAAAATGGGAAATCGTTTGGCGACCGTCACATGATTTCTTTCTCTATAGAATAGACATGGAATCACCTATCAATTGCCAGGTGATTAAAAATTCCTCTTTGATTAGAATGGGAATCATCTATTGACTATTAGAGGATTTCCTTCTTATTGTAAAATAGACATGGAATTGTTTGGCAGCCACTCGACGATTTCCCATACCATTAGAGAGAAAAGGTAATCTCTTACCGAACTTTGAAGGATTTCCCTTTAATTTCAAAGAAGAAAGGAAATCATCTATTAGTCACCAAGCAATTTACCCTTCATTCAAAAAACAAAGGAAATCTCTTAACAGACACTAGGGAATTTCCTTTTTCTTGAATGGAGGAAAGGAAATTGTTTGGCGCCTGTCAGGTGATTTACCCTTCATTTTGAGAGAAAGGGAAATTACAAAAAAAAGATTTATTGCAAGAAAAAGGAGTGCAATATTGCATGGCAACCACCAAGCAATTTATTGTAAAAACAAAAAACAACGCAATATCAACTAGCAGCCATTAGACAATTTCACATAGAAAAAAATAACACAATATTGCTTGGAGGCTATTAGGCGATTTCTCACAAAAAAAATAAAAATTTAATAGAAAAATTTTATTCATTGAAGATATATGCCTCCTTTACTTGTCAAGGTGGTGCAAAAAAATCTCAAGGTTCACACCCACCATCCAAAGGTAACAATTTGCATTTGGGAGGTTTCTAGAAACATTTTAGCATGGGCAATCAAGTTAGTGGAACATCAAGTTTCACCATTCAAGTTCTATTTTGTAAAACAAGAAACTAAATATATGGTACAACAAATGCCAATCCATGATATGGCATGATGGGTACCAGCATCGAACAATGGGATTATGTTTCTTGAAGATCCATGCAAAAAACAACTAGTTGGACTTGTGTGTTCGGTAAAAAAACTAGACAACACACTTATTCAACCAACATAGAAAAAAGGTTCGAGGTGAAGGTTATTTTTGACCTTGACACTATGGTTGTCCTTGAAAAAGGATCAAATTCAAGGAGTTCATTAAAATGGAGAAGGAAGACACCACAAAATATTCCCAAGAAGGTTTTCAACACACTACAACAATGGTTGAAAGCTCCATTGCGAAGTGGATTACAAAGTAGCCATAGGAGGTAATAAAAGCTGAGAAAAAAATATTCAGGAAAAAAGTAATGGGCAAAGAGGCTAAAGGCTTCAACCTTATTGTGTTGCATAAAGGAAGCAACAATTGGCAACGAGTGTGCAAATTAATTTCCCCTTGGTTTTTCCCCAATCAAGGATGTGAATGTCGCAACCCCACTTTGGCCAAGTGTGGGGGTGAAGCCCAACACTTGGAAAAGTTGGGGAGTTGGAGTCCTCCGGAACTCCCGAATGTTCAGAGCTGGACAGCAAGGGGAAAAACACCTCGCATTAGGGTGTTTTTGATGTCATTGGAAAGGTCTTGAAACGTAGATATCGAAAATGGCCTCGCATTGGCAATTCGGACATCTGCAGCCCAAGTTATGGGCAAAAGAATGGCCAAGAGTCAAACTGGTAGTTTGACTCCCGACCACTAAAAGTCGGGAATCGAACTCTTTCCGACATCCGATTCGAGTGTGCGACATGGCATTGAAAAGATCTCGATGAGGGCTACAACTTCGGTTCAGACCTCGTCACGATCCAACTCTGCAGTCGAGAGTTATGCCCGTTCAAAGTTCTGGGAGTCCTGTCAGGACAATTTCGGGACTCCATTTCGAGAGTCCTGGGAATTTGTGCCATTTGGATGTAGCCTCCACTACGAGCTGCAGAAAATACTATAGGGAGTAAGGTGATGGCTTACTCCTGAGTCCGGGCCGTGGTGAGTCTTGTGTGTTCAAGTGCCCGTGGCTTGTCCCAACACCCAAGGGTGTCCCGAATGCTAAACTAACCTCCTGTGGTTGGTTTTTGGATGCAGATTCACACAAGTTAAGTTAGTCCCTCTTCCTAGTCTAATCCCGGGGCTTCCAACTCAACCTTCTACCCCTTTCTAGAGTTGGAAGTCGGGAGCGTGCCTTTCGGTCCCAACTTTCCGCAACTTCACATTGGTGAACCTTCAAGTGGGTTCACCCCAAGACCAAGGAGTGCGTCACGTGAATCTACCCGTCAACCGTTTTATGATGATTTGCACTAGAAAAGGTTACAATTTTCGAGTGATGGAGCGTTGGAAACAACAATTGTAGCAGAATCTTCAAGCTTCACTTGAGGATGACAATTGTGAAGACCTTTTTTTAAGCACTTTCATGATGAATCATATAGGGGCCGATTTTGAAACTCGAAAGAGGAAGCATGGAGGTTCACTTTTAGGACGAAAACTTAATTTTGAAAAAGAAAGCAATATGGACAAGATAGGATCTGTAGGGATTATTTTTGTGCATCACCTATGTATGATGACAAATTGTTTAGGTGGAGGTGTCAAATGAGGCAAACATTTGTTTTCGAATTCTTGAAAATGTTTGTGAAAATAAAGTTTACTTAGGTCACCATTTATCATTAATTTGCTTCAAGGGACCACCCAAGACATGAATTTTGTTATTGATGGTAATACATATCTAAAGTACTACTTATTTGCTAATGTAATTTATCCTCGATGGAACATCTTTGTTCAAACAATTCACGAGCCACAAGGAGAGAAAAAACAACATTTTTTTAAAATGTAAGAAGGGGCCAAAAAGATGTGGAGCCTTGTTTTGGGGTGCTTTAAGTGCACTTTGCAATCATTTAGAATCCAAATAGATAATGGGACATGGCCATAATCAATAGTATTCTCATAGGGTGTGTGATTTTGCATAATTCAATCATAGAAGATAAATCCAATTGCAATTTAGAGCCTTTGTTTGATGTTGGATCTATTGTTTCACATTTGAAGCTTTTGATGCCAAGGAACCACCAAAATTGAAAATGTGAGTACCCATTAATATTAGAAAAATGATCTTGTTGAACATTTGTGGGCTCGAAAGGACAACAATGCAAATTAAAATAAAATTTTTAGTATGTTCAAAAAATTTGGTCAACACCAATTTTTTAATGTTGTCCATATGTCTATTGATAACATACCAATCATTGACATGGTTCATTCATAAAGGGAAATCAAACATTTCTAAAAACTTACTTACATAAGGTGAATTTGTGAATTATGGTCCTCTCTACACTAATGAGTTGGTAACCTATCAAATGCTAATGAATATTCATATTCATGTGAATCACCATGTGAGGTTGTTGGATTAAAAATTTCCTTGGGAGGGTTTATTTGTTGGTATTGTGATGGTGGGTTAAAGCCTTGTTTGAAGTTTTCCAAGTTCTTATCTTCTTTTTCGAAACATGAAATATTCCTTGGTCTCCTTCGAAAAAAGTTTAGAATTAAGAATTGTAAATATGGCAATTATGTTTTGGTCCTCTGTGATTGCTACTTTTCTGAATGTGGAAACAACCATATCGATGGTGGCTTGTGCATGTAGTCACAAAACTAATTCCTTAAGCTTTAATTGCTTTTGTTGTTCCTTTGCAATTTGTGACTTTTGAGGCCTTTTGAAATTTGAACCACCATAGGTCATTGGTGGTGGTTCCAAAGTCTTTAATTTAGCACATGCATCGTACTTAGTAAGGGTGGGTTGTTTCAGATTATAAGTTTTTTTCACATCCTTTCAAAAATTTGCCCATCTAGGAACATATTTTAGTAAGAACCAACAATGCAAAAAAATAAAACTTTGATTTTTGATGTGTTTCGATTTGTATAGTTCTAGTTTTTTTGCAAAATATTTTTTGTTGAAATCCAAGATTCACAAAGTGCCACCACTATTCCATAGTGCCCAACAAATTTGGCAACATTGTGTTTAATCACTCCCCACTTTGTTTCAAGAGATATAACAAGTCGTTCAACTCCACAAGTAGGTTGATTTTGATTATAGTGTTCATGAATCTAGTCCCAAAATGTAGTTGATTTCTAGCTAATACCTATTATGGGATCTTGTGAAACATGAAGAAAACTACAACAAAGTTGCCTTTCTCCTCTACAACAAAGTTCTTCCCCTTTTTGCTTTTTGTGATAGAAGTAGTTTTAGAAGCTTCTGTGCTAGTTTGCTATGACATTTTGCTAATAATGTTCATGTAGGAACATTTTTGGTGCTTGGTACTATGTGGCAAAGTAGTGGCAAAAAAAGATTTTTCTAACAAGACTTATGTTTCTTATACTAAGCAAAGTGTGTGATGGGCATTTGCATCTGTTCTTCTTTTAGTTCACACCGAGAGGAGCTTTGTAGACTTGCGATGGAAATGTTCTTAAATAAACATCTGTGTCCTGAGTTTTTGTTGCATTTCTAAAAGCAATAGGAAGTGCAATCATGATGTTGATTAACATTCCAAAAAAATCTAGTAAAAAAAATCAATCATGACCTCATTCTACAAGTTGTAGCCACCTCTTGAGGGTAAGATTCCTTTTGTTTTAGGTTGACAATGTACAAACAAGCATCTAGCAAGCATCTAATCCCATGTCATAGAAAGTCTTACATAGAAGGTAGTTTGTTGGGGCCTTTTGCACCTTGAACATATCCTTTAAGCACACAATTGGTAACAACTTGAATACAAAACATTCATTAAAGTCATTGAAAAACATAACAACGAGATTGTGGAATAAACTCCACAACACCTTGAAGGTTACACAAGAACAATGAGTGAAGGCATCACCTTATGAGTGTCACTCACAAGGTATCAAACCATCACCCCTATAATGAATGACAACACAAAAATTGCTTAGCATGGACAATATTTTACTTAGATATATCAAAGAAGTAGTAAGACAAATTGCACTACCATTTGGATTCAACATGGCACTCCTGTATATGAATGAATGTAGACAATCACAAATAGCACATAAAGAGTAAAACACAACTGAGATGGAAGAAAGTCCCAGTTTGTTAAATCCTATCTGCATTCAATACAAAAGTGTAAATGCTTCTTCAATTGTTGCTCTTCCCATCAACAGCAAGTCCCTCACACATAACAGCCTTGACTTTGATTGCAAAGGTGGTCTTCTCTTAGCATAGAAGGGGCAGCACCCAAAACATATAAAAAAAGATTGTGAGGACTACCAAATCCTTCTCCCATAGAGTAAGATCCATATGTCTGCAAGCATTTGATGGAATCAATAACAGCTGTGCTCTAGAAAAAAAAGAATTGTTCTTCAATGGATGACTCATACCAAAACACGCAAACCTGAAAGCCACAAACAATGGACAGTCTTCATGAAAAACTGTTCAAAATTTCAGATTTAGCTGTTGCATTTTTTTCACTTGTGAAAAGTACAAAAATCCTTTTGACTGTGTTTCTTCCTATGTCTCTAATTAACCTCCCATTTCATTCTACAACAGACAAGCTAAGGTAACAGAGTGAATGAAGGGGACATAACTAACCTTTCAAAAATCATGGTGGCAATAATTTGTGTCAACAAAGGCACCCCAAACTGCAATCATCTTTCAAAGCCATGATCTCCATCCTGTGCCTGCATTGCAAGATTGCAGTATCATTCAATCCTCTTTTTTTGAGAAAGAGAAAAAACCCTCCAAAGATGGAAGCTCATCAAGACCACCAACACATCAGCTTAATCCTCGACAGGGGGTGAGGAATGTGTCCTCTCGGAGGCAGCCATTGCCCTAAATGCCTTGAGGATCAGAAAAGACAAGTTTAATAATAAAAACTTCACCCAAGCTGCTTGGGTTAAAAAAAAAAAAATTGAAATTTATAAAATAACCTTCACTCAACCTGCATGTGTAAAAATTAATAATAATAATAATAATAATAATAATAATAAATGTTTATAAAAAAACTCTTTTGATAAATGAAAAACCCTATTTTTTAGTGAGAGGATTAGACTCGAGAGTGTGTGATTAGTGATTAGGATTAGTAACTGGAAGCTTCAGAAACACGACATTACCTCGACAGTCTTTCTCGAGAGCCTTTGTGTTTTCAACGTTTTATTGTGGTTTTCAGGGAGAGCACGGTGCTGGAAAAACCCGGGCGATGGCGATCAAATTTCCTGCAAGCCTCGTTGCTGTTGTCTTCCTGTGTGTGACGCTGGTGCCGGTTACCAGCGCTGGACTAGATCGGCCCGTGAAGCCAAGCACTTGGAAGCTTTGTGGTTAGTTTCTCTCATGGCTGGAATCGGCTCCTGACCGCCTTTCCTTGAGGGGGGTGGGTGTTGTTTCTTTGTTACATCCTGCTTTCCTTTTTTTTTCCCCTTTCTTTCCTTTTGTGTCCTTTTGGTCTTGGTCCTCGCACTAGATTCTTTCCTCATCAAAGATTTGCTTTTATCTTTTCGTTCTTCTTGGCTTCTTTGTAGCAGGGCGGTTTGGGATTTTCTCCTGCGGATTCTAAGTTATAGAACCCTAGGATCCATGTGTGTTATTTTCTTCTCGGCTTATTTCCTCCTGCTGTTTTTTTGGCTCTCCTGGCGGGTAAGGTTTGTTATCAGGTTGCTGGTGTATGTGCTGTTTTTTTTAAGAGTTCAGGGGTGTGACCATATGATGATGTATTCAGTAGTAGAAATATGTGTTGTTCTCGATTAGTTCACTCAATCACGTTGACTGTTAGGCACAAGACCATTCAGGAATTTTGATGTGCAATTCCTGTTAGTTCCTGATGTCCCTGATTGTTCCAACTTCATCAATGTAGACAAGGACTCAAATGGCAGTGGGATATGCCGGAAATCATTCTACTAGCTCAATTGTACTTCTAATGGCAATAATAGCTCTATGATACTTCCAACCTTCAAAAGGTCTAAACATTAGCATCTATTGTGAGCTTCCTCAGCCACAATTTGTAGGTATTAACATCTGTATGCCTCACGTGCAGCCTGATAGTTTCAGATCTGCCAATAATTCACATTGTTAATAGTTAGTTTTATAGGTTGTTAAGGCTTTGTAGCTCAAAAGAGTTTTAGGTGTCTCAATTGACAAGCTGAATTGGTCTTATGATGAGGAAAGGTCACCCTTCAAAGCTTCTATTAAACCAAAGGCCACTTAAACAAAGGTAGGTTTTGTTCTGTTGTTTCCACCTTTGAATCTCTAAAATCTATTTGAGGGCTTCTTACTTCCAATTTGTGAGTGTTTCCAAGCTCATTTGCCCTCAAAAGGTCATGCTCTTAAATTTTTATGCAATGTCTCTCTCTTCTCTTCACTTTCCTTGTCTGTGGTTTTCTGGGGTTTTCCTTCTGTTTTCGTTTGCCTTTCTTGTCAGTTTTCTTGGTAATCTCCATCTCTTTTATGCTTTATTGAGCTGGCCAGCATTGTGACAGAGTCTTGCCTTCACCCACTGCCAGATCTGATTAAGTCAGTGGGGATATTATAATATTGGTCACTACCATATGTGTTGCCATTTGATGGCAGTGATTATGTGTGTGGCTGTCACTATTGTTCAAACTGCTTCAGTTTTTTCCACTGTTGGGGTGTCCTCTTTGTCCTGTTGATTGATATGTTGTTTGTACCTGAAATCTCTATAACCTTGTTATTGGGTCATCCCTCTGTTTTACTTAAGTTGTTGTAAATCCCTAGTATGTGAAAGTTCATTATGAAGACATACAGTCAACTCTCTTTTCTGCCAAGGATTTCCCAAGCTTACAGCTAGTGAATCCCTGTGCTTATGGATGTATGTACTGCAGTTGAAAGGGTACTTACTGCAAAAGGAGACCTATCACAGTTACTATAACTTTGAGCAGTATTTGATGAGACCTTGTTTGTTGCAGATAAACATGCAAAATATGATGTGGAGGTGAAGAATGTAACAATTCAACCCTATCCTGCTGTCAGTGGAGAGGATGTCACTTTCATTGTTCCTGCGGTTACCAGTGAGTGTTCTCTCCACTTTTGGTTTTGAAGGAGGTTTCAACAAGGGTGTCCTCACCTTTATCAGCCTTTTGTGGTCTTAATTCCTTGTTTTCATGTGGATTCCTGGAGATACTGTATTGCAGCATTATGTGGTGTGCACTTTGTAATGGGCTGAAGCAAACAGCAATTGATTTTGACTCTTCACCAGTTTCTAGAACTGGTGATGGCATTTTTTACTTTAAGGCATTATCTTTCCTTGATAAGAGCTAGAGATCTATGCTGGGGAAATGCAGTACCACAATTGCTGTCTCAAAGAAAACAGAGTTGATGGATACACATGTGGAAGGTGTGCATAAATATTTTGTCAATGTAGGTTGCATAGGCACAACATAATATGATGCACATTATAGAAACTGTCTTTGAAGCTAATGTGTTCTCTTTCTCTGATTCATTAAGAATGCTGGTGTAGATGAAAAAATCACTGGAGGAACTGTGGTGATTACTGTCTCTTTCCATGGAGTTCCAGTGCATGCTGAGCGTAATGACATCTGTTCCAGGGCAGAGTGTCCCATTGCTCCAGGTGGTTTCACACTGGAGAATACACAGCCTCTGCCAAGGATCACACCTCCGGTAAGTTTTGGACAACATCCTGCATTTATATATCAGGTTGCTTGGAAAAACATCTTTTGTTTTGTCATGGTTGGCTGCTTTTTGTTGCTGGCATGGAGCTATAACAGCAGACAGTTGAGGTGTCAATGCATATTTTTGATCCTTGTGCAGGGTGATTACAAGATCAAGCTCCAGTTTCTTGGTGAGGATGATGACGTTCTTGCATGTGCTGACATCACATTCACCATTGTGTGGGGTAAATTTCAGGAGACATCCCTAGATTTTTTTAATCCATTGCAATTGCACAGCAAACCAGGTCTTAGACAGGCCCACCTGGCCCATTTTTAAGTATCTTGCAAAATATGGTTGTCTTGTGGCTGGTAACTGTGAGAACAAAAATCCTTAAGTGATATGTCTGGAGGATGTGTGAGATGTCTTGATAGTTGACCTTTAGACCACCTTCCTCTTGTTATTGTCCAGTGCTCATGTCAAGTTTACATAAGTGCCGGTAGATATTGTAGTCATGCTACTTTGCCGGTGTAAAAGGTTCAAGGCTTGCACCAAGCCTCTTGCTTTTGTTTATTTGTAAGGCTGTGCACTTTAGCACCTGTGTAATAGAACACCAGAATTGTGTCTCTTATTTACTCAGCTCTCCATGTGATTTTCCAAATTGGTAACTCCTGTTATTCTCTTTATTTTTGTCAGACTTGTCTCTTGGACTTATGATTGTAGTTTGACCAACAGCAGGAATAGAGTTATCGAAATAGAAGACGTCATATGAGTCATGCAGCTGCTATGTTGTAGAAGTAGAGTTGTGCTGTTTACTAAGGATAGACTCAACTCTGGCATCTGTCCGTTATCGCTTCTCAAGCTGTGGAAGTGACATAAGAACATTCATGATATTCAATAGTAGAAAGATGAAAGAATAGGAACAAAGAATAAATGAATATTTTTAATAAAAGACCATTCACACAGAGTGTTAAGTTGATGGTAACTCAGTCTTAAGAAGTGCATTTCAAGATTACAATTCACACATGAAATGTTTGGTGACACAATTTTCTATGTGACATCCTACATCCTATGTGGCATGCAAATTTATCTGAGTGTTAGGGGAAATGCTTGCAAACATTAAATCCTTAGAAAATTGTAGATTTACAAAGAAAAATGTAATGCTATGTATTTGGCCCAAAATTGGGCAAATAACCCATACTAGCAAACTATTCACCATTCCTCACCAATCTTCTACCTGCTATTGCTGAGTTGTTGCATGCCCCACCTTTGCTCTCTGTAGTGTTCATGCTAAAGAATAGCAGCATTTCAGCAGCACTCAAGAACAATAGCGTTCCACAATGCTCATGAATAACAACATCGTGAAACAACAAGGTTCATGGATGAAATCCACACTCAACAACAACATTGACAACACCACCACAACAACAAACAAAAGAAGCCCTTGCACAAGAAAGGGGACCAGGATCGCTTGCAATTCATTTCACCATGGATAACTACAATGACCAAGGCACTAAAGACCGTAAGCAGTCTCAATTTTGCAGCATTTCTTCATTCAATTGCTTCCAATGGAAAAAATTTGAAAGAAGAACAAATGTGTTTAAAGACTTTGAATTTTCCAATTCAATGCAGATGTACTTGTCATCCATGATAAAAAAAGAGGTCCATCAAAGATAAAGAATAAAGGAAAAAAGAAATTAGTAGGTTTAGAAGCATTATATGTAGTCCAATAACCATGGCAACTTAATTGGAAGCATATGGAGTTATTAGCTTTCATCAATGTAAAGTGGGATGAACACAAGGTTGACCCTGAGATTAATTTGAAGCAACATGAACAAAATGAAAAAAATCTTTGCGGTGGTGATGAATGTTGATCTTTCGTTGCACATGAGAAATGACCCAGCTTGCAAAGACAAACATGGATCCATTTTTGGAAAATTCAATAAAATTTTCAATCATATTTCAAAAATAGGTCAAAACAAAGACTATTGGGCTATGAACCCATAGGACAAGATTTCACACCATCTGCCACGACTTTTCAGCAAGATCCACTACGACATGGGAAAGAAGCTTGTGTTTAGTCCTCTACACGTTCGATATCTACTACAAGATGTAACAACATATGCCATCCAAATGGGACTCCCAAACTCACCATTGATGAACCAATAGATCTCATTGGCAATGGCATAAGGACAACAAGTTTTATGTGGGTATGAAGATTTGTCAAGAGCTAAGGATAGTTGGGGATTTGAAAAAGAAGTTTCAAGCCTTGATCGAACTGTAAGCCCGCAAACCATAGTGTTGCTTCAACACTTACAATCTTTCCAAGAGGTGATGAATAAAACTATGGCAGATCTTGGTAGCATACTAGTGCAAAGTCCAATGTGTCATGGCCTAGGATATTTTGGGATATTTTTGGTAATGTCATGGCCTAGGATATTTTGGAATACTTTTGGCAATGTCATGGCTTAGGATATTTTGGAATACTTTTGGCAATGTCATGGCCTAGGATATTTTGGAATACTTTTGGCAATGTCATGGCCTAGGATATTTTGGAATACTTTTGGCAATGTCATGGCCTAGGATATTTTGGAATACTTTTGGCAATGTCATGGCCTAGGATATTTTGGAATACTTTTGGCAATGTCATGGCCTAGGATATTTTGGAATACTTTTGGCAATGTCATGGCCTAGGATATTTTGGAATACTTTTGGCAATGTCATGGCCTAAGATATTTTGGGATACTTTTGGCAATGTCATGGCCTAGGATATTTTGGGATACTTTTGGCAATGTCATGGCCTAAGATATTTTGGGATACTTTTGGCAATTTCATGGCCTAAGATATTTTGGGACAGTATGATTCAAGGTTATAAAAGGAGATAGTCTAGAGAATAACTCTTCAGTAGACCAACACCAGTTGATGGATCAATAAACTTGTCTTGTCTTGTAATTCTCCATTTGTTTGTAGCCAATCCATAACACAATGTAAGCTATAGAACAAACACCGCTAAAAACCCCAATGAGGACCCTTATGCACATTGAAGTCAAGACCTCAACACATAGGCCTTAGACACTAAACTCAATCAACAAATGAAATCACAACGCATGAGGTGGAGGAGAAAATAATGTTGGTAATGTTGGTGTAAAACACAAGTACTTGTCTACATATAAGACCATGGATGAAGCCATAGAACAAAAAACTCAAAAATTAGTGGATTTTATTCAATAGATGCATGGACAAGCTTGGTTTTGGAGGAGAAAAGATCAAAGCTTCAAGAGACTATCATGGACAAACGTTGGACTACTACAAAGAATAGGACAAGATTGCCACTGAAACTCAAATGAAATGGTGTGGGCAATGACAAATCTCATTGATGTTATGAATTTGATTATCAAAGGTGACAAAAGTAAATAGAATTTTTTTCCAAATCATGACTCAATGACTAGAACAAAGAAGATGGACAATATAAGATGGACAAATTGAGGTTTCAACATATAGAATACTTGATATTAAATAAAATAACAAAGTAGATTTAATTGTGAATCATTTTTTCTAGCAAGTTGAAGGTTTAAAATTTACATACCTTTTTTATGATCATGTAAAAAACCTTTATCTTCCAAAATGGATGTTCAATTCCTTGTGCATTGCATCATCGAACCATTTTTGCCCCTTAATTGTAAATGTTTATTGATCTTCAATTGCAAAAACATCTTTTGTTCCTTGTCCAATTTTGGATTATGCTACATCTCAACATTAATAGCCTACATCAATCTTTCAATTGTAGTTTCAGTGTGAGATCATAATAAATTATGTTATAAACAACAAATAGGGAAATCATTTGACATAAATGAAACATGTAATTTAGTTTTGCTAAAGAATTCCCTGAATTTTTTTTTGAGAATGTTGAAAACATTCTCCACGATGTAATGACCTCATTTGTGCTTCCAGTTATACAACAATTCCAAAAATGTATGTTGTCTTTCTTCATTAAAAATCATCATAATCCAAGTGATGAGTGGATAACCTTTGACACCTTGAATAAGGTGGAAAACCATGTTCAGAGGTTGAATTGTTACATGCAAATAACCATGATATTGTGCAATTCTATAAGTGCAAATTTACGCAAAACTTTCAAATCATTCACACTTCTAGGAAAACCCACAAAGACATCAATTTTTTTTTCTTCTAATCTACTATGACTTGTGCTACCACACTATACCCATTAGACTTGTGATAATAATAGTTTTTGGGATATGCAAAAGGTTTAACAATAGATATATGAGTGCCATCAATTGCACCTTGCACATTTGGAAGACACACCAAGTTTGAAATTCATCAACAACAAGTTTCATTACTTCTCCTCGACACTAAGAAATCAGAAACCTGTATTTAAAAATGAATGAATCAACAAACTCATGCAAAACTAGAAATATCATAAACTTTCCTATGACAAAGAGTTTGCTATAGGTAAGAACTTAGCACCTTGAGCCAACTTAAAGATAGAACAACACACGTGAATTTTTATAGGTATGGCCTTGTAGTAGGTGGTGTTTTGTTTTTAAGGATCAAGTTATAGCTGATATGCAATGTTGAACAAAATTGTTTTGTTCATGTGGAAATTTTCTAGCCACCTTTTTTCATCGAATTTTGTCAATGAAAACCTAGAAAACTTGGAAAACCAATAATGCTCTTGAGTTTCACCAAGTGATCCAATTCTTGTGACAACAAATTTTTTAAAAGTGAATGATGAAGCTCATGTAATACAACAAAGGTAAGAAGAAACCTAGAGTGTTGCTCAACTAGTGGAAGGAAGTTGGGTTTGAAGAGGGGCATTGAACTTGTAGCTTTGTTGCAAAAAAAAGATTTTCCTACAATATATTAATCAACAAGGCAATGCGCATTGTGGGAAGAACGTAATCTATTTTATTATCCATGGACAATTCAAGAATAGATAGGATGAACAAACAAAAATAAATAAGAGAAGAAATAAGTGATGCTTGGGGTCAATGGGCAAAGTTGAGAGGAAAAAAACCCTTAAGAGTGCTACTTGAGTTTGATACATAAAGCTTATAAAGGAAAATCTATAGAGGGTTGTTTGGAGTTAGTGTGCAAAGTTCACACAGGAGAAGGACCACAAGAGCACTCAACTTGGAGTCAGTGCACAAAGCTCAAAAGAGAAAAAAACCCTATAACACAAAACATAGTGAACTATTAAAAGCACCATACGAAAACAAAGCTCAAGAATGAAGAGAGGGAAAAAAAAATTGGAGCTTGTAGGAATAGGGTAGATGGGAAAAAGGAAGTGGTGGTGAGCAATAAATTTTTTTGTAAAAAAATGCTAGTACTATCATCGACCCTCTATGTGAACTTGAAATGGTTTGTTGATGTGTCTATGGTATGTCAAAGCTGCCAAAGATACTTACCAAAGATACCTAGCACCTTGTTTGAACTCATTTCTTCTAAGGGCCTATATTAGGGTAACCGACTTTGAGATGTAACTTTGTGATAGACGTTAGGCTAGTGTTAGGCAGCTAACCCAAGAGAGCCCTAACACTATGTGTGAATATAGCATAAATGCTAATTGACCCAGATTGCACAAGTGGCTACAAACTATGATCCTCACCTCTTCCTCTGCCTACAGAAATAGTTTGCAGGTTGCAACCTAAATGTTACCAGTCATGTGTTACCTCCACAAATCTGGAGGTGGGTGGGCTTGAGATGTCATTGCTGGTGAAATGTGGCGTGGTTAAATCCAAAACCCAGTCTTACATTCACTAGCATGCCACCAAATTGCACCTGAAGTTCTTTCTCAAAACAGACGTTTGGCTATTTCTTACCAGGTAATAGCACGTCCAGGAGCTCTCAGTATGTGATCCTGCACAGTAACATTGGATGAAAAAAAGTCAAAATATGCCATTTTGACTTAGGACAATGGTTTTGGCTCGGCATAATTTGTACAGTTTACTGTGGCTGGTAAAGGCACAGCAACAGTAAGAAAAGAGTATAATAAAGGGGTGATGAGTGTTTTTGATTGGCCCATCATAGTGATTGGTCCAGGTGGTTTGCTATCACTAGTTCCCCACACATTTGCTGTCCCAGTTTCAGTTTTATGGTTTGGGGTTGAAAAAAAGTAAATAACTAAAATTAAATGTGACAAATATTTTTGCAGGGTCACATACTGATCACTGCTGGAGATGCTCTAAGAAGATCTCCAATAGTGCTCAGTATGTAACTCTGGATAGTAAAATTAAATGTATAAGTTTAGCTTTTTTCTTTGGCAACCCCACCAATAAAACTGAAACTGCATATACATGGGGGACTACTAATAGCAAACCACCTGGACTAATCATTATGATCGACAAATTAGAAGTACTGAGCCTCAGTCAAGTCCAATTTATTACACTCATTTTTGGAGGTGCAGACTGTGTTGCGCCTTTCACCAGCCACGCCAAGTGCACGAATCTGATGCCAAAAAACCAATTTCCTGAGCTAAACTGGCACATTTTGTTTTTTTCGCAATAAATTTTACAGTCTGGAGTCACATACTGAGCACCGTTGGAGATGCTCTAAGAGCATACCCAACAGCAATCTTCCATCAGTTAAGAGGGCATCCAGTGTGCACAGTTTAGTTTCTCCTCTATGTCCACCCACGAACGTGAAAAGATAGAATGGATGAAGTGAGAGACTATATAACTCTCAAAACCTGGGCCAGTCATTGTAGTTGGCCAATGAGAAACAGTTCTCTCTGCAAAACAATCATTTACAGCTACTGGCACTCTAGGAAGGATTGGTTACATGTGCACTTTTGCAGGCCTTGAGCAGTTTGAGAGTGTTTTTCTGCGGGCTGTTATCCAAAAAATGAACTGTACAGGGGCATTTTACAGCTGCCAATGAGCATGCTCTAACACTCCCAGACATTTCCTCCTTCATGCTAAGTATATTTGGAGGGCACTTTAAAATTGTGAATATCTCTTTTAGAAAAGGGAAAAGATCTTAAGCCTAAAACTCTTGAAGAGTGGGATGGATCTTACACTTATGAGGTCGGTCGGCTTAAGAACAATCCCTCTCCTCGATTCCTGACCTACACATGTTTAGGTTCATGCTTCACACTGGGTAAAGCCCATGTTCCAAACATTCCCAAAATGTGGGCCTGGATTTGGCTACCTCCTTGCCCAAGACCCCTTATTTTGATATGTCCCCACCCTGGGGCTTTACAGGTCTTTACGCTTGGTAAAGCCCTTGGCCATGGGCTTTAGCAGGCTTTAGCAGAATTAGGCCCACTCTCCACCTCATGTGGGCCCTAATTTGGGTGAAGTCCTTTGCCTTGGGGGCTTTTATCATATACAGAAAAGGTGGGTGCATCAAATCAAACAAATATTGTGAACATAAAATGCTGAACCTTGATCCAGGATCTCATCTACAATTCTGGATAATCCCACAATGTGGCTCATCAAATCACTATGAATTAAAAGAAATGAAAAAAAAAAAAAAAAAAACATTCCAAAATCACAAAACATCCAAACCTCGTGACTAGGTTACCAATGAATTTTTTTTTGGAGGTCAATTTTGTGATATAGTGGCCATTATTCATAGGAAGATTTAGTCAAATTTGGCTGAAAACTAAACATGAAAATACAAAATTTTAAACATTCTTCTATATGTTTGGATACCCTACTTGAACCAGGTGCAGAAATCTGGCTATTTTCCTTTAATTATTTTTTCTAATATGGCTCTTTACAATTTTAGCAGTTTTAATTTTTAATTTCGTTTTTTTGGCTATATATACATATAGCCAGCAAAAGAAAAAAAAAAAGACTGGACTGAGTACTACTGGTTCCCAGCCCGAGTCTCGACCCGTGATTTTCGTCCCCCTTTTCTTCGATCCCCGAACGCAAAACCCGGTTAGTTAGCCTTGTGCGGCACCGGGCAAACGTCGTCGTAACGTAGCCGCGATCATCGCCATCGCCGCGGCAAGCTTCGTGCTCCTCAATCAAACCGTGTCGCTTTGTGCACGGGTTCGTGGTTGCAAAGAAATGCGAGTCCGGTGGAACAACAAGACCGTCGCCAAGTGCGAGTTGCAAATTCGCAGTGTTTCTTTTGGCAACGACGAAGAAGGGAGGGGGAGGATCGGTCAAGCTACACAATGAGGTTTGTGAATTCTTTCTAAAACCTCCTCTCAACTCTGTGAAGGTTTTTCTGCGCCGAATTTGTGCGGTTCTTCGGGGACTTGCGTGTAAAGAGGAAGCGGGATGGAGGCTTCGGCGGAGACCAAGGCGGCGTGGTTCTCACTGGCGCTTGCAGCGCTGGTCGGGGCTGGTGTGGCTGCGGCCTCGGCGTACGTGTTGCATACCCGCGCGTTGGAGCAAATGATAAACTATCGGGTAAAGGAGGCCGCGGGGGACGCTAGACTTCGGCGGAAGAAGGGTGGACGAGGGGGCTCCACTTCTGCTGCTGCTCGTCACAGGAAGGCCAACGGGGAGAACGGCGTTGTAGCCGAGATGGGGCTGCCTTCTAGTGGTGGTGTGGACAATGGGAAGACGGCGAGGGACGACTCGCCATCGGAGACAGAGAGATGCGGTGATTCGTTTGCGTCCTTGACCACAATTCCGCCAGGGCTTCCGCGAGTGCAGACCCGGCGTGATGGTAGGGTTTTTTTTATTCGCCTCCTCCACAATGCACTCCCCTGATTCTTCACACGTTTGCTTCTCCCTCTGCGATCTCTGTAAGGAATGGTGCCTTTTGTGTTGTATGCAAACCGTGGGAATGGAGTTTTCATCTTCGACGAGTGAATCATCAACGTGGTGGCAGACTGAAGCTACATTGTGACTCAGGGATTTGCTTCTCTTGAAGCTGAATAACTGCAACTGCTGTGAAGTTGAACGTTTTAGGTCAAAATCATAGAAGATCATGCGGTCTTCAAGCTATACTTGAATGTCAACAACAACTTCTGTTTCATCAGTAGATCTGCAATAGAGTGTGTCTGATATGTTATACAATTGGCAACAAATCTGCTAAGTTCTGGGTTTTTGTGTGACATCTGCTTCATGGACTGCCCTTGTCTAGGGATTGTCCAAAACAGCAAATCCAAGACTCTGATGGACAATAGTCCAGACAAGCCTAAGTTGGTGAGAAGCAGTTGTTCAATGGAAGAACATAGGTCCAGTGTGGAGTAGCATTTAGAGCCTAAGTATGGGATTGCATGTATGAGAATCTGGAACCTGAAGATGGGCTGGAGGTGTGTATAATTTCAGTCATTCTCTGCAGAGTTTGCTTGTTTTATTGTTCTAGAATGTGAATGTCTGCAGCTTCTGATGAAGCTGGCATTGATGTTTGTTCTAATTACTTTAATTCTTCTTATGATGGTCCTTATGTTGAGCTGATGCTCTCAACACAAAATCCTTTGCTGTCTGGATACTTTTGGTGGATAGATTGAGGTTGTATATCTTGTATTTACACTTTGTGGCTATGTAATCAGGATCAAATCTGTTCTGTGGTGTGCCAGAGAAGTGGTGTGGATCTCTGTTGAACTGTTTGTGTTCGCTGTAGTAGGTTTTAGGTAGGACATACAAAGTGTCTTTTTTTGTCAAAGGTGCAAACTATTCTTTGCATTGTGTCAGTGTATTTGTGATTGATAATTCTTTAATCATACTATCTATTAGCTAATGACAGTGAAGAGACAGTGAGCAGATACAGTGTATTTGGAGTAGTTGTGGGTGGTAATAAGATTTCAAAGCTTTGACCTTTGAGGCTTGATTCTGCCTTACAAAGTGTTGAATCTTCAAGCTGACCAAATTCTTGAAGGTCATTGTTGAGCAGATCCTATTTTTTTTGGTCATTATGTACCTATTTAAAAAAAAAGGATTCTTCTATAATTGCTGATGCCAATGTAGTTGCAGGTGGTGCACAGCCCAGCAGTTCATCACGACAGCAAGCAACCCAAGTACTGCGGCCTGTGATGCGGCCCACCACACCAAAGTCACCTGTTTTTGAGGACATGGAAGGTTCAGATGAAGAGGACCATGTACTACAAAATGAAGATGAGCAGAACTACAGCATCAATGAGGAGATGGGCATTGATGGGGATGGCAGTGAGAACATGATTATGGATGCTGATGCAATGGTTGGGGATGGGATGGTGAGGCTGGCCTGTGGAAACAATCTTCTTCGGTCAGAGCCCACCATGCTGAGACAAAGGCTGAAGGTAATGCAGAATAAAGACCTATTTTGGGTTTTCTCCTTTGGGACTGGTTCATGCAGCTGCTCCCTCAGCATTGCTCTTGTTAGTTCAGCCAAAGCCTATGGAAAACATTTTGCAGGATGAATGTCATTAGATGTGAACTAATGGACAAGGTTGTTGCTTACACAAAGTTGTTGTGGCACTAATGCAAAGAAGGGTTTTGCTTGTAGGAAGATGAGCCTGTTGTGAAGGTAAAATCACCCACAGCAGCCAAGACTGCTGCTGAGAAAACAGCAGCTGATTTGAGACGAACACACAGCATACCTGGGGACATTCATGGTATGCATGCACCTGATCCTGTTGCTGCAGATATCCTTCGAAAGGAGCCTGAGCAAGAAACGTTTGTGAGGCTCTCTGTCACACCCATTGGTACTTGCTCTCTCACCTTTATTCTGTTTGCTTCTCGTCTCCTGAATGTGTTCTCAAGGTCCTGTCTACGACAGAGTCATGCAAGGACTCACCTATAGCATGTATGGAATTCATGATGCTTAGAGGCGCCATCTGCTGAGGAGGAGGAGGTATGCGTTTTGATGCAAGAATGTTTGGCTCTGCGGGAGAAGTATATTTTTCGAGAAAAAGTGCATCCATGGTACAAGGAGGAGCTGTCTGATCCCAGCACTCCAAAGCCAGATCCTGAACCTTTTCAATATCGTCCTGAGCCAGCATCACAGGTATTAAATGTCATTGTCCACTCTGTATCGACTTAGTCACCAGTAGTGTGTTCAAGGGATATGTTCAGGGTGCAAGAGCCCCCAGCAGCTCCCTCTTTGTAGGCTTCTCTCTCAATTCCTTAGGCTTAGATGCTTGCTTGCCCAGGGACATGCTAAAACATTTTGAAGCTAAGCCTCACAAGCTTGTTGCAGCATTAGTGGGGATGCTGTTTACTTTTTCAATTGGGGAGTGGTTGTGTGCAATTTCTGTATTTTCTAATGTCCATACCCCTGGTCCTTATCATCATGCATAGTTTTCAGGAGATATAATAGACTAATTCATGGATTAAGGCTTTGTATCTGTGAATTGACATGTAACTTGGCTACACATAGCATTGTTATCATCAGGTTAACTGGGTTCTGTTGGTTCTGCCATGCAGCATGTGTATGAAATGGTGGATGGTGTAGTACGTGTCTATGCTGGGGAAGGACGTATGCTCCCTCACCCTTCTGCCCTTTCTCTGAAGTCTGTGTGAAGTGTTAAGTTTTTATTTTCTCTCTGATGAGGTTCTTGCAAGTATTTTTAGTTCTGGTGTTCCTATTGGTTCTAAATGAACTTTCACGCACATTCAACCTTCCCACCAGGGATTTTTCATTGTCAGTGTAATGATGATGGGACAATTTGCTGTCTGAAAGGGAGTGGTGCATAGCCTTGCAAGAGGTCTTTTGCTGGGACTCTTGAAGTGCTCCTGCTACATTCCCAGTCTATATCAATTCAATACTGCTTTGTTTCTCAGAACTTCTATTGCTGTAGGAATATGTGTGAGTATTATTGTTTGTTACTATCACTATCATTTGCAGTTTGATTGTGGAAATTGACATCTTCAGGACAGCATCAGAATATGCTCTCATGCACCTAAGCATGTAGCTTTCCCCTTGATGGTTAGGGATATGCACTCAGAAGTGTCTGTTTCTCTGCCATGCTGTCTTGTTGTGCAATCAGAGACCGAGGAGCTTTTTCCAGTTTATGATGCCACTACTTTTTTCACTGATATGCACCGTATTCTCCGAATCGTTGCACTTGGCAATGTGCGCACTCTTTGCCATCATCGCCTTCGGTTGTTAGAGCAGGTAAGAGAGCAACGTATGCCATGCCATGTTCTTTTTTCTTTTCTGGCTGGGAGGTGTTAATTGGTGTCAGTAGTTGACATTGTGGTTTTAAATCTCAGTTCACACTACATGAAAATTTGGTGACCCCTAATCCCAGGATAGTTCTAGTTTTGACCATTGTGCTTATTCAAAGCTCAGTCTAGTTGACACACAATTTTGATTTTGGAGGGGGCCATTAGAGCAGTCAAATGGGGGGATGAGAGGTCAAGTGCATTTTTGTAAGCATTAATTCAGCTGAGTTAAGTGCTCAATCTTACATGATTTGAAAAAATTCAAAAGCATGTTACCAATTGCTGCTTAAGGTGCTCTACTTGTGGGGAATGTTTTGCAGAAATTCAGCCTTCATCTGATGCTGAATGCTGACCGTGAGTTTCTCGCACAAAAAAGTGCCCCACATCGAGATTTCTACAATGTGAGGAAAGTTGACACCCATGTTCATCATACATCATGCATGAATCAGAAGCATCTCCTGCGTTTTATCAAGTCCAAGCTCCGCAAGGAGCCCGATGAGGTGAGAGAAAATGATGTACGCACATTGATCTGTTGACACTAACTTGGGGCTTTCTCCTATGTCTCTTTGAAAGCAGGAACAAAGTTGTATTTTAGAATTTTCTATACCTGTTGATAGATGCTTGATTGCCTATAATCTTGTAGAAGATTGGATTGACCTTCTGTAAGACAATGTGATATTTTAAGTTAAGTAGCTACATTAGCAAATTTCTAGGTGCTCCATAAGGACGAAAAAATAGCATGCTCTCCCTGCTGCCAACTGTGGCTTTTATATGCTGAAATCCATAGGCAGGGACTATGCCTCAGAAGAAGAATACCCTATTGAAAGATTACCACTGACAAACTGCTTTTGCTTCATGTGGCAGGTGGTTATATTTAGGGATGGGAAATACCTCACACTTCGGGAGGTCTTTGAGAGTCTAGATTTAACAGGGTAAGCTTTCACTTGCTTGCTCCACATGTCATCAACCAATAAGCTGTTTATGACCATTATTACCACTGCAGAACATAAGCTGTTCCCAGTAGTGTGGTTGCTAAAAGCTGGTTAGTAAGCACAATTAGCTCAGCTTTTAATAACCCCATTGTCTTCTGTAGAAAGTTCTATTTGTGCATATGTCAGCCTTGGTTGGCCAACATCACTGCACTGATGTTTGTTCAGAGCTGCTTAATTTGTTTTCTCCATACGCCATGAGTGTTTGAAAATATTTCTGCTCCTCCTGCTCCTAATGTTTCGAATGCCATTTTCCTCAGTGCCTTTCACTCAGAAGTCATTTGGTTCTTTGGCAATTGTCAACAGATATGATCTCAATGTGGATTTGCTGGATGTACATGCTGACAAAAACACATTCCATCGCTTTGACAAATTCAATCTCAAGTACAATCCCTGTGGCCAGAGCAGGCTCAGAGAGATTTTCTTGAAGCAAGATAATCTTATCCAAGGTTAGGCTTACTATACTTTTGGGCCTTGTTTCTTTTGGAATGGTTATCATGTTGAGAGGGTGTGTACTTACTGCCTGACCATTTCCTTCATTGTTGGCAACAAGTCATGTATCTCTGCCTTCTGGCTTTGACTTTGTTTCCATGTATTGTTAATGTGGATAGCTTGGTTAGTGTTACATCCACAATGCCCAATTGCTGGTTGAGCTTGGCAAGTGGGCTGTTTGCAGGGCGTTTTCTTGCTGAGTTGACAAAGCAAGTGTTTGCAGACCTTGCTGCTAGTAAATACCAGGTGATTGCCTCTTCCTGGCTTACCATTCTATTCTGGGACATTTTTGTGCCTAACTGCTTTTTTGAGTTTGCTTGGACCTGTTTGCTCTTCATTATAGTCACTTATATTCTTCATGATTTGAATATCATGTTCCATGAAGAGCAGGAAAAGTATGTAAAAGTTTGTGAGTATGATATAGGATGCACTTGGTGCAGATGGCAGAGTACAGGATTTCCATCTATGGGAGAAAGCAGAGTGAGTGGGATCAGTTGGCAAGCTGGATTGTCAACAATGAGTTGTATAGTGAGAATGTTATGTGGCTTATTCAGGTACATTCTTTTGCATAAGGAGTCTTTGCACTTGGGTTAGCAAGAATTGTTACATTGACTAGAAGTTGCATAGGGAGAGACCAGAAGCATGCCTTTATGGGGCTGTAGAAATGAGATAGAATTTGACTCTAACTGCGCCCTGGAATTTTTCAACCAGGAAAATCTCGAAACTTTTTCAAGTTTGGTTGTGTGGTATGAAACTTGTCTTTTTTATGGCGTGTAGCAGTGTTTTGGATATCATTTAGTTGAAACACCAAATACTTTGGAAGCTGTGATCATCTGTTTTTCACACAAAAGTGCTTTATGCAGTTGCCTCGATTGTATAATGTGTACAAGGAGATGGGCATATTGACATCATTTGAAACCATTTTGAGCAATGTGTTTATTCCTCTCTTTGAGGTCACAGTGGACCCAGCCTCTCATCCTCAGCTCCATGTTTTCCTCAAGCAGGTCACTACTATTCTTGGACCAAATTTCTGTATACCTCAAAGTTAGTGATGTTTTTGGATTTGCTTGCAACTTTTTCCACTGGGACTGTTTGTTTTGGGGTGATTATAGGGCATGTCTCTTTGTGACAAACATTCTAAAACTATTTGGGCTCTCCACAGCATGCTTTGTTCTGTTTAGTTTTAGACCTTAGGTCAGGTATGAGAGTCTGTTCTGAGCCTGTTAATGAGGAGGGTGTTCAATGACAGGTGGTGGGGTTTGATATGGTGGATGATGAGAGCAAGCCTGAAAGGCGTCCTACCAAGCACATGCAGACACCTGCAAAGTGGAACAATCCATTCAATCCGGCATACTCTTACTGGGCATATTATGTCTATGCTAATTTATATGTCCTGAACAAGGTCTGCACCTATCAGTGCACATTTCCTCTTTTGCTCCTCATAGCTGATTTGAGGTGATATCAGTTGCTATGTGTGTCTACTACACTCTACATCAGATCAGATGTCTCCGAAGAGACACCACACTCTACATTGTAAATCATTTATGTTAGATTCTCATTTGGAAGATGCTCTCCTGTGGTCACCTACATCACTTTACTTTGTCCACTATGTCTTAATGGTTGTCAAGCACACAGTCATATGAGGATATGGAAAGAATGTCTTTGAGCATGTCCTGTAGATAAGTCCTGTAGCAAGAAGGAATACATTTTTGAGCAGGCAAATTGACCTTCTGTTTGGCCTTTTTGAAGCTGCGAGAGTCAAAAGGAATGTCCACAATCAAGTTTCGGCCACATTCAGGCGAGGTACTCAATCTGGGATGCAGCAGATTTTTCTACTTGTCCAGAATATCAAAGAACTTTTGAAAGCAGTTCAAGATTTTATTGAAATGTTTAAGCCAAAAAGTGGTTTTGTGCACTGGTTTCGTGTGAAATGACAGTCACTTCAATCTCATGTTCATCATCTCATTATATCCATTCACATCTTTCAAACATGGGGTCACACTTTGCTATCACTGTCATGAGACAAACTTTACTCATGGTCCTTGGCTTTCTTTTAGCCTTGTGGTCAAGCATCCATACCCAATCTGGACAGGCAGCTTTAGGTCCAGTCTGAACCCTGCAAATGTTGCAGAGAGGTACATGACTAGGTGTTTGATGCTTTTTGAAAGGGCCTTTTGGATCAGTAGCCTGGACATAGGTGTTGAAAGGGTGACATGGAAGAGAAAAGAATCAAAAGTATCTGTGGAATGCTGTAAGCTTTCAGGGGCTAAAATCAAGACCACTCATGTCATCCATGGTTACATAATTTTCTGACACATTCTATTATTGTTTTATGAGTGCTGAGAAGGCAGGGGATCTGGACCATCTTGCAGCGACATTTTTGTTGGCTCACAACATAGCACATGGCAACAATCTTCGCAAGTCTACTGGACTTCAGTACCTCTACTACCTGGCACAGGTATCCCCGTAATTACCAAAGTTTGATAGACTTCTACTTGGTTTGATTTGTACCACATTTCACTTTCAGACCTGGTTCTTGTGTACATCTGTGTGTAAGGTCTGTGACCTATGAGCCATGTCAATCAGTTTTCTTTTGTTAGGGTGTGCTCTGTGTTTTGGACAGCCCATCTTTGTGTTAGGTCTGTGACCTATGAGCCATGTTGATCAGTTTTCTTTTATTAGGGTGTGCTCCATGTCTTGGACAGCCCATCTTTGTTGTGTCCATACAAATCTCATCTTTCTAGGTACAAATCACATTCAGTGCTAAGCAAACATTTATAATTTTGATTTCCATTCAATATATATTGTTTTGTTGCACTTTCTCTGCTGCATTCTGAGGATGTGATTCCTGAATTTCTCTTTCACAGGTGGAAATTCCAACCTTGGTTATCTCATGTCACATCTGAGGCAACTCAAAGTTTGACTTCCTTTGATAAACTTGTTATGTTTACAGATTGGGTTATCTATGTCGCCGTTGAGCAACAATTCGCTCTTTTTGGACTACCATCGGAATCCTTTTCCCATGTTCTTTTCACGGGGGCTCAATGTGTGTCTGTCCACTGATGACCCTCTGCAGATCCACCTCACAAAGGAACCCCTTGTGGAAGAATACAGTATTGCTGCACAGGTACTTTTGCTATGCATGTCGCAATGAGCTATGAGGTAGTCTATGCAGAATGTTGGTGTCAATACCATTCCCATGTAGACTTGTGGCAGTTCTTTAGGTGTTACTATGGGTAATTCATGTAATATTTTGTCTTTGGCACTTTGGCCAGGTGTGGAAGCTGAGTGCATGTGATCTTTGTGAAATTGCACGCAACTCTGTGTATCAATCAGGTTTTTTCCATCAGCTGAAGGTGAGTTCTAACTTCTTGATTTCTCCAGCAAGTGCAGTTGATCAAGCATGCATGCTAGGCATTGTTTGTAAATGAGGGTGTACACAGCAATCAATGCTATTTGGACAAGCAACCTTCATTGCTTGAGTGCTGAATTTCTCAGATAGTAGCACTGCTCAGGTTGGAATGGGGATTTGGGAAATATGGGATCCAGGCGCACTGGGTTGGGAAAAATTACTATAAAAGGGGTCCTGAAGGCAATGACATCCACAAGACAAATGTACCTCACATGCGTGTTGAGTTCCGTCATGAGGTTTTCTTTCCAAACTCTTAATCATTTCTGGCATTACACAGAGATCCATACACTTCTAAATGCTCAGTGATGTGCTTTTCATTAGATGGGAAATGCTTGACATTAACTTTCTACCTGGACCACCTGTCCTTGGTTTCAAGTACTTTTCTGGACAACTTTGTCACATAGATAACAAGCTCCTCTAGTTGGAAAGACAGTTTTGACACATACATTGTAAGCTTTAACAGTTACTCCCACTCCTTTGTGCAAGTATACAGCTGTGACCTGAATATCCTAAGCTGGCTGGGAGCAGGTGTGGAAAGAGGAATTGCAGTATGTACACCTTGGAGAAGCCAACATCTCCGATGAGTACATTCCTTGATCAGCATCCAGGTCCAGGATTCTGAGTTGCTGTGCAGTGATTGTGTTTCCATGTCCATGTCATAAAGGCTGGGCATTTTTCATCGAAGCACCCCATCACAAAGAGAGTAAGATACAGAAAGACTTTGAAGCCCAAGGTGTTTCAAGGTTTGTGGCTTGATATTATGCAGGTGTAGATCACTACTAGCTTGATGTGTTATCCCTATGTGATCCACCTTGCTCTATTTAAAGTCTCTTTGATTGACTTCGAAGAGCATGGCTGCTGGTTTCAGTCATGATTGTGATGAGTCAGACAGTTTTCTGAGGGGGATATACCAATCAGGGATTTGACTACAACTAGTGTTGATTCAGTAAAGAGATGATCTCTGAGGGTGCCCTTATCTTTGACAGTACAGGACACAAAGAGGTGTTTCAGCATCAGAAGGGCAAAGATTGTTTGGAGTCCTTGCAATCAAACAAACGAGTAGGTGTCAAAATGTAAGCTTGTGACGAACAGGGGGAAGGCTGTAACTATGTTGTATGGAACCCACGGAGAGCTCAGGAAGAGGTTCCAAGTTCTGGAGTTGTGAAGATCCAAAATAAAGTGTGGTGTTTTATATGTTCAGCTCCAAAGAACCAACTATATAGCTGCCTTGATTTCCTTAGCACCTCTAAAGAATATGTCAATGTTTTTCCCTTGCCAGGCTTGTTGTGCAACTTCATTCGATTCCTAATTTTCCTGGTTTTATTGTCCACATTTTAGTCTAAAGAATATCTTGTGTGGAGCACCACCAGCATACAAATTGTTTCGTTTTGCTCACCTCCAAACATTGCTCACTCCAAGCAATATGGGTCAAAGGAGGTGTGGAGGTTAGAGGTGAGAATTTTATGCATGTACTGTGATTGAATATCTTGACAATTCTCCATTTAATGTCACAACAATTCTCAATTGAATATCCATCTCATATGCAAGTGGGACTCTTTCATCAGATTGTCTTGTTGTGCTGTTGCAACCAGCAAGTGGGTGAAGATGGATTAGAGTACAGAAGAGTTTGCATGTAAGGTTGCATAGTAGGAGACAGTGAAAACTAGAAGAATGATGATTTATAGTTTATACTGGCTCCAATTCAAAAGGCTTTTCATGACATGTTTTAATTATGTAACGAACTTCTGAAATTTATATAAGATCAACAATGATTACAAACCCAATACAGTAAACCCCTTTTATATTCACACTTATTTTAGTCACATTCTTGTTTGTCACTCTTTTTTTTTTTTGGGTAACCATCCATTTTAGCAAGAGACACCTTTTTTAGAGTCATTATCATATTCCTCAGTAGCACACAATATTTGCAAAGCTTTTTTTTGTAAATGTGATTATAGTGTGAGAAATCTAGGATAAATATTAGGGGTTTGTAAATTGTAATTCCCTTTGGCAATGTTAGTGTCGCTTTGTGCTTTGTGTTCAAGTTGTGCAAACTAACAATAATGAATCCAGTTGAAGAAGAAAATAATTTAAAATATATATATAGACAAGAAAAAGATATGCAAAGTTGCCAAAAATGTATAATAAATAAATAAATAAAATCTAGTTGACAAAATATGCAAGCTAATAATTAAAGAGCTCAAACTCAATGTAAATTATCCCATTAAAACAAGCAGAAATCACAACTTTCTTCAATGTATAGTAGAGCTTAGAATAAGCCATGTAGGAAATTTAAATAATTGACACCTTTATTCTAGCACAAAAGAGTTGTTTTGTAAAACCAAATTTGTCTATAATCATAATCTTGTAAGGGTTTATATGGAATGCAACTATACATGTTTAAATCACAATTCATTAGTGTCACAAAAAAAAGTGGTTACCAAGGGCATGATTATAAAATGGGTTTATTGTACTTGTGTTTCTAGAACAAGGGAATGGTTCTAATGCAAGTCAGCTGACATTCTCTTTAACTTGTTATTTCATTTGTTTGTTGATTTAAGAAATCTGAACTTTCTATGGAACATTGTAAATGCCAACCCTCTGATAAAAAGAAATCAAAAGCATCAACTATTTCTTGTCTTGGAACATTCAAAATTTTATTCCTAAATACTCCATAAATTGTTTGAGCTGGATAGTAATAATCAGCAATTTTAGCTTGGAGTTTATAGAGAAGCTCTACCCTCTCCAGCCCATTCTACACAAGCAATTTCAGCCCCATTAAGATGTCTTGCAATTTTTATTTTAATACCTCTCATATCTGTTTTCTTCGCCTATTCAGTAGGCTTTTTCATGGTTCTTCTAAAAGAAACTCTGGTTTCTAGCCATAGAACAATATATTCTGCAAGAACATTTGGTTCCCCATATGATTTTTGTACCTTTGTCAAAGTCATGTGAAGCTTACAATCCCCAAAATTTAGAAGATTTCATACATCAATTGTTAAATCCCTTGGCCACCAGTGCTCATATCACTACAATGGGTTAGGTGACGTCTTGAATGTATTGCCCCATTCCCTTCCTATTTCTCAAGTGTTTCAAAAGTACAAAATTTTGTCACAGCTACAAACTCACATCCATAACCCCCACCATGTATGAACTCCAAACCCACCACCTATAAACCCTGAACCCTAAACTCATAGATGGTTTCAAACAGAATACCTTCAAGAGGTTGCAAGGGTCATAAGAGAAGGTGACAACCAACAATTCTGTTAAGTGTTGTCTTGTTTGGTGCTAATTGTGGCATATGAAAACTCGCTATCCTGACAATGTTCCAAACTGCCTCAATAAATTGGTACAAACCCAATTCTGAAATTCCAATACAAGGACATTCTTGAATGTATTTTGTGCAATTACTTATGAATATCTGTGCTCTGATACTATCAAGTTTTGCAATGTTGCATACTCTCCTGCTACTATCTTGATAAAGTCCTGAGACTCCTACCCTTGTCATTGTCCAGCATGCAACAACTGGATCTACTCACAAGAACCGACAAAGTGTTCGTAATTCATTACCATTTCCATTCGTGAGATAGTAAAGCCTGATCAATTCATCTTCAGTTGGCTCCTTTGATGTTAACTTGCAACTGTGATAATATTGAAGAGCTGTGCTAGCCTCAACAGGACTGTAGCGGGGATATTCAAATCGCACCCCCTTTGGAACACTGGGTAACTGCACTGGGAGCTTACCGACCGCATTGGAGTGGCAAAAGGCTGTCACCATCATTTCTGCAGACCCATCCATTGATCTGAATGCATTCACCATTGCAAGCTTTTCGGCATGTATAGGTTTGCCAGCCCGCACTCCATACTGGCTGAATATGAACCAGCTGTTGTAATCATCAATCGCAATAAGTACAGGAACCTCCTTCACCAATGAAAGCTCTTGCCTCAACCTTACCACAGCACCTACACCAGCATGGGACATTGACAATCCCTTCTCCACCAAATGCTTCAAAGTCGCCTTCTCTGGCAATGAGATTTGCTGCAAACCCCTTGCACGTGGAACACCTGCTCCTTCTCCTAAAGGTATGGGGTCCAAAATATGGCATGGAAGAGTGTCCAGCAATTCTGAATGACTCTTCAGGAAGCCCTCAAGAGCTGTCTGGGCAGTGACAGGCGTGTCTACAAGTCCTGTTTCTTCATTTCTGTAATAAAAACTCCCCTGCGTCCAATCCTTTGCACTGGGGATGTAAAACACCAGCCAACCCTTGACACGAGCCCAATGAACAAGTGTAGCAAGGGCAACACTCTTCCCACTCCCCACTGGCCCATCTAGTATATACTTCCTCCTTGGTCTTGTAGAGATGGCATATTGGGGAGGGAGATCAAATGCTGGCTTTTCTGCAATGCAGAAGTGTAACAGATTACATAGTTGCATCGTCCGTGTTCTGATTAGCACTGATTTCTGATTCGATACTTCAAACTCTTTCCTCAATCCTCTTGGTAGACCTTCACCAAAGTGCTTCAGAAGAACATCCTCACTGAATGTGAAATACTTGAGCATATCATTTGCCGTCACTTGAGAAAAGCTTTGCACAGGCGTGAAAAGGGAATTGATCTCCTGATCACTCTTCTCAATCTGAATTCCATCCTCTGTTTCTGTGTGCTTGTCACTACTGTCTTCTCTCTCCAAATGGCCCTCTTCCTCTCCAACTCCCACCACCACCCTCTCTTCCATTGATGCCATAGCGGAAATCCTCCTTCCATCCACAAAAAATAGGTCCACATACTGCTTCACAAGCTGCAAGATGTCCTGCAAGACTCCAGCCACACCCCGCGCTGCTGCTTCGAGCACCCAGCTGTTTCTCTACACTCCCCCCATGCTTTTGAGAAAGCTTAAACCCTGACAACTGTGATCCGAGCCACCCTGCACTCATCCCGCCTTCTGGAAGAGTAGGAGGAGGACACATTGTTGTACGAGGACGATGATCTCCTTCACACTCGACGTCAAGATTGGGAGCCTGCAAACTTGGTGAGATCTTCGGGTTGAGCGTTCGCAAGCGGAAAGCTCCTCGAGAGCTTCGTAGTATTGTGGATGCTGCCATTTTCCCCTCCACCTAACACGAAGACTACAAGAGGCCACACAATCACACACGACATACAGATAGCAGCAATCCATGGCAACAATTCGAACTCCCTTCCCGGGGTGACATTTTCTTCAAGTTTTCACCACGGATTTGCAGCCGATGCAAGAAAACTCCTCTTGTCTTCGACCACCTGCACCAAATCTCTAGATGTGAAGCTGTAGAAGGTCGAGATAGCAAACAGAAATCACACAAGAAAACTGGCACTGAAAAAGGCAGAAGGGCAGGAATAGTGCTTCAAGCTCGATTTGGGGAGAACCAGGGGTGCAAAATTCCAGTACCCATCACCCTAAAATCTCGAGACGGAAGAAGAACCCTAAAGTACGAGCTGCTGCTGCGTGTATTGAGCACAATTATTTGAATCTGAGTCTTTGATTGACGAGTTTAGGATTCGTACTTTGGCGTCGACTTCGAACTATGTTCATGGTTGAAGGGAGAGAGGCGTTTTTGGAGGAAGAAAGATTCGAGGTTGTAGAGACGAAGGAACAGAAGAGAGAAGGGGGACGGGGGTAATGGCGAGGTTGTCTGGCTTGCAAAGACAGGTGCTGTCTTTGTATAGAGCGTTACTGCGAGCGGCGCGGAATAAGCCGTCTGAGGCACGGAGTCAATTGGAGCAGTTTGTGGCCGCCGAGTTTAGGAGGAACGCCATTGAAGTAGACAAGAAAGATTTTCAGACGATCGAGTACTTATTGCGACGGGGTAACAAACAGCTCCTCATGCTCCAAGGCGCCGATGTCAACGGATTCACTTTCATGGAGCCCAGGTAACCATAAGTCTTGTGCCTCATCCCTACCCAGTCCTCTCAGGATTATCGTTGCAGATGGGAAGAAAACTCAGAAGAAACTCAGCGTATTGGAGTAGAAAGAAGACACTTAGTTGCTCAAACCCTAGAATTAGTGTGTATATAACTATTGTGCCTCATCCCTACCTAGCAGTCCTCTCAGGACTATGGTTGCAGATGGGAAGAAACTCAGAAGCAACTCAGAGTAGTGGAGTACAAAGAAGACACTTGCTTGCTCAAACCCTCGAACTTGTGTGTATATATATCTTGTGCCTCATACCTACCCAGTCCCTCTGAGCAGTATGGTTGCAGATGGGAAGAAACTCAGAAGCAACTCAGAGTAGTGGAGTACAAAGAAGACACTTGCTTGCTCAAACCCTCGAACTTGTGTGTATATATATCTTGTGCCTCATACCTACCCAGTCCCTCTGAGCAGTATGGTTGCAGATGGGAAGAAACTCAGATGCAACTCAGAGTAGTGGAGTACAAAGAAGACACTTGCTTGCTCAAACCCTCGAACTTGTGTGCATTTATGTCTTGTGCCCCATAACTACCCAGTCCCTCTGAGGAGTATGGTTGCAGATGGTAAGAAACTCAGAGAGTGGAGTACAAAGAAGACACTTGTTTGCTCAAACCCTAGAATTAGTGTTGTGTCCCTCCACAATATTTCAGTTGACATTCACATACACTACAGCACTTCAAGGCAAATTAAGTCAAAATATTCTGAAAAACACAAGGGAGAGAAATCATAGAGCATCATGGAGTTTTAGTTCAACCAATGAGTTGATGGAAGTTGGCATGTGGGTCACACAGTCCCAAGATATGATCTGATGTTGACTTTGAACTAGCAAGTGCTTTTTGTGGTTTCAGTTGCTCTTATCTGATGCACAAGAAGATTGTAACATGTTAGGGGAGACCATACACCGTGTTGCCATAAAAGTGAGAGTAGGAAGTTCCTTTCAGGTGTGTACAACAGGAAATGGGTGATGAAATAAACAGGAACTTTGGATGTGAGGTGCAAGCAGGCAATAGCAGCAGAACATAATGGAGCTTAAATGTAGCAATGGTTCAGTGATGTGGAGAGGGCCCTGGTAAGTAATTTTCTTTCCTCTCATGTTCTGTTGGACCACTTTTAATCTGGGGAGCAACAGTGAGACAGTACCCTGATTTTTTTTGGATGTTTAGATCTGTATTAGTATGGTTTTACCTCAGCTATGGCTCATTTGGGAAGTTCTCCAAACGTGTTGTCAAGGTTTGTGTGCATCCAGAAGTGCTCAAAGTGCTTATGTTGCCGGCCTTGTCTGTGCACACTATCTGCTGTTTTGACTTGACTTACACAGTACATAATGTACAGGCATGGGCTCACAATGTTTCTCAGTTCTGGTACTGAGGCACTGGTGTTGGTGATACCCCTTTCATCTTGTCCAGGGTGATTGCCCTCCTGCATGCACTCATTGTCACCTCAACTGTGGAGGTACATGGTTGGCAGACCAGGAAGTTGAGTCCTCACCAAACTGCTATTCACATGGATTTGGGACAAGATTTGGGTTGTGATTTCAGATGAACATTGGCTTTTCTACACAGCTGATGGCACTTGAATTGTGCTCTATCCAGCCCCATTTTGCTGCAGATCACACATTGAGATAAGCCTCCAGACAGGCTTTTAGTGATATACTGAGCCAGTGGCTAGTCCTGGGCCTGGAAACTATAGTAACATCTTGCTGAATGATTTGTAAATGCAAATGTTAAGCACAATTTTGAGCACCTATAAGGTACGGCAGGGTCACACCTTTGATAAGGGTACTCTAACCTCATCATGCTTAACACCCAATGTTGCCTAATTGTTGGTGACTCTGAAGGTTAACATCTAGTCAACACCCTTCACTGCTTTCCGGGCTGGAGTTCAAAACTAAAAACAGGACAACAACCTTGTGTAATTGTGGATTGCAAAGGGCTTGGAAGCAAAGAGCAAGCTTGAAATTCGAACTATGTGTGCAAAAAAGTTTGAAGCTACTAGACATTGCATGCAAAGGACATTGATGTGCGAAAACTCAACACATTGGAAATTTTCACATGAAATTACAGTACATGCACCATATTGTATGAGGTAATACAAGTGCACATAGATGTGTTGAAGATATTGATTTGGGGTGTATATACTATATGCACAATGGTGTTTGCATAAAAATCATCAAGTATTCAGTCAAGTAGCATGGTGGGGTGAACTTGTTCCCTTGGGGTATTTCATAGATTTCAAAAGCTTTGACGTTGATTTTTGGGCAACAAACAAGCCCTCACCAAAATATGGTGTTGAAACCTTAAAATCTTACAAAACATAAGGAAAAAACATGAACACGTTTTTTTGGTGACAACTCTAAGGAATCTTGAAGCCTTGAGAAATGGCTAATGGCCAATACCATATTGTCTTAGAAAAATTGGACAAAAGATTTTTTATGATGAATTTTTTGATAGGTAAGGGATACTTGGAATTCATGAGTGCTGAAAACCTTTTCCTACTTTCTCACAAACTCCTATTCAATAACAACAAACCTTTCAAACTTGACATGAAAAACCTATGAAAGTTTTGTATTCATTAAATGTGATTGTTTAATTCAATAATTGTGCATATAAGGTTGAGCATTGCAAAACAATCAAGGGTGGCAAAATCACCATTTAAAGAACACATTCTCAAAATGTTCTAAAGGTTAGAAGCCCGACTATGAAATTGAATTAAAGGAAAAGGCCTAAGGAACTAAATTGTAACTCATATTCATATATATATAACTCTTTGTGTTAATATTATATATATGATGTTTATCCATTGCATGTCAAAATATATGACTTTAAATTTGCAGTGGAATAAAAATAAATGAGAATTGTTACAAATTTGTATTCTTAATTTTTGTGGCCCCTATAGAAATAATAAACCTAAATATTGGAAATTCACAATTAAATTATACTTGATCAATTGATTATCTAATGAAAACTTAAATAGAATACCATCTAAAGTACTTCTGAAAAATTATGTTTAAACCCACTCAAAATATGTATCAAAAGTGTTCTTGACCAAAATAAATTTAAAACATAATCATTGCTACTTTCTATAAACTTTTTGGGTTAAAAAATGATTAAAAATATCAAAATTCAAAAATATTTGTGAATTTGTTAAAGTTTCAAAATCTATACAACCTAGTTAATGTATTTACCAAAAATATTTAATGAAAACCTTCTTTTAGGTGTTTACTATTTTTTTAAAAGCTTGATGGGTCTAGTAAAATGAAAATATAACATTCCTTATGGTACCATCCAATCATACTTTCACCTTCCAACTAGCTTACATTTCAATTTTTAAAAAATCATCATGTAATCTCCATAAAAGATGGAACACGTATAATGAATGGATGAACTTATTGAACTATTTTCAATGTTTTACTTATTTGAAATGCATTTGAATTAACACATATGAATGTAACCTTTCACATGAACCTAAATATTGATTAAATCTCAGTATGAAATCATACATACACCTAACATGCATCCTTTTCAATAAACAAAACTAATATAAACTATGTCAAACCCCAAAATCATTTCATTCACAATAAATAAAAATGAATGTTTTTTAAATTTTGTGAATGAAGTACATGCATCAACATAGTATGCCATTACAACATTTAAGAAACATGTGGTTGTTAATAGGTTTTTTAACAAAAATCTCATGATCACCATGTGATGATGGTCCAACAAATAATGATTGTGGGCATTCAAAGTTAGTTACAATCCAACTTTCAAAGAACTTTCATTTGTTTCACCAAGGTTTTTCAACATTTGTGCATTAATTAAGGTGAAACCCATATGAAATTGGACCCTTGTGCACGTTTGTTGTAGAAACACTCTACATGTTGAAAATATATATTTCACTTTTGTTATTTAATTTCATGACATACTTCTTCATCCATTTGATGGATGGATTGGGGCTATGTGGCAATGTTTCCATAAGGTGGTGCTACCCAAAAAAAAGATATTTGTTTGTGTTAAAAAGAAAAATGTTCAAAACAATGTTAAAAATTGAAGATTACATGGCTTCTTGGTACACGTACGATGAAATGTTTGGTTTTGCATGATGTATTTTGTATTGTACCCTCACACAAGGTAATGGATTTGAGATGCGCCCTGAGGATGTTTTTTATATCATATGAATAATGGATATTTATAAGAAAAAATGTGCATGGAGCAATCACAAAGTCATGTGAATCAAAAACATCTCAATTTGGTTTGTAGCTTGATGAAAAAGGTGCAAATACGTTCAAACAAATCAAAAACCATGTTAGATAGTGGTGAAATTTTTAAATTTTTTTACATACATTTTTTTATTTCACATTTTAAATTTATATTAATCATTTCAAGTTGTGTTAAATGACTAATATGAATGTTGAGGAGTTCAAATCTAAAATTCATTACATTTAGTTTTGGGTTTTGGGGTAGTAAATGACTCTTGAACTTGAACAATAGTTATGTCCAAAGCAATCAATTTTGCAAAGGACTAGGGTAAAAAAATCTTTCAATAAAGAAGTTTTGATGGTAAAAAAATTAAGATGATACCTAATATATTATCCACATTTCAAAAGTCATGTAATTTGAAATTTTTAGAAATTCAAGGTGTGTTTTAAAATTTCAAGAATCCTTTACCATGTGTAAATGGGGTGAATGTTCATGACATATGAGACAAAGTTGTAGGTTATTATACAAGAAAATATAACCAAAAATAGTTAAAATATTTTTATATGATTTGAAATTATGATAATTTTTCAAATCAAAATGTATAAACTAGCAAATTTTGCACTTTGAAATTTTCATCTTTATTCAACAATGACTTACACAAAACATGTATGTGATATATTGAATAATTATATGTATTTTTATTAACAAGTTGCCAAAAAAATCATTTAAAAAGTCTTTCATATGAAAAAGTGAAAAGGACTTTAAAAAGACTCATTGTCCGTTCATAAAATAATCATGTTGGTGCCTTTAAATGTACTACACCCAAAACCTTGTACGGCATGAAACAAACACCCATAACTTTTGGGAGGGCAACAAAATGTCATTCCTAAAATGAAAGAAATTGAATGTTTCCAAATGGAATTGGGTTGAGTACATGATCAAAATTCAATATGGTACAAGAAAGTGAAACACACTCTCACATAAAATGGAAATGTGTGAGACTCAATGGGAAATATTTGCAAGTCCCAAATGCATTCCTATTTTTAAGATTTTGCAATTTTATAATGTCCCCCAAGTTTGGAACAATGTATGGGTCAAAAATTATCCAAATTGGGTTATCTTTAAAACATTATAAAGGTTTTGAAAAGTAGAATATTATGTTGGGGTTGCATTGGGAATTTTGTTTTTGTGTAGAATGAGTTATGGTCAAATCAAAAGGTAAAACTATCCAAATTATTTTTTATCATTCGTTCAACATTTTGAAGGGTCAAATCACCTCTAATTGAGGATTGTAATAAGACCATTAAAAGTTTTATTTAAAGGTTATAACTTTGTTTATGATAGTTTTTTAATTAGAATTTATATCAAATGGTTGTTTTTCACAAAATAAAAAGATTCATAATTTGTTAAGTTTCATAATTCTCATTTGATTTCCACTTTGGTCCTAAGATTTTTTTTTTGGATGTAATCCTCATCAACATCTACACAATTTACTATAGGGATGAAAATGGTGAATCCTCCTAATGTGGGTAATGGTGGGTTATTTGTGGTTCATTCATGCACCCATTTGGCATCAATTTGCATTAATTGCCCATTCTTTGTTTGTTTAGATTGATTTCATCTTGAACTCAACATATTGACTTTGTCATAGTCCCATCTTAAAGCTTTCACATGTGCCTTTTTGTTCTAATGCATTGAGTTAAGGAGTTCACCAACATTTTCAAGTATTTTGCAATACATCATCTTGGAAAGTATTGACACCTTGTAGGAAAATAATTACCTTGTATGAACTCTTGCAAGTAAATTTCAAAATATTTTTTTAGTGTTACATCACAATCCTTGATCAAAGGTGGTTTGACTTTTCAAAATGTTGAAATAATGGTTAGAAATCATCTTAGTACTTTGACTTCCAACTGTTCTCTTAACCATAACTTTTTTCTATATTTTTCTCATCCAATATTTCCCTAATCTAATATCCTACAACCTTTCCAATGGTCTAAAGAAGGACCAATTTGAAAAAACATTATGCCCCAAACTTTGCTTCAAACTTACAAGACACCTTGAGATTCCTAATTTTCAAAAGTGATAATGCATTTGGGAATCTTGAAAATGTTTAACTTTGATTTTCAAACATTTCCACTTCATACGGGAATGCATTTTCACTTCTTACATCTCATTGGGTTCTATTTTGAACCTATTTACTTCAATTTCAATTGGAAACATTCAACTTCTTTCATCTCAAAAATGACATTTTATTGTCCTTCTTGAAAGGTGATTGCGCACTCAAGTTAACTTTGATACCTTATGGCAAGCCTTTGAAGGTGTGTCATATTTTATAACAAGTAGTTCACCATTTAAAACAAAACACATTGAGGTCACTATCATTTTGTGAAAAATAAAGTTTTCACATGAAAATTTGATCCTTTTATGTCAACATGGAAGGTTATGTGATTAATATTTTCTCAAAGGCTTCGGGTACAAAAAAGCTATGATAGGTTAGAAACGTGATTAGTGTACACAAAGTAAATTTGAACTTGAAGGGGGTGTAGTGAGAATTGAACTTCAATTAGGTGATTTTTGTTAGTTATTGAACTAGTAGAAAAGAACTATGTTAGTTTGTTGGTTAATATTTTTTTCAATTTAATTTGATTTATTTTTTGTTCAAAATTTATAGTTAAATTTCTTAATGTTGGTGATTTTTTTGCCTCAATATGTTATTACTTGGTTTGGTTTTTTTGGTTGTAGGTATGAACCTAGAAGATTGTTTTAGATTAAATGTTTTGTATGTTTGATTTCTTATTATAAAATCTTTTTGGGGCATCTCATGACTAGCAATTCACAACAACTAAAACAAGAAAAAAAAACTTGTATTCTTGATACATGAAAATTAGTCAATTGATAAAAAGCCTTGCTAATGGAAATGCATTCTTATGATTTTAAAGGCTTTCGATTTCTATAATTAGGTATCATAGTACATGGGTGACTTTGACATAAATTAAATTACTTTTTATTTTGTCAAAGTTTTTGAGAAAAAAATTGTCAAATTTGTTTAAAAATTAAATTGTAGGAAACTGGAAGTGAACCTTTGTCTAATACAAATAATCACATTAATTGTGTATAGATTGACCACAAGGACACAACTCTGAACTTGTGTTAGAGTTTAATATGTAAATTTGTTATATGCTGAAAAGTCCAAAATTAAAAACTCACATGGTGAATCTTAAATTTTAAAATAAATAATTATTTGACCTTGTGTGCCAACCCTACACAAGTACTACAATAATTTTGAATTGAATCCTTTCAATGTTAGAATGTTCATAGTTGATTTTTGCATTAAAAAAAAGAGTGAAAGAAATGGTTTCAAAATAGCCCTAAATTTCAAGTCTTCTAATGCCAAAAGTTTTGACCTATAATGTGAAGGCTAGGTGAAAAAAAATGTTATGTTTATACACTTGGTGTCATGGTTACAACTTGCCTCATTTAATTTTGAAAATTTAATGGCCTTTTTAATTTTTAAAAACTATATCAAAGCTGACTTATGAAATAAATATGTCATATTATCCCCATGCCTTTGTTATGAAGGTTGTCACCTAGTTGCTCACTCAATAAGTTATCAAACTAGTCTTGTGAAAACCTTTAACATATAATATTTGGGCATGTTTGCACAAGCCCTTCCTAGGGATATTAGGAGTAGATTTTGAATGTAATGTTTTGGCATGATCAATATGGCATTTCGATCATACTTTTTTTTTAAATCAATGGCTAAAACTAAAGTTTCAAATGATGGCTAAATAGGGAATAACGTTGATCTAACAATTTTGTGGCAAGTCTAATTTCTTGGCAAAAGTGTTGTTTAATTGTGCATTAAAGGAGATCTTGGGATCATGGGAAATTTGCAAGTGAATTCTATTATACAACAATGGGGGTGCCTAATGCATTTTCAATGTTTATTTTTTCATTGACAAGGAAATAGGGTTTAGTGATCTTCACCATCCAAACTATTGATTTCTTGCAATACACAATTCTACAATCTTAAGTTTGAATATTGGAGAAAAAATGGATGAAAATGAATTCACTTACACATACAAGACCATTTTGAACATTTAGGTTGAAGAAGAAAATATTTAAAATGTTAGCTATTATTAGTATGTCCAAATACAGGATGTATTATCTTGATGTGCTTGTACCATCAAATACATTATACAAATTGAAGATATGTAATTTGCTATATACACATACAGTTATATATTCCTTTACACTAAACTAATGAACCAAGTGAATATAATTCCCATTAACACAACAATTTCAAATCATTTGACAACCTAATAAATAAAAGGTTGCATGTTATGTTTTTTCAACCCATGCATGAATTCTGTTGTCAAATCTTCAAATCTTTAAGATGTAAATCACGTTTATTGTGATTTCATCAATTTTAATATCCATACATTATTCTCTCATTTCTTGTTCCCCAACACTAACCATACAACCTATGTAATAAAAATTAAAAAGAAAACAACTTCCAAAAATATATTCTCATCTTAATCCAATGACTTATCATGTCACTCATCAAATGTGAATCAATCAACTTTAAATTATCAATCATAATTCAGTCACTCAACCTCATCAAATGAATCATCACAAAAACTATGTAGGTTTTAACTTTTAAAATTTGAATCAAATCATTTAAACTAATTATGTCAAATTTATAGGATTCACTTAAGTTTACATTGTTACCCTTCAAAGTCCGCATTTCAAATTACATATTTAACTTAGCTTTACATGATACATGCTCATGGTGGAATCCTTACAAGTAGGGGCGCTAGTTGTAGAAAAGGTTGGTAATTATCAAACATGGGATGATGTGGAGGTTCCATAGGAGTTCACTAGTTTATTAACAAGCAAGTAGGTGGGTTTTCTAAAACTAATTTGGAAAGTTCCATCAAGTTAAGAATTTTGTAGAGACCAACAAAATTGCACATGGTCATTTTTAGAAGGTAAAATCAAATGTTAAGTCAAGTCATCTCGTTTTTGGCTTGTAATTTTTCATCCAAACATAGACAAGGGCTTGTATATTAGTGTACTAACATACAAGGGTTGTTGAATAGGCTTATGTGTAGGTGTGCAAAAAAGTCTTGGCCAATGAAATTGTTGGATTTGGTGATTTGAATTTTTTTTGTTAGGTACATTGAATGAACTAGTAATTAAATGTGAAATATAATTTGATAGATTTGGATATGAAAGAAAGGGACGATTATTTTCCCTTTTTAGCAATATTAGGTTTGTGGATAAGCCTAATTTGTTTTATTTTTTCAAACCAATGGGATTGTTGGATTTGATGATCTCACTTTGTCTTTTCAATTATCTCAATTATCTAGCAATGGAATGTGTAATGTCTACCTATTTATAAACATGGTTCTAGCACATCATTGTAATACATTTTCAAGTTGGACACTTGGGTGTTGAATAATTATTTTATTTGTCAAAATTCACTTTGGTAGCCAAAAAAAAGTAATTTATGAAATTTCAGCAATAAATATAGGCAACTTCTTTGTCAAGTTTTCTGAACTTTTAACCCCTAACATAATAAATTATGAAACCTTTTACAACAATTTCTATTTTTATTTGCTTTTGCAAAAATGGAGAGACATAAATGTTCAACCAAAGTGGTCAGGAAACAATTTTTTGTTGCACTCCAGTTCCCTAGCTAACCATGGTGGTTAGCTCAGTTCCCTTTCTTTCAACCTACCTACTAACAACCCACAAGCAGGTTGTTAGTAGGTAGGTAATAAAAACAGCCCTTATCTATGAATAAACCATCTATGTACCTAATAGTTACTTACCTACCTACCTACCTACCTACATATGAGACCTATTTCCTATGAAATTGGTTGTCAAGGTGAAACCAAATATTAACTCAGTTGAGGTTCATCCACAACTGGAGTAATAACACGCATCCAGTGGATGTTGTCAACAAACAAAAAATTTAATGTAAGAGGACTTGATTAAAACATCCATTCACACTTTGTGATAGGGACTCTAGGGTTGAGTCGCCTAACACCATGCTAGTCATTTAGGACTTACACCTATTTATACCCATGAACATTTTATGTTAAGTTTAACGTTCACTTAATACTAGTGGGTACCCGCGACCTTCGGTCACTATGAGGCGCCCCTGCATTATTTTACTAAATTCGCCATATTTTTTATTTTTAAAAATGCTATAGCCTGAGTAGGACCGTCGGTTAATGGCAGGAAAAAAAACAAAAAAAAAAAACCCTTGTATTAACCCTGGGCAGCCCGCCAGAAAAGGGCGGAAAAAAAAAACAAAAAAACCCTGGTATTAACCCTGGGCAGCCCGCCAGAAAAGGGCGAGAAAAAAAAAAAAAAAAACCCTGATATTAACCCTGGGCAGCACCATTTGAAATATACAGAGGCCGGTTCTGCCATACACAGCGAACCCGCCGGAAAAGGGCGAGAAAAAAAAACAAAAAAACCCTGGTATTAACCCTGGGCAGCCCGCCGGAAAAGGGCGGAAAAAAAAAAAAAAAAAAACCCTGGTATTAACCCTGGGCAGCCCGCTGAAAAAAGGGCCGGAAAAAAAAAAGAAAAAAAAGAAAGACCCTGAAACCCAGAATCGGGACCTCTACAGATGGACAGACAGACAACGCAATTAATATAGTAGATTAAGCTATTGACCATTTAACATTGGGTGCCATCGAGGATGCCATCTAGATTTTCATTTAACAGTAACTTAACATCAAGTGTGAATGCACCATTATAAGGTGACTTGGTGTGAGCATTGGTGCATGCGGATTGCTGGAGTGGGACGTGTTGTGATATGTTAAACCACACTCAGCATCAAGATCACATGGCCTCTTGAAAAATGCTCATTTGACCTGCATTTTAGGGTTTAAGGGTTTGAAGGTCTGTAATGCATCACAATAAAATGAACCAGCAAAGACAGCAACTAGTGCGCAGGTCTCTGGACAGAAACATCAATGAGCTGGAAACGACAACCTTCCTTGATGCAGCTTCATGCACATCACTGGGAAGTCAGACCACAGGGATGTGGAGCTATTTTGCACATCAAATTCCTTCTTTCAATTTTGAAAAAATTTCAATTCCAGCGTGTCAACCACTGACTCCCTGACTCAGGAGTGATGAAGATCTTATAGTTTGAAGAGACAAGACTTGGTTATTAGTTTTTGAGTCAAGTTTAGAAACTTGCAACTCATGTCATAACATGTTTCTGAGTCAAGGAAGTGCACACTGATGCAATATTTACATGACTTTATTATTTTGCTGCAGGTGTGGAGGGATGATGCAGTCCCTTGAGTGTTTGAAAGACAGGCAGACTGACCTGTACAACAACAAAACAACGTAATGCACATGCAAGTTAACCCATTTCATTGACTCATGCACCTTGCAAGTGACATTTAAATAGATATATGCAAACCCCAGACCAAAAGCATTTGATCTATGTATAGTCTACTGCAATGCATAATCTACAATGTTGTCGGATTGAGAGAGGCTGGGAATCAACATTCAGCCAACCACCAACTGTCAAGATATGTCTGAGAAGATGAGTCTCACCTCAGCATATGGTCACTATATCAGTGACCTTTCTAAATGTATTCAAATCACACAAGTTTGAAGAAGGGTGCTCCAATATCCCTCCCATGTGTTTTTACCTTGAAGGTGAAGCAGTGGAATGCATGCATGCTTGGAGGATTTTGCATTCCAGGCATTGAACACCAGAAAATAAATTTAGTGTACAAAACACAGGGTAAAAGTGAGGCATTAGCTAGCGCATTGGAGTTCCTTGGACATTGGTGATGGCCTGTTGTTGTTCCTTGTGGGATAATTTGTGTGTGAATTGTGGCGAAGCAGGTATTGTAGGCTGTTTTGAGGATCTGCTGCACAAGAAAAGATCATCAGGATACAACAGTTGTCCATGAGCTCAGGAACTTATTGAAATGCTGCTAGCATATCAGGTTCCAAGAAGAGTAACAAACCTCAGTGACATAGGGGGTTGGGGATACTCTGGCATGGGTTGTGCAATAGGTACCATCTCTCTCCGCATAGACTTGATGAATCTTTTCTCTTCTTCCTGTGGGCATCCAAAGTTATAAGCAGCAGGGAAAACACATGCACAGCAACTAAACAATCAAGCTGAATATCCCTGATAATACAAGACAAAAGTTTCTGAGAGGAAACATCACAGAGCAGGGGAGAAAAGTCACCTTCCTGAAAGCCTCAACTTCTTCACGGAAACGCTTGTACTGATTGTGCTTCTCCATCACCTGCAGTAAAAAACACATCATTCAGTTGAGCTTCCTTCTGTTTTCCAATATCCTCATTAGTGCAGAGTTCTGCCACATATTCCTTCTGTCTTTGTTTGCTAAAACAAGTTGATATAATCATTATTCCACATCAAATGGTTGCACACCTGCAGATCAAATTCTGCTCGCTCTACTGCACGATGGTCAACATGAAAGTTGAACTCTTGAACTTCTGTAAGAGGTTTTCTCGATTTGACTGGTATGAAGGCAGGGGCACTGAACACAAAAAAAAAACACAAAATACAGGTCGTTAAACCAGCAAAATACCTGTGGGCATACAAAAGATCAGAGTTTGCCTAAAAATTGAACAATTCCAGTCCTGTTATGATCTTCATGCAAAGCTCAGCTCCTACTTATTTTATTATCCTTCTCAACCTTGATCCTTGAAGACGTGTTTAAGGAAAGACAACTGGGTGATTAGGATGAACTATACTTTGAGAGATTAGGATAAGCATGAAATTCCTTTAGTGCAGCCTCTATTTGTTCAGCTTTTGCTCGTTCTTCAGCCTGACGCTGTTGTTCCTCCTGATGCCGGACAAGACTTTCCAACTGAAAGGGTTCTGCTTTTGTGCATTCCTTTGGCTCTGGTTTTAATGGAACCTGCAAAAGATGTGAGAATTGACTTCAAAACCCCAGAAACCTTTTGTAACCTGTCTCCCAAAGCATCCCATCAACCATCCTGTTTCTTTGAACCTGCCAGAAGCCCACATAGAACAAATACACACCTCTGGATAGTCTGTAGTGTAAGGAAGAGGGTTGGCCTTTGGAATGCGGGCCTTTTCTTCCTCCTGCTGCCGCTGCACCATATCATGAATAAATTTCATCTCCTTTGCAAGTCCCCGGTCCTGCAAATCAGTTGTGTTGCCACAAACTCATGAACATGCCACTTTCCACAATATGCCTCATCATTCATGAGTATGATGTGACTTGCAGCAAAAGAGATGCCTGACACACATGACAGCTGACTTTGCAACAATGATGTAGATTTTCATTACATCATTACCAGTAATGTGCCAGAGAGCTTACATCAGTCAATAAGTGGAAAGGTTTTGGTTTTGTGAGACGTGCACGTCCCTCCTGGTGGTTGGGTTGCTGATGCACAGTTAGCTGAACCCTCAAAGCAATTCTCTTAGTCATTAGTCAATCTAAAAACTCCATTTCTTAATTCCTTACAACACCACAAGATTGGCAAACACACAACACAGTTGCCAGAGAATGTCTCTTTCAATTGCATTCCAAAAACAATGTTGATATTCAACAGACACTACCTTGAGTAATTGGTCAGTGGGTGGAGCTGCACCCCGAAGATGAGCACGTTCATCTGTTTTAAAGTGGAACTCCTTCAAAAGAAAGACAAGCCCACTTGATGATTAGAGCTAACAAACAGCATTCACATCTAGAGTTCACCTTAGTAAACCTTAAGAATGTGCTAACAATGACTGCTAAGCAGATCCAGCATGAAAGAACAAAAGATGTTTTGTTTCCAAACTGTCTGCAGAACAACCCTAGCTGTACTGATGGGTTTTGTTATGCTGAAATATCAACAGAAAATATGCTCACTTGAGGTGTAGTCACTTCACGTTTGGGAATGCGAAAAACTCCCAAATCGCCCTTGCTATGGAATATCTGTGCTCAAATCTCAAGAGTCTCAATACACAGAAAATCACCATAAGGTGTTGGCATTGTACTTAGCAGACATGGGAATCTCACAGATGGGTGTGCAAGCAATCTGATGTAATGCTTGAGCATCACAGACATTATGTGAAAATAAAAAGCAGTGTGGAGATTACGCACTCTCTTGTTGAGGGGGCGTGCTTTGAATTTGGGTATCTGTGCTAGCTCCTCCTCTTCCATTTCTTCCCGACTCTTGACCCTGCTATTTGATTCACACTTCAGGCACCTTTAACTCATCAACTACTATGTACTCAATCTGAAATACATAGGTTTCCACACAGCAATGAAGTTGGGCATGGGAGGACAAAAAACATACGTAGAGGCACGTGCACGATTTGCAGTTTCAAGGTGAGGTGGTTGGGGTGCTGTAAGAGTCCTGTTGGAGGCAAGCTTGCAAGTTGGCTTCACCCTCTCTTGCTGAAATTTCCCAACATTAATATCAGGCTCATCAGCAAGACTTATTGCCACATTCAATTAACAGGAGAAGCCAATTGGAGCTTCTGAATAGAGATAGAAGTATCTGTAACACACTAAAAACATTCACAAGATAGCAGATAGGCACCAAGACAAGCTGGGATTTGTAAGAAGTGGTCTCTACAATGTCTGCATGCTGTTGAGCCCGCTCCATAGTATGTAAGTGGAACACCTGCAGGAAACCATTGAAATATGAGGTGATCTGAGAATTTTTCGTGCAGGGGTCTACTATTTTAGTATATTCCTTGTTGAATTGGTTGGAAAAAAAGAAATGCAGCATTTTGCCTGGACTTTAGAGTTACCTGAAACTCTGGCATTTGTGGTGTGGACCTTGTGAATGTGGGCAGGGCAGGAGCTTCCAAGATCTGCAGCAGTCCAAACAAAGTTGAGCAAAAGGAAATGGCAACCAAGCTGATATCACAAGCAGGACAATGAGGGACAATGTGTTGGCAGAAAGACCTTCTTTGGGAGGGGACGAGCCTTGAATTTGGGAATATTAGCAAGCATCTCCTCTTCCAGTTCTGCTGTACTCTTCATCCTACCTCACCATACACAACCAAATCTTTGAATTACCACTCTTCAGTCACCCAAGACATCATATTGGTTTGTGGAACACTAGTTTAAGCAGGAAAGTAGTAAGCACAGACCTTGTGGGTCTTGACCTCTGTGAGGTTTCTAATTCAAATTCCTTAGGCATTGTCAACTGCATCTTAGGTTTGTCTGCAAGATGTGTCTCCTCCTGTTATCCAGCCACACACCAATCACACATTAACATGATATGAACACAGGGTTAGTTGGATAGGAATCCAACATTCATTCAAATGAGGTTCTGAATGTTTTCATATCAGAGCAATACCTGGTTTATAGTACGTGTTCGATGTGAATAGAATCTCTCAGGAGTCTTGTTCTGGAATCTCCTCACCCTCTCAGCCATTGAAACAAATGGTGAAGGTGGCCTCATAACCTGATAAATTGCAGTGATTAGAGCTAGAAAAGACTATCTTGAGCTGCAACACAGAGGTGCCATAGAAGAGAGGCTAATTTTGCATGTTCGAGAGACCAGAGTGAAAGGAGAGTTTGGGAGAGAAGCAGTGCAAGCACGCCATAGATGCTTTTTGGGGGCCAGCATTTACTTGATGATGTCGTGAGCAGGGTTGTGTTGAGAGATGAAACTCATGGAAAGTTGTTGGGGCTGGAGGAGCATTGGGCTTTGACACATAATTTATCTGCTTTACATTTGACCCACAACTCCTTGAGAGCTTCTCTTATGTTCATGGTTAGCAAACAGGCAACAGCCTATTCCTGCCCAGCATGACTCCAACCATAGAAACAAGGTAAAAATGAGCTTCTGTACCTTTGAACTTAGACCTCCTTCAAGCTTCTGCTTCTTCTGGGCTCGAGTATCAAGGATACTGCCAGCAATCACCGCCCCCTCCCTCTTGCTAGAGGCATTCCTTTCAGCAATCCTGTCATGGAGTTTGAGCCAAAATTCAGCCTTTAACCCTCTATTGGTGTGCACATGGAGAGAATTGGGACCCAGCCCCAGCAAGAATCTAACGCTCAAATTGGGTAACAGTTCTTTCTGGGTGAAAAATGTGAATTTGCTTTCGATTTTACCAAGAATGTGTACCTGGAATTCGAGTTGGACAGCCTATGCTTGGAGCCAGATTGAGGTTCCCGAGGAAGAGGAGCTTCCCTCCAAGCCTCCGAGTAGAGCCTCTTCGCTGGAAGGCTTCCCGGGGAGACCACAAGAGCAGCCAGGCCTGTTGGCGGGGTTCGATTCACATCAGCTACACCTGCTGCACCTGGAACGATTCTACACTCCGGAGTGCAGGGTTCTTCTTCTGTGCCGGAAACGCTCGCAGCTGCAAATGGGGGCAGAAACTATGACTACGACCTCACGCCGCAAAGCAGTAAACGAGTAGTAAGCACGCGAAAACGCACGCCCGCAGACAAAAATCATGTGGAAGTGTGCAGTGTGCACCTACCAAAACTCGGCACGGTAGTCCCGTCAGGTGCGGTAGTCTGTTCACATTCCCTGGAAAGATAATCCAATTCTTCTACAGGCATTCTGCTCTCCGGTTTTGGTGATACATGTGCCAGAATCTGCCGTGAAAAGAAACGCGACGAAAAGATCACGAGCAAAACCACATTCAGCAGTCTCGGAAAAACCTCGTATCCAGTTCTATAGAGCTCCGACACATCAGGACCAGAATCAGAATCAGCGTCGACCAGAGTTCGAGATCGAGAGGAGCACAGACCTGTTGAGCTTCAAGATTGGCACCAAGACCGAAGTTGAAAGCAGCCGAGCAAAGCTCCGGAATCGACTTGGTCTTTGCAACATGTGCTGCACCTCAACATTGCCAGAAACAGAGCAATTAGATCTCTCTCTCTCTCTCTCTCTCTAGCTAGAAACAGAAACCTTGCCCCCCGAAAAATAACAGATGTATCTGTGCAGCGGGTTGAAGTACACACGGGAAGCTTCATAAGGCAAGGCGCTGTCAAACCAGCGCTCGGCGGCAGCGATATCAGCGTCCGTCTCCTCGTATCGGAAGTCATAAAACATGGGAGCGCAGAACTCGTATCTGTAATCAACGTCTATGTCCATCGACTCCGCCATTTCGCACACAATCGCTACGTGCTCGTCTTACGTAAACAGATCCTGAACAAACAAACAAACAACAGACATGCCACAAGAATCCGACAATGTCATTTCACTCAAACACAATTCGAGGAAAAAAAAAACCCCCCTCAACCGCTGAGATCCATCAAGCTCTCATTCGACACGCTCACAAAATCGCAAGTCGCCGAAAGACGACGAAAAACAAAAGGGACATTCGAACAGAAAATGTCCGTTGGCAAAAGGGAAACTTTGGAAAAAAGTATGTATATATAAAATCCATGACACAGACTGCACGAACTCCCGTCGGAAAGTGAAGAAAGGAAAAGCGTAAAGAGTGAAGTGAAGCACTTACTGCAGCGAAAAACCCAAGGAGCATTGAAAGCAAGGAAATGCGAAAATAAAACATAGGAAATCGGGATTATTGAAGAAGAAGAAGATCCGTTGTTGGTAGGTGTGCGAAGAGAGAGAGCGAGAGAGAGAGAGGTCGGCCGGGTGGGGGAGAAGAAAACGCGAGAGGTAGCCAGCGACCGAGCGGGGTGAAATCGAGTTCTGCGAGGGTTTGAATTCCTAACCTCCAACGGTCAAGTGCCGTATTTTGCGGCTGCGGGCTGCCCTAGACACCAAAAGCGTGTATTTTTTAAAAAAGATTTGGGGTCGTTGGTTCTTTCTATAAGTACCTGACGAAGGGTCGTTGGTAGGACTTACAACTGTGTTGGATTCGCAGCGGGTCCCTTCCCTGTGTGACGGGATTGCCAAAAACGCAGCAGAAGGCCTTAAATAAGCATAGGGTCCTTAGTGCAGGACTGCAAGCTTATTTTTTCCTTATCTGCCCTTGACTTGAACCTTCTTTTTCTTTTTCTTAAAAAAAGATGATGGATGATGCCCAGACACATATTGGTGCTCTGCCCAATTATCTATTACAGGCCCCAAATGTGCATAATAGGAGCCAGACTCTTATAATGGGCAGCAACCATATGTGTGACTCTGGGCATCTACAGAAACTTCATCGATGGGCAAATGAGCAGTCATGAGAAAAAGAAGCAGGCAGTGGTACTTTTGTACTGCGGGCAGTAAAGTATTAGGGACCCTTTGCTTATGTAACGTCTTCCGAAAGCAGCCCAATCTGACAAGCCGTCATGTAAGTAGGGCAGGTTGACAATGAAGAAACCACGTATAGTTTAGTTACTTGGGATTGCGAGCTAGGTTTAATGGCGGCAGCATCATATCATCATATCATCGTGATGAGGTTTTTGGACATGCTCTGGGAATTCATGTGTTTGTAGATTGATTCAACCCTCCAAAACTTTATTTATAAACACATTGTAGATTTGGAAAATGTACAAAGGAATAAGAAAAAAGGAAAAGGGAGAAACGTCAAGGTAGCTTAAACTAGATACCAAAATCTTTCCATGTCCAAAATTGATCACATATATAATATGTTGACCGTATTTCTCCATGTCAAAAATCAACCACTTGCAATAGGTTGATCGTAGTGATGGGAGGTGTGTCTTAAAAGGTTGGAAGTCAGTAAGTAGTCAGGCCTATGGTTATCACTTGACTTAAAATGGAAGATGCTTGCATCCTCTGTAATGTGATTGGATTTTTTTGACAAAAAAAAGTAATTAAAACAAAAAGATGAAGGCCTTCCAACCTTTTCAAATTCTAAATGGCATTGGCATAATCGTGTAAAATCACATAAACATGTTTGTGTAGACATCCAAACATTTCAATTGCTAAATGGAGGATTTGATTAGTGGGATTGCGATAATTCCTTTCTTTAACTTGGGTTGCATCGAAGGCAATAAATCTTTTAATTTCGCAAGATTAGGAAAATAAATTCGCTCACATTGGGTCAACAATGACAACATTGGTTAAGGTGCAAATGCCATCTTTTGTGAACACAATGTTGATTCGTCAACAAGACAAATTAAACATGATTAAAAAAAGCAAATGTAATTGTTCCCATCCCATGTGGAAGCCGACATCTTGCACAATGGTAACAAAGGTGTCATGAACTACATCATAGGTTCCCATGTGTTCATTGCCATGAATGTAATGTAAGGTGGATACCCGTAATGTTAACGGGATGTGTGCACATGCATCAAAAGATACCTACAATTGAAGGATGGGGTAGTCCAAGTCATGTTCGATGAAAAACACTAGGGAAAATAATCAAAAGGTTGGGGAAATTGGTTGAATTATAAACCAAGTGCCCAACCTTAGGCCAAAACATGAGTATGATAAACCTTAAATATTTTGTTAGAAAACATGCTAGAAAGGGTATGATGGTGTAGATGTTTTTAAATGGAATATGGAAATCAAACCATTTGTTGCCCAATGAATTGTTCAAATGGAACAGGACACGTACAAACTAAGGGCAATTAAAGCTCATATGTCGCTAGTGTTACTAAAAAGGGAAGTTGTTGTTGTTGATTCATATTAAGGCTTTAAAAAGGAAGGGACGTTGATTGATCATAAACTTAATAGTTATGATTGAAACTACAAGGTTTCAATTCCATAAATAAACTATTGGGGTGATGGTGGATGTCAGTATGAACTTGATGCCACTAAAAGTTACTAGGAGAAAAACTTGTTTATGGGTTAAAAATTTGTATAGGTTATCAAAAGGTCATTGACCCAAGAGGCGCCCAAACATTAGAAAGAGGATGAATAAAAAAATAAGGGACTCTAGGAAAATGGAATAAGGAGGTGTACATTGTAAAAGACATGATGACTGTTACACAAAGTAATGAATTAAAATTTCAACAGTTATCTAAATTTCACCAATTCCAAGGATAAGGTCCCCATGTCAAACATCCTATAGTAGGGCATTTTTGATAAAAAATTTATATGAATGATGAATTACCCAGTGGAACCCCCAAAATTCCAATTCCTACTTATGAGGTGGTAAACTAAGATGGGGTGTTGAAGTCAAATGGTAAGCCAAAAGGTGACCATGTTACACATTTCTAAAGTTGGAAAAAAAAAATTATCGCATGCAATTTGATCTAAAAATGTTCACGTATAAATGATATAATTGAATGAAGACCTATGATGTAAATGTCATTTACAATGGATGGAAATAGACAAGAAGGGAAATGACTAGCTATAGAACATAAAGCCTTAAAATGACCTAAAATGAATAATGGCCTTCTCAAAGGATCACCTTGATGGGTTCCCATGGCAAATGGGATGAATGTGACATCACCTTCACGATTATGGTGACTATAAAACAAGGGAAACTCAAATGCATAAAATGTAGGAACAAATTGGATGAATTGTATGATGTCTCCACATGCTATAAAAAATTCTTGAAATTTGATCCCTCTTAACATTGAATTGAAAACGTTTGCCATGTCCAACTATAAAACAACTTAGTTCTAGGGTGAAGGTCTAGAGTGCACTTAATGTGGATTATTACTTCCGCCCTTTATTGCAACTCTAAATTAATGCAGGGAGAAATGTGTTGCAAAACATCACATAATTGAAAGCATAAAATGTATTTATGAGTTGAAACTTATAATGTTTCCCAACCTGCAATGGGACAAACTCCCCCCGAAGGTTTTGTCACGGCTAAAAGGCAAACTACTCTAAAGACACGTGTAATTTGAAATGGAATGTGACCCTATGTGATATGAATACAAAGTTGAAACAATTGAAAGAATCCACTCGATGAATCTTTTGGGTGAAAAATAGTCCCAACAATATTCAAAAATCGTCCCATAAGGATCAATTACCAATAAATGTGGCATGCATTAGAATGTTAGTTTGAATGAATCACAAGAAAACTCAAGGTCTTGGTTTGGTTTATAATATTTTAAGAAAAGTGAGAAATAACCATTTGATTCAAGGTGTAATGCCATGAAAACTAAGGTGGTGTTAAAAAGGCATGGGTGGAGGGGAAAATGGTGCCAAAACACGAATTGTTTAAAAGTATTCCCTTACATGTCCAAGAACCAAACTATAAAGAAAGCGTTTATGAGTTGGAGGATCATGTTGGGGAAGAGACACTAAGCTTGGACTTGCCATTAAAGCTTGAATTCGCAAAAAACACCTCTTGCAAGTTTTTTTAATCACTTATTAAAAAACATTTAAGTCAAACTTGTGTTTCCTTATGCCTTATTGCCCCATATGATGGAGCAAAACGAAACACCATTAGGGTAACAAAAGGAACAAATGTTAAGATGTTACATCATAAAGGTCATGTGCTAGCTTATAGAATGGAAGATGAAACAAAATTTGTACATCATGCCATAGAATGGTAGGGATGCAATTATACAATCAAAAACAATGAAAGCCCAAATGAAAGGAACCGAGGACATTTAATGATAAAACCCAAGTTTAAGCTTATGTAAATGGGGTTTAACAAAAAAGGGTATTAAGTCGAGATGGTCATAGGGGTTTTGATTAAATGAATTGGTGTTTGATCGGAACACTAATGACAAGGTAATCCTTGACTAGTAAATTGGCCCCAATAAGTGGGGCAAGAGACTTTAGGCACAAAGGTTGTGAATGTGTTGAGGAAATGGGGGTAGGTTGGACAACTATATAGGTTGATAGATTGGAAGGGGGAAAAGATCTTATATGTGCATGATCGAGGGTTTTGGGAAAATGTAAGGTTGTGGCCCCACATTCATATGAAACTCTAGGGGTTAGTAAAAGGAAGTTAGAGTAGCTAGTGGTTTATTAAAATGGGAAGGGGAATTAATGGGTGGTTCATGGTTTACATGGGAGATGGGGTGTCCAAAGAATGAGTTTGTGGTGGCACATGATAAAACATATGGGTGATGGGAACCATGAGGTTTGCAGAGACATGATGAATTAAAGGACATGGGATGTTTGGTGCCCATGAAGAAAGAGGCCTATTAAGATCAAAGGCCCTACTTCTTAAAGATTACCTACTTTTACAAGGCAATCATAAATCTACAAAACCAACCACATAAGATTAAATGAAATGAAAGGAAAAATATAAGAAACCTCCTAAGGATCCTTAGCTAAGGCATTATGCCAAAGCCAAACCCTAACTTCATTATAGGCTTGGGTGTCACAATCATTATTATATTAGGTTCAATATGACCAAACACTTTAATTCCAAACTATTACATGTTTCACTCCTTGAAAACAAATAACGCCACACAAAAATTTCCTAAATAATGAATGTAATGGATTAGTTGCCCTCTTCACAAAAGTCCCAATCCATTTCACAAACTATGTACAACAAAGTTTCAAATGATACCTAACTTTGTAATGGAAAGCTTGTAGTGTCTTCACACCTTTGTTGGATGCACCACAATGCTTTTGTTTGGTTAATTTGCTAGGTGACCTAATGAAGTATGTATTTTATGTTGCATTGGTCTTCATTTGTTTTGTAAGGACCCTCTAATACCAAATGTTATTACTTTCAATTACTTTCCCCTATTGCATGGGTCCCATAATCCACCTATGTCATAGATCGGATACAAAAGGGGAAAAACGCTTAAAAAAAATACCAAATGTTATTACTTTCAATTACTTTCCCCTATTGCATGGGTCCCATAATCCACCTATGTCATAGATCGGATACAAAAGGGAAAAAACGCTTTAAAAAAACCCCCCTATTAATGGACTAATTACCTTGGATACAATGGCCTTCAAAGGAAAACACAATATGCTTCTGTGACCTTTTTTTTTTGGGGTTGGATGTTTATTTTTGATAAGTAAACACACAAACTTTGCACAAAGTACAAAAACAAAATATTTCTAGCAATAATCCACGTTGACTTCCAAATCCAAAACACTTTGTGTAAAATGAAAAAATATTCAAGAAATAGAGTTTCAGCTTAAATCTAAAGTGCAACTATCATTGATGACATGGTTTTTTACTCATCTCTAAACCTTAAAACTTCATTTTTTTTTCCTTCAAAGCATATACCTCATACTTTTAGAACATAAAACTTATCTTAAACAAAGCTAGTAAGCTATGAACTATGGTGATAAATTAATTTTTTTCTTAAAATAATATTCAATGAAAGTTATCTGTAAAGTCAAGCAATTAGGGGGCGAGAATGGCCAGTTTCGGCATAATAGTGCATCAAACAGATAATTGGGAATGAAAATTTTACAAAAAAAAAAAATTGGGTCCCAAATTAGTTTTCCACCAATTTTGGTGGCAAACTAAATCTCATCATGTCTTTCATTTTTCTTGAACGCATCCACTATTGTAATAGGTATTTTCACTACTCCTACATGTACAACTATTATAATTATTTTCAAACCTTGTGCATTAAATGTTGAGTTCCAACATTTCATACTGAAATTTAACCAGATTTCATTATTTTGTGCATATCATTGAAAAAGGGAATAAGGGGTGAAAACATGCCTAAAGAAAAGGTGAAAACAAGGTGATTTTACAAACTCTAATTTGTCCTCAATTTTGTCCTTTAATTATTGGTTCACCTTTTTATTTTCGGCTATATTCAAAGTCACTTTAATCAAGGATGAGATTTTCAAACTAAGGATCAGGGTATTTTTGTCAATTTCTCCAAGTTAGGTGGATGACTACAATGTGTTATTGTGATATGCCTAGGTGGCATCTTTGTTTTTAGGTTGGTGATTCCAATTAGCTACAAAAAATTTCTTTAGTTCAAAAAATGGTTAAATAAAATTTTATTTGTTCATAACTTAATGCTGAAAACCCAATGAGGGTTGTAAGTTCATAAGGCTACCAATTTTTTTTGGTGTAAGTACAAGTGGCTAATAGATGTGAGGCAAGGTAAAACAAGTGGCAACAAATGCTTCACCACAATAGTTTTTGTTGCTATTGAAAAGTAAATGATATTTTCATTGTCAAATGGTAGACTCCCACACAATATAGCATATAAAATCACACCACAATTCCACACATCTACTCCACAAATTCAAAAGAATTGAACAAATCTATATTTAAGCCTTACACACCGGAAATCCATTGAAAACACACCTACATTTATATGGAGCACACTAAATCCCAATAGTCTAAATTTCTAAATCAATAATGTATTGGAGCCACCCGTATGTGTGCATACAACAATTTTCTTAATCTAATAACTCTAACTAGGTTAAAGTAGTTTTTTATTACAATCAATTTGTTTTCTTTTTCCCAACAAATGTTATATGGCATCTTTGTTGTTGTTGTTTGTCTTCAAGTGCTACTCATTACTACCTTACTAACAGTTTAACTAGTAATATATCTAGCATGCAATATTTTGAATTAAAAACCATGATAAAATTTTTTTAGGGACATTCCAAATCATAACTTGGTAAAATACAGGTCTACAACATTTGTTCAATTTTGCAATCAACGAATTTGGTCCATTGAATTCTCATTAAGAAAATAATGACCAAATGTCAATTAACAAACACTACTACAAAAATAAAGTGCAATTTACTAGCCTAAATCACTATGGGACCTTAAAAATGAAATAACTTCATTCCATTTTACTGGTTTCACTCTAGTGAAAGTTATTTCACTATAATATCACTATGTAGATATCATGTTTCATTATTAGTTAACATAATTCACTATTATAATTTACTATAGTAAATAGGTTTATTTTTATGTTTTTAAAATATTTTATTTATGTTACTTTATGATATACCTTATATTATTTTAAGTTATTTTAATTATTCTAATTTTTATTTTATGTTATTATAAGGCATTATAAATTATTGTACCCCAAATTATTATATGTTATTTTATTTTAACATATTTTAATTAATTTATTATAAGCTTTTAAACTATTTAAAATTAAATTATTCAATTAATTGTAGGCTATACCTTAATTTATTTTATTTTTAGTTAATTTATGTTATTATAATTATTTATCCCAAGTATAATTATTTAAAATAATCTAAAATAAAATATAATGAACTAAGGTAAAAATAACTTAAAATATAAAATAATAACCTATGAAAAATAATTTTAAACACCTTACAATATAATAATTGCCATTAGCTTCTAATATTATAACATAGAATATCCAACAATAATTTATAATACAATAATCACCAATAGTTCTAATATAACATATAATAACATGTAACCAAAAAGAGAGGGTCCAAAAAGAGAAGGTCCAGGAATCCTACAACCCATACGCTATCCCCATGGACCCTGGTTTCATACTCTGGAAGTCTTATTCACATCTACAAACACCTATCCTCTCCTGCTCCGAACTGTCTACCTGCCTTATCTCCGATCCGATTCGATCCGAACTGCGACAGACTCAACAACACAACACTCGACACAACACACAGCTCCGGTCATGCCTTACACACAAATGCCTCAGAGAAAATGTTCGGATCTCATTGATAGATTATATACATGGTCCGAGAGCACAAACATTGCCCTCGAACTCAGTTTCTTACAAACAGAGAGTCTGATCATTCCTCTAGTTCTCTCTCTCTCTCTCTTAGGTACTCCTGCAGCAATGAGCTAAACCACATATCAGACGCAGCGGAAGATCACGAACATGGCCAAAACTCCCTACTATGGAGCTACTTACTCTTTTCTTTTCTTTTCTCCTTCTCAAAATCTTTCCCTGTCTCTAGTTCTTCTTCCCATCTGTCTCCGTCTCTCAACTTGCCTCCTCACCACCTTGTTTGCCCCAAAAATACCAAATTCAAGAGCCTTCCTCCGCTCTCTTGATTCCCCCCTTCTTCTTCCTTCAGATCATCATATCTTCTTCAACACGCACCCAAAACCGCCATTTCATAATTGCAGCACCGACTTGGATCTTAACTCGGAGCCGCCATTCAGCCTCCGTCCAATCGCACCCATCATGCAAATCTTCCAGCAAAGACACCTCGAACCAACCAAGTGGTACTTCCCATGCAGATATAATGCAAGGGCGGCCATCACAGACACAAAACAGCTCAAAGATGTGCCAATTAATCTCCCTGATCAGTGGGCGCTCAAGAGTCAGGGTAACCTAATTTCCCATTACAAACCAACAATAACTTATAATACAATAACAATTAATAATATAGCCATCAATAACCACTCATAAAATAACCACCAATACCTATTAATAAAATAGCCATAAATTATTTTAATATAATAACCATTAATAACCACCAATATCCACCAATAAAAAAATCGCCAATAGCCATTAATATAATAGCCAATAGTAAACACCAATATCCAACAATAGAATATCCATAATGACCATTAATAAAATAACAACTCATAATCATTAATAAAATAATCATTGATAGTCATTTATAGAATAACAACATGTAACCATTAATAGAATATCCACGAATGGCCATTAATATAATAACAACCAATATCTATCAATAATATATCCATCAATATAATAGTCATTAATAACCATAAATATAATAGCCACTAATAGCCATTAATATAATAACCAATAACAAACACCAATATCCACCAATGAAATATCCATCAATAATTATTAATAGAATAATTAACAATAACCATTGATAGAATGACCACAATAACCATTGATAGAATAACCACAATAACCATTAATAAAATAGGCACAATAGCCATTAATAAAATAACCACAATAGCCATTAATATAATAACCATTAATAAAATAACCACAATAGCCATTAATATAATAACCATTAATAAAATAACCACAATAGCCATTAATATAATAACCATTAATAAAATAACCACAATAGCCATTAATATAATAACCATTAATAAAATAACCACCAATAGCCATCATTATAATAGCCACCAATAGCCAATAATAGAATAACCACTAATAGGCATTAATAACCATTAATAGAATAGGTACCAATATCCATTAATAGCCACCAATAGCCATATATTAAAATTGTTTAGGATTGCCAAAAATGATTTAGGGTGAAATAATTTATAACGAACAAAAATAATTTAAGGTGAAATAACTTATAATAACCAAGAATTGGCAATAATAAAATAAGGTGAAATAGTGTTCACTAGCCAAAAATAAATTATAATAACTACAAATAGGCCAAACTAAAATAATTTACAATATCCAAAAATAACATAGTATAGTAAAAAAAAATTACAATAGTTGAAAATAACCTAGGGTGAAATAGCCAAAAATAACCAAAAGTAATTGAGAATAACAAAAAATAGCCATGAATAATGTAGGGTGAAATAAGTTAAATTAATGAATAATAGTCATATAATAATAAAAAATTGTTTAGCATAAACAGTAATATTATATTAATACAAAAGTTTATCCATTTATTAAACCTTTTTGTTTTTCAAAAGAATGGTCATTGAAATGTTATTGAATAATGATATTCAATTTTTTTTTTATTCAAATGATTTTACACTTTCAAAAGGAAATAAATGTAAATATGTAAATTATTGAATTTTTAAAAAAACAATAAATTCAAATCATTTCATTTAAACAAAATTTCAGTAAAATATAAAATTTCAAAGTTTATGTTTTTGTAATATTGAAAATAAAATATTTGATAAATAGAATGTAATGTAACATGTTATCATAACAATTAGGGTGATTTGATGATGAGGGTGTTTGTTTTCAATCCAAAGGTTAAGGGATCACACTTCATGAATGGTGTTGTGTGTGGTCAACAATGTTATGTTAATCGAATATTCCCCTATCGAATTCTTAAAATAACGGCCTAGGTTGATTACGTGGCCTACCTAGGTTAGGTTTTTAACCTAGCCTAGGTAATGACACGTGTCAATAAATCATAGGTTAAATAAAATAAAATATTAATAATATTATATATTAAATAATTAAATTTTAATTGATTTACATGTTGGTTACTGAATGGTTTGGTAAATTTGTATTTCATTGGAGAGTAACCTTGTTTCACTAGGTGAAAATAATTCATTGTCCGTAGCAATTGGTCCCCACTCATTAGGGGATTAAACAATTTCACTAGGTGAAAATGTTCAAATTCATTCAAAATCTAGTGAAACCAGAATGAATGAAGACGCATTCCTAATAGCAAAATGACTAACTATCACTTTTGTTTTTTTTGTTGGAGGTGACATTAATCACCAATCATAATTGGGTTTAAGTGGATACTTAAACCTTTTGTGAACTTAGAAATCATTAGGATCCCATGTGTTAGATTAATGACCATAAAGGTTGATTATTATGGATGAAATCTAATAAATTTACATGTAAATTTGAAAACATTATCACATGCAATGTACCAATGGCCCATAACCACTAAGCTATGAATCAAATGCTACCATGAAATTCAAAAATGGTAGATTCCTTAACAAACATTGGTTGTTTAATGAAATATTTCATATTGTTTACTTGTGGTTAGTACATCCTTGATGTTTGATAAGAGGTTACTAATAGGAAATGCCCCCAAATCAATACATGCACATTGTTTTGTCTTGCACAATAGGGTTTGAGATTGCTCCTTCTCTTTTTGTAGTTTGTTCAATTCCCTTCTAACCCTTCAAATATTTTTGTCAAAGTGTTAAAAGATTATTCCTTCCTTGTTCTTGAACTTCAAAGACTTTACAAAACCTTGGTTTGCCAAAAGGCTAAAAGAAACAAGAAAATTTCAATAAGATCTTATGTACAAAGCCCTATAGCCTAAGTAATCAAACCCACCATAATAGGGACCAAAAAAAGGAAGACAAGTATAACTTAAAAGAACTTACTCGAGTTATTATTTGTTTGGGAGAATATTTTGGTGCACCATCCTTATCCTCACCATACCAATAAACGGTTTGAATTTCTACCATATACATCACTCCCCCACCATGGGCTTGGATAGGTTTACCTATTAAGTCACACCATTCCTGACCTTGGTAAAAGTACCCATACTCATTACTACCATTCCAACCTTTCATACCCTACCAACCTTTCATAAATTTTGGTAGAGACAATTGCCAAATGACTATTATTTGCCCTTAGTAGCACAAAATTACATGACATTTAGTCAATTATACTTAAAAGAGTACATGAAATTTTTTTGGGCTAAGGTTGGAACAAGGTTTATGCACATAATCATATGGAGAATTGCACATTAAAATTTTGAAACTATAGAGATGGAGTAAACATATAATTCACTATTCATATTATGCTGAATTTTTTTTTATATAGCTACATTGCATCCTTCAACACTTGCAACACACATCCCACTCCCCTCTTCCTTTTCTACACTTGAAGCATCATTATAATTACATTTAGTACATTTTTACAAACAAATTAAAGTTCATAAAGATGAATTCCTTCACCTAAATTGCAACAACAGAATAAACATGGTTTAAAACAATCTCAACTCTTAGCCTCTAATGTTTTTCTCTAAACATATTTATACACATACTTGCAAAAAGAAAACTTGAGAGGGATTTGAACCCCAATCCCAAAGGGATCTTGCCCATTGTAACACAAACCTTAATTACACCCACACCCATGTTAGAAAACATATAAAAAACAACCATAATCAGTATGTCTCGATTGAGGCATGATATAAATTCATATTGTGCATAACCAACAAAAGGTAGTGCCTTCAAATGTAATGGAAAACAAAATGTAAAACCTTTGTCAAAGACCTGATTTTGTTGAATATGGGTTTTTCACCATCGTGATACGTAATTAGAATAAAAACTAGCAATCTGAGATGGTAGAACTAGCCCACCATAATGCATTTTGCTAGCAGCTTGGAAAAAACCAAATTTTAAATACATATTGTTGTGTGGGATGGAAAGCTTTGGATATTGATTAGAAATTTAAAACATACATTTTGATCACAATAAGATCAAGGTGAGTTGTAAGGCAATTGTGAAGCTTGTTTTTCATGACAAGTTGGAGAAAGTTGTTTCATCCTCCACACTCCCAATAATAATCACCATGCATAATTACACCAATTTAAACCACTATAAAAGCTAATGGCTTATAACTACACTTCATGCAAGCCTTTCCTAGAACTACATAATAGGGTTGCAATCATGAGGAGGGAGCATAGCAACTTGACAATTGTTCTATAATGTTAACTTCAAAAAATAAGATTGTTTATCAAGAAGGATAGGGTCCAATAATGGCCCCACAAACCCTCTATGCTTACTTAAGGGCTTTTGATACCAATGTGTGCTAGAATTATGGCCACGTGTCTTGAAAATATAGTTTCGATCTCAAGGGCTAGCCAATATTGAAAATAGATTATCCTAGTGGCATTCAATAGCTCTTGAACTAGGCACCACCTTTCAAACCCATTGATCAAATATGCATCAACTTTAATGCATTATTTTTTCACATAATCAATAGTTCAAGCCCAATCTTCCTTGTTTGCCATGTTCATGACCCCAATTATTGAATTTGTAACATGTAACATGTAAAGCTTACCTCCCACAAAGAAATCAACGTAGTCAACTTGAAAAGTAAGCTTTTTCCACTAGGTTAAGTACACCACATCATTGATGTGCTCAATGAGTTCAACCAACAAAAAAAAGTGCTAAGGGTTGTAATTTTTATCACTATCATTATACATAGTGAAGAGGTATGCTTTTTGTTAGCTTTAAGGCATAAATGAAATCACATATGTGTGAATTTAGATAACCCTTACATAATTTCCAAATAGGGTAAGATGCAAGCCAACCCTAGCATGTCTCCGCATCCCATAGTAACTCATAGTTAATTTTGCCATTCTCAAAGTGGCCACCACTATCTTCAACCATCTTCATCACCAGATGTTTATATTTTGCAAAACCTTTCTTACACTGTGATAACATGGATATCCACTGTGTTTTGATGTTAATGAAAACCATCTTTGAACTAGAATAAGTTTCCAATTTATTCATCAACAACTTGTTCATCGAGAAAAAAAAGGTTTAATATAATAATTTTATCTACTTTAAAGAGGGCTTCAATATGTGATCATGAATGAAAAACCAATTTGGGTGGTGGTGAGATTTTATGTCAAGTTTATAAAAAAAATTAAGTCAAATTTATGGAAGCCAAATTATTTTGTTTTTTGGAAATAATTGGAGTTGGATATAAAGCTAGTACTAACCCACAAGGCTCTATTTTATATCTAAAATTAGGTTTCAATCATGAAATTCGACTTCAAGTTAGATCTTCAGTCCACGTTTTTTGCCTTAAGCGTAATCCCATTTGTTGCACTAGAATAGATCATCAAAAAGTAACTCAATTTGCTACCAGCGTCAAAAGTTGTAAAACCTCCTGAAATTTATAAGGGAAAAGGTCAAAAGCTTGTTCCCTTTGGATTAAAAAATTTCCATTTACTTGCAAAACTCTTGATGCAAGACTTTGGAGATTTGGAATTGGAGATTTTCCACCTTGGAAATTAACCTCAAAAAACTCAACATTGCAACAATTATATTTGTGTGGTGTGCCATGGAGTGCACACTGCTAAAATATGGGACATTTTTTACATAAGTTGAATAATTAAACCTATTTTTGCACTTTGAAAAATAATCATTACATTTGTTCCAAATAGATTGTCTTCTATGCTAGGTCGGCCTCTCTCACACCTCTATATTCAACAAGTGAAATAACAATATTCTTTGTTAACTTATCAAATGTGGCTCCATCCACTTTCTACAAATTTAACAATACATGAACATGTTTATAGTTGTCAATAACATACACATGCATAGACAACTAGCTTTGAGTGTCAATATTGGTCACTTCATCATAACTCAGCACAAGAAACAATGATTTATCGACCTCAACTTTGATGGTGTGCAACACAATTCGGTGCATAGCCTTGGCCATTGTCTAACCAATCAAATCACTCTAATGCTTTCAAGGGCAATTCTCCACCTTCAAAAATTGGAAAAACGCCTTGAACTCTTCAAAATCTATCATCAAATGACCTTATTTGAGCAGGTGCCACAATGTAACAAATTGCACATTTTTTTCTTCTTCTTCACCTAGCTTCCCACCATTTGTAGTTGATAAATAACATTGAATTACCATGTAGTTCCATAAACCTTTTCATTTTTCACATGAACATTAAAAGGAGACAAAATATTCCCCAATTGTAATTTTTTGGTCTAGCAAGAAGACATTTCCTAAGGCTTGATTGTTTGATCAATGAATCTAACTTAAGCATCGACATTTTTTCTATCCCTTCTATATGAGAATAAATCTTACATTGCACCATCCCCATTATTATTTGCTTCACACATAGGCTTAGATAAAACAAACCTAGCTACCCATAAATCTTAGTAAATTTGATTGATTTCCCACTCAATTTTTTTAGGTTTTTTTTTCTTAAGTTCACTAAATTTTACACGATCTCCAACAACTCTAGTAGCTTGGGATGTTGTTTCACCTACTGAAGGATGAAGGTCCATAAACAAACCATGGTTGGCATATCATGAAGTAGGTGGCAAAGGCAGTGTAACATTTTCGAAAATAATGTCAAAAGAAGCACTACCAACTTCATGTACATCAACCCCTACAAAAGGTTGGTTTGAGAAAAAAAGTTGAAACTTAAAACTTGGAGGCGGTCGGAGTGGTGCCATAGCCATCAACAATAAGTAGTGAAGCTCTTAGGACAAAATCAAAATTTTCCAAGACTCCAATAAATGCACAACCAGAAATTTGATGTCTCAACAATTTGAAACACACTAAAGTGCATATAAAAATAGTCTAAATATAAGAACCTAAATTGAAAATTGATGTTAGAACCCTTCACATTGTCCAAATTGAACCTTATTGAAGCGTATCACAATGGTAAAATAACAAAACAACATTTTTTCACATAATGTCCAAAACACAAAACTAAAGATGCATTAAACTTGGAACTCAATGTATTGGATGGGAGTTGGGACCCATTGATTCTCCAATTTGTGCCTCATTTGCATTCAAAATGAACCAAAGATAGAGCAATGAACATAATATGCACTTGAAAAAAATGGAGATGAAATCTTTAAATATTCCAACTTCCAAAATCCAAATTTGTCATATTGAGTCCCCTTGCATTCTAGGATCCTAAGTTCAATTGCATAACTCATCCTACTAATGGTCCTCCTTTCAAATTCCCTTATTCATTGCAAGTGGCAATGTAAATTTTGAATTATGCATAATAAAAAACATGATAGAAGTTTTTAAGCTTCCACATTAGGTGGCAATGGTTTTCTCTATGCTTGCATAACGAAAGGCAATGGCATTGTGTGTGTAGGAGGTTGAAGTGTGAAAGATCAAAGGCAGAAGGGGGTGATGTAACAATCAACGCCCAAAGTGTTTCATGAAAATTAATGACAAATGAGAGCTACCCATCACGCATATGCCAATGAGACCTTTTTATGCCATGTATGGTGGCATGTTCAACTTTTGCAACCTTAATTTCCTATAGGGTTGTTGCATGGGCATTAAAACATTTGCCACAATGCAAAAATTCACCAATAAAAACCATGCTAGGGATGAATTAAGAATTAACATTAACTTCAAGTTTTGGAATGAACCATTAGATTATCCTAATTGAGTTCATGGTGTATGGATTAATGTTGGCTAGTTTTTATTTTTCAACAAAACCTTTGGTTTAATTTTAACTTTTTAAATTTTTTGAAACAACCTTTGATTTTGGTTCAAGTGTTTTCTTGATTTTTTTTTTATAAAACCCCTAATCTAGTTTCAAATTTGGTTCTTCACATCTTAAGATTTGGGATTTCATCTGTAAAATATTTGTCAAATAGGGTTTCTAGTCCCCATTTTTGGTGTTAAGAGTTTTATTATGTTTAGATGGTTATGTTTTAGTCATCGTAAACTAGGGTAAGTGAACTTGGAACTAATTTTAATGTGAATGCGATTCCAAATGTTTATTTGGATAATGATATAAACCCTTGGGAGGGGTGTTTCAATTCAAGTTCATTGGATTTGATATCACACCTCTTTTATGTTGTTGTGTGCTTGTTTTGCAATTAAATTCACGCAAAGTTCATGTTTTCCTTGCAAAAGTGGTTGTAAATGGATTCCTATCTATTGTAGGTGAATAATATTTTGATCCCAAAAAGTTGGGTTTAGATTGATAGTTATAAAGTTAGATTCATTGTGTGGCATTGGTTTGTTTTGTTTGTCTTTTGCACAAAATATGTCATGTGGTGTGAGAGTCATTCATTAGACTTTGAACTAGGTAAGACTTGCAAGTAGGGGAGTTTTTAAAGTTAAAAATTGTGATTTTTTGACATGTTTTTGCTTTAGAACTCCTTTGAGACTTAAACCTAAGTAGAGTTTTGTACCCTATAATTTCAATTGTGGAAAAAAAACCAACAATGACCCTATTCTTATCACAAAGGGCCCAATTGTAAAATGAAATTAATTGAATTTAATAGAACAAAAATCAAGAGATGACTCAACAATAGGTTAGCTGGAATCATAAGGTAATTGAATTATCCCCTTACTAAAGTTAGTGGCTAAATTTTTGAATGTTGTGAAAAGTTAAATCATGTAGTAGATATCAATAGGAACAAATAGCTGAAAACACTTATAAATAATTACAAAACAATATACATGGGCAAAATTGGGAACCAAATTCTCTTTTGATTTTTTGTAAGTTTGGGAGTATTGTGAATGAAGTTTTATTGTGATAATTACTTACCTACACTATCTAGCCACCTACTTAATTCATATTCCTACCTCTTTACCCATGCATGTTAAGTATTTAGGTAAGTAGCTTGGAAGGTAGTTATGCAAATGGATTAAATCATAGGTAGGTAAATAATGGACCTATAGTAGTTAATAGTTGCTAGTAGGTAATAACTACACCTAGAAAGTTTACGTCATGTATCAACTATATAAAACAATGCATTGAAAACATTGAAAAAACACCCCAAAATTTCATTAAAAAGTGTCATTTTGGATGAACTAATCAAATGAACTTGACCTTAAAAGTTAAACACAAAATAAAATAAAATAACTTACTTACCTACCTACCTAGGCCTACTTATGTACCTACAAATATTCCTAGCTAGGGTTATCTACCTACCTAAATCTACATATTTAAAAATTAATTTTCAAAATATTCATAAAATTTTGGCATTTGGAAAAAAATTAGAGATTATCAAAATAGTTGCATTATAGTTACAAATTATTGGCACGTACATAGGTCATATGTATAAATAGTCTGGTCAAAAAAAGAAATCCGATATAATATTGATTGCAAAGTTCATCCAAAAGTTGGCAACATCAACAAATATGTCACATGTGATTAGTTGTTTGATACTAATTCAAAAATTAACACAAATGTCACCTATGCTTAAAAATTAATTACAAATGCCAATCACAAATTTTCATTTTTCTTCTAATGTTTTAACATGCTTGGACCACCTTGATCCCACTAACTATGCATCTCGTGCTTCCACCATTGCTAGATTTCATGTATCTTGTAGGTTGTTCTTTAGTTTTCCACACACATGATTGGATATTCACATGTTACTTTTATCTTCAACTCTAAACTACCTCTTGTGGTATTTGGTTTGTAATATTTCCATATTAATCAATTGTTTGATTCAATTGTTGTTGCAAATTTTTGGTTACAATTTTGAATATTTTGAACCTTTTCACCGAATTTCACATATTCAAACCCTAAGAACAACCACCAATTTAAGTTTTAATATTTTCAAATCTTACACATTGGTTTTTATGAATCAAAACAACTATTTAAATCTTGTACTACTCGAGTACAAAAACAATGAAAATGCACACACACACACACACACAAACTTAAATATAAATAGGATGTTTTCCAAATTTTTCATGGGGATGGTCACCAAATGGTAATTTGTATTTCAAAGCTTTTTGTTCACCTAGATTTACTTTTGAATTAACATGTTTAGAACTACAAATTTACACACAAATATTATTAACAAATATTATTCCTACAAGCACATAATTTGCAATTCAATTTTATGATAGAGATACTACTACACATTATCCAAAATCCATGCACAATTTTTACTCCAAACATGTAACACACAAAGTTCAAAATGAAACTTAAAAAAATACAATTCAATGTTCCAAAATGAAATGGTTCAAGAAGAAAGTAGGAAAAGTTCCCTTGAGAACATAATTATACATTAATAACTAGTAATTAACTACTTGTCCTTCCCATGTATACTATTAGTAAATCCTCCTTTCTACCATGTAACTAAGTTGCTTCAAATCACCCTCTAAGAAACAACATTCTTAGCTAGCTAGTTACTTCAAATCACCCTCTAAGGTTTTGTAAGAAAAGAAGAATTCAAGGTCTTCATAAGGTCGCATTCCCAACATCAAATTCTTTGCATGTAAAAGCATCCTACAGATCTGTGCGAAGGTAGGTCTTGCTTGTGGCTTCTCGTCCCAACAACTTTGAATAAGAAATTCCAACATGGGTGGGCATGTCCATGGTATTTTTGGCCTCTCACCTTCATTTATTCTTTTTTGAAGATCATCTGGGTCACTAAAGGGTGGTTTCCCAGTGAGGACCTCAAAAAAAGTCATTCCAAAACTAAACACATCTGCCATTGGTGGAAATCTTTGTGATGTAAGCATGTGTTTTCCACTAAGTTCAGGAGCTCTGTATCCTACTGTTCCCACCATCCATGTTTGGTTTTGGTTTTGAGTAAAGTTTCTAACATTTGCTTTAGCTGTGCCAAAGTCTCCTAGTTTCACGACCAAATCGTTGCCAAGCTGCCAAGGCCCACATTTGTAAAGAATATTCCTGCACTTCAAATCACGATGTGCCACTTCTTTGTTGTGGAGGAACCGCATGGCCTTGGCAATTTGAAGCATTATGTCAACAACCTTAAGCATAGAAAATGGAGGGCCATTTTGATGTACGGATAGGAGTCGATGAAGGTCACCTGTCATTTTTTCCATCAACAAGCATATATTGAAGTGCGTGTTGTCCCCATTTGTTCCTTCCTCCCAATAGCACATCAATTGCACAATATGTGGATGGCAACTCCTGGCATGAATGTTGGCTTCATTGGCAAGGGTATTATTAGTTGTTTCCAAAGGCCTTTGAAATAAATCTTTACTTTGCTTCAAAGCAAAGTCTTGTCCCAACCATGGGGCTTCCCAAACTGTAGAAAAAGAACCATCCCCTAAGTAAGTTTGGGTAGTGTACACTACAGATGGCTTCCATGGGGCATCTATATTGGATTGACACATTTTCCCTAATCTATGTTGCAAGTAGTTTGTTAAGTCCAAATCTTCCTTAGGTTTCTTGCTGAATATATCTAGGCATGGGCATTGTGTTCTAGCGTTAAGCACTTGATCTAACTGTTTCATCAAAGTTTGGTTATCATGTTCCACTTCTCTGGAAAGAAAATCTTCAGTTTGACAAAAGGTTAGGAGCTCCTCATATGTTTTGTTTGCCCGACGTAATTGGGCAGTGTACATCCCTTCTTCCAATTCTAAAATTGCAGAAATTCGTACCATGTTTGTCCACCATTGCAAGTCCAAAATAATCTCAACAATGTGTTCTTTGATTTCTATCAGTACAAGTGCTTTTTGGAGCCACTCCTCACTACAACATTCTGCCACAAGCATTTCTGCTTTCTTCACCACAAGGTATAGTTGTTGGGAAGCTACCCCGCATTTGATATGCCAAGGAAAACAATCTATTTGTGATTGTAAAAAAACTTGCGTCTCTTCAAGCTTTGATGCAATGTGTTTACATTGCAACTGGTTTAATCGCAAAAATTATTTCCTGAATTCCAATTGAACATGATCTCATCACATGTCCACTTTTGCACTTTAGTGATGGTCTCAAGCACAAGTTGGGAATAATCTATTGGTTGGCCACTTGTCTTCACTTTTGTTTGAAGGTGTCTTTGCCTCTTTGCTTTTCTTCTGACCTCCCCACCAAAAGAAAGTACTTCGCTCTCCCCATCATGAAAACTTTCTTGAATTAGCCCTAACACAAACAAATTGGTTGAATTTGGTTGAATTTATCAATTCTTCATAACATGGCATGGATTCCCAAGGCAAACTTGCAATCTACAAATGATATCATTAGATATTTTCAATAATAGACCTTCGACCTATTAATGATTATGTCAAATGTTAAATTATGTTGGCCATAAACAAAATGTACATTACCATTAACAATTGTGTACAACATGTACAAACATTTTTTCATACAACCAAAAGATTGTACACAACTTGAAACATAATTTTCCAATTGTTAAACATTTATGATTTTTTCTTTCTTTTTTGGTCACAAACTGGCCTCCATTTCATACGGTCCCTTCCTTTTTGCAAAATGAACCTTCACATAATGTTTTTGACCTCTAAGCACACCCATTATGGGTTCAGAGGTTTATTTGTTTAAATCAAAGTCAAGAAGTTACATTCAATGATTTTATTGTTGTGAAGTTTTCATTGTTTTGCAAAAAACAATCAGAAAAACATGTTTTCAATCTTAAATATGTGTTTTAAAATTCACCATTATTGTGAAATCAAAGGTTTGAAAACGAAAAAAAATGAAGGCAATGTTTGGGAGACCTTTTCCCTTGGTCTCACAAGGTCTTCAAGAAAAGGAATTCAAGTCATTGCAGCCTTTGGTCAAGTGTGCCTCCAAGCACATTAGGGTGGAGGGAAGTGGCCTTCCTTCCCATACACATATGCTACATTACCCTAGTACCTAGGTTGGTTAGGAATTGATTAATTGCTTTCTTTTATTGTTGAAATTTTTGAAAAATTGGTGCTTACCATGCCAAAAATCTTAATGAAGCTCTCAAGCACAATAACTTCATTATTTAGTATAAAGTGAATTGCAAATTAATATTATTTTCATTGTTGAAAGAACTGATGAAAAAAATAAAATAATAGGCATTGTGCTACCAAACCCGCTTACGCATTGTGGCCTCTGATGCAAAATTCACACACAGTCAAACCATAAAAATGATTGTTGATACAAATGTCCTCCAAGTTGTGAATGAAAATGATTGAAGTTCGATAAACTAACCAGAGGCGAATGCCGATCTTCATCCCTCAGTTCGTGGGTCTTGTAACATGGTTCGTTGGACATCGGCCAAATTTAGATGCATCACATTAGCTGACATGTCTCGTGTGACATCGGCCAAATTTAGATCCATTAGTACTTCACGCATATACTTCATTGATCGTGCTTGCTTTTGGACATCTCGCAATTGCAAGAACCCAACTTAATCCAAAAAGAACCATTTGTCGCAACAGCTCCTTCACTTCTGCTGTTGATTTGAGGATGCCCTTGGTTGTCATATATCTTGAAAAGATATTCAATCTTGCTTGCTTGCCACATCTTTGCACCAATGGATCTGCACTTTGTAAGGTTCTCTCTAGTTGAACCAACCATGCGTGCAATGTCTCGCTCCCAATCGCTCCAGGAATGGAAAGTTGGTGATGAACAACGTATACAAACAACTCCAATTCACTGAGACAACCCGCCAAGATGCTCACATTTTCCTTGTCAAATGTACAGTGATATGTAGCCCCAACCACTAAGGTTAACAACTGTAAAACTCTAAACCCAACAAATTCATGAACAACCTCTTCGTGTTCCATTAATGGTCTCTCCATTGGACCAGCTTTTGTCTTTGAGAAGTTGTCTTTGCAATTCTGGCGCTACGTGTGAGAGAGTCCACTAGCTATCAAGTATATTATGCCCAAACTATAGTGTTCTTTCCACAAATTCTATGTCACTGGAACCTACTACTCATGCTAGTTGCTTGTCTCACCTTCTAATTAATCCCCCCCACCCGACCACTCATCCACCCTTCTAATTAACTCCTGCCCTTCAACCTGCACCTCCCCTACTATTTTGTTTGCAAAATTTGGTTCACTCCAAGCTCCCTTCCAAGGACTGTTTTCTCAAACTCACAATGAAATCCAATGGAATGGCATCACAAGATAATGAGCCTGAGAAAACTACCTCAAGAAGGCAAACACCACTAACCAACTAGGAATCCTCAAGCCAGAAAAATAAAATTGAGGGACATCTCATCATATAACTATCACCCAATACGAAGCAGCAGGATCCACGTCTCGCATCTATGCTGAGAATTGCAAAACAAGCATGCAATAGTGAAGATAAACAACTCTGGGGTGCTTGCCACCACTGAAAATGCATAGTCAGCAATGAAGTACAAGAATGACGTCCAACCTCGCAACTTCATGGTTGATGATGGGTTGTGACATTTGTGCATATGTGCTCATTTCGTTGCTTGCTTTCTGGGTGAGCTTGACTTTCTAACCGGACTATCAAGTTGAAAAGTGTGTACAAGTTTCAATTTTTTTCCCACAATGGACTGAAAATTGCCAAAGACAAAACATGCATGGCCACTCCAAATAGCAAATTCCCAGCCACACTGAACCAGCACCTACCATTACTCAGTTGTGGATGAATCTCAACTGAGGTAATATTTGGTTTCACCTTAGTAACCAATTCTGTAGGAAATAGGTCTCAGATATAGGGAGATAGGTAGGAAACTAGACAACTTGTAGGTAAGTAGTTGGTTTATACAGAGGTAAGGGCTGTTGTTACTACCTACCTACTAACAACCTGGTTGTGGGTTGTTAGTAGGTAGGTAGAAAACAAAGTAACGGAGCTAACCACCATGGTTAGTTAGGGAACTGGAACCCAACAGAAAACTGTTTCTTGACCACTTACCATTCATCCCCCATTTACGTAGCGTTGGTGGGTGCTGGTTCCCTCGACTATTAAAATGGGCTGGAGTCAAAAAAGGGGCATGGGCAAGAACGTGGGCTAGGAATGGACGGTGCAAGCCAGCAATAAAATGAGTTTGCATGAGCTGAAAGTAAGATGATATTTTGTTTTTCTATGACTACAACTTGGGGAACTTACAATTTTTTATGTGTGGCAAGTAGTTCTGAGTGCATAGTTACTTCGCAGATACGGGCAAGTGAGGGGACGTGTTGGTGCTAGTACAAGATGATGATGGGGGTGTGACATATGATTTTGTGGACGTGCTGCTACTTTCCTTGTAACCAACCCATAACATGGTGCATCCAGATTTCTGCTTTGGGTGACTCAGAAACCAGCAGGTAGGATAGAACTGCCCATCACCAAACATCTACTTTTCATCAGAAAATTTTCAATGCTTTCTTGTTTCTTGACCAAATTGAGTGATTTTTGTGTATTCGGACATGCAATATGGAGGGTTACAAATGTTCTTTGAGCATCCGAAGTAATGCAGCAACAATGAAAACACAGGAAAAGGATATATGATAATTAATTAAAATTCTTTTGAAAAAACTGGTTCTAAAACGCTCTTCAGTTCCAACCCCATATTTTTCTCGTTTTAATACGTTTTGAGTAATTAGAAACCTGATGGGTGCATCAACAAGGGCTTTACAAAATTTCTTTGTTTGCCAGAGGCAAAGATACAACGGTCAAGGATTTCAAACTTGTAATCTTAATCTGTTTTAATCCGCCAATCACTGAACACTAGACTCCCCCTTACACCAAACACCCCCATATTATTTTTCCCATTCCGTTATCAAATTAACAAATTTCTGTGGCATTGGAAGCACTAGGTGGAGGTCTACAATTGTTCTTGGAGCTTCAGAGGCAGATGATCGATATGTGAGAATTCAACCTCGTTCTGAAGTGTTTGTTCCCCAGCCTATCTATGATGACTTAAGTGTGTGCAATGCTGTGAGGTGTTGATCATGGAACCAGAGTCTCAAGTGATCATCATCATCAGTAACTTATAGCCCAAAAAATGTCTAGTCATTTAGAAATAGCTGAAATTATGGATTTTGGAACTCTTTCCATGGTGGGTGGGTGCCGCTTCACCCAAGGCATCATGAAATACCAAAGCTTTTGAAGGGTCGCCTCACTTCTTCATTTGGGAGGTCAACAAAAGGCACTGTGGACTATGTAGAATGTACACTTTAAAAAAAAGCACTGACTTGTTTTTCCCTTTGTTATTTGACAACCATTGCCAATCAGAATAGGTATTTCAATGGCTGGAAGATTTCTGCAAGACTTCATTCCATTTTTTCTTTCCAGCATTTCATTATATTTCAAAGAAAAATTATTTTAAGGATTTTTTTTTGGGTAACCCAAGTGGCGATCACCCATAGGCACATGCCAAAAAAATGGTGATCATCCTTGAAACATTTAGCCAAATCTTTCTGTAAACCAGATGTGAAGTGCACAATTTTTTAAAACCTTGTATATATATATACTAGAAACTAAATATAGTAATTCGGTGATTATTTATTTATTATTATCTGGTTTCCTCCACTATGTAAATTATCCTCTTGACATTTTTTTCTTTTCAACGTTTCCTTATATTTCAAAAGATTTGTTTATCCGTGATGATCATTGTCACATGTAACATGTCATGCAAACTTGTTAGAAAAAAGAGAGCATGAAAATGAGAGAAAAATGGTTGATAGAGGTGAGCACTATGTTGGCCTTGGATTGTGAGTTTATCTAATCAGCAAGCATGGCCATGTGCAGGAATTTTTTAAAAATCTCCATGAACCATGGTGGACGTCTTTATTAGTGCCATGGGCAGTTTGAGGGGGATTTGATGGAATTCTTCCCATAACCGGCCTGCTCAAGCCATGTTATGGGACATCACCAGTGAGCCATAAGACATCACTGGATAGAACCACAGAGTGTTTCTATCTGTAGCTCTCTCCCTTGCATCATTTCCTTCTATTTGGATCTATCTAGTTATGGTTCCTCCTCAAGTGCCATGTCTAAGCTGCTTCACTTGCCACCTCTTGCCACATTCTTACACTTGTTGTGGTCCTTCAACTAGTTGTAACCATTACTATTAGATCTCACGAATGCATGCATGCAACATTTGAGGGGCTGTTGGTGAAATAGCTTCCTATACCACCAGAGGGAATAGCTCTCTCTCTTCTTTTTTTGGTTCTTGCGGGTTGTACATTTTTCGGCCTTTCTTTGGCCTTCCTTTTTTGTCTCTCTTATGATGGTTTCAGCCATCAATTTTTTATTGGATTTTTGTGATCTATTCACTTGTAACCAAGTCTGATAATCACTACTGGTGGAGGAATGTTTGGCAGCACAATGGGAGTGCCAAACAACCTTGAGCAGTTTGTTTGGAAGTTTGGGCAACACAAGGATCATTGGGCAAAACATTGAAAGTGGCAAGGTTTGACCCATAGAAGAAGTTTTAACACCCCTTGACGTGTTGGAGTGGAAGCCAAAATATGAAAGCAAATACAAAAATGTTGGTGCCTCCAATAATGTCCAACTTAAGAACATCAAGCAAAATGCCGAGAACATTGAGGCCCAAAAGAAAAAACTAGCACATTGAACATATTCTCCGAATGACATTGGGCAACATGCCAACACATTGGTGACAATGCCAAGCTACAATCAACATGCCAAGATCATACCGAGAATGTTGAACTATGAGGTAAGTTTGAATCATAAGAAAAAATAATATTAAAAATACATTTAAAAATAAACTTCCTACAATGAGGGGATGATCCAAGACATCCCCACCTATGAGGCGCATTCCTAATGACAACCTTTTAAATTTAGAGGCCCATAAAATAGATTACTATGTCAATTATGGGACATGGGCCTTACGACTTATGAAAAAGCTTGATTGTAAAAAGAATTTACTATGAAAAATAATTATGTAATAGCTAAATCAAAATATGTATTCTTCAACTCTATATATGAAATGAATGGTGATCTAAACTTGCATATTTCCTTCCCCTTGTCAATCTTTTGATCTCCTTATGAAATGATTTGCATTGTTAACTTTTCAACGTGGTGTGTTTTCTAAGAGCTCTAGACTCCACATGGCTAAAGGATCATGAGGTTTCAACTTCCTTTGTTGAAAAATTTTAGAAGTTCAAAAATCAATGTTTTTTTTTTTTTGGTCAAAATTTCACCACTTATGACAAAAAAAAAGGGCTTGTGACTTCTATAAATGAATATTTTGGGGGAAAATACCTTAAATTCGTCACATTTCAAGGAAAGATGCGTTGCAATCCCCATTTACATATTATTGGTTTTGCAAATTGCCAATACATAATTGGATTTCAAAAAAAAAAAACTATTTTTTTCTCTTACATGTAGTCAAATTTGGCTAAGTCCTTTTAAGGAGGATTGTTCATCAAAGTTCTATAAAGTTTTAATAAAAAACACACCATAGATTAAAAAAATGTAAAAAGGAATAAAATTAAAGAAAATGGAGAAATGACATGACATCAAGTTGGTTCAAAGTGTGGAAATCTCTCCATGTCCATAACCAACCGCCCATCATAGGTCAGCCATATTTATATGTCAAAAACCAATAACTTGCAATAGATCGGCCATGCTAATGGGAGGTGTGTCTTAAAAGGGTGGAAGTCGATAAGTAGCTAAGCCTACAACTACCGCCCAATTTAAGATGGAAGACGTTTGCATCTTTTATAATGTGATTGAAACTTTTGGATGCAAAAAGGTGACCAAGGTAGAAATATGAAGGGACTTTGGCCCTTTCAAGCTCCAAATGGCATCGGCATAATCATGTAAAACCACATTAACATGTTTGTGTAAACAACCAAATAATTCAATTGTTGAGGGGAGGAATTTATCAGTGGGGTGTCGATTGCAATAGCTCCTTTCCTTGGCTTGAGCTACATCGAAAGCAACAAATCCTTGAATTGCACAAGATTGGGGAAGTAAATCTGCTTGCATTGGGTTGGCAATGACAATTTCAGTTAAGGTGCGAATGCCATCTTTGGTAAGTTCAATGTTGACTCATCGACAAAAGGAATTGAATGTGGTTGAAGGAAGCGCATGTAATTGTTTTCATCCCATGTGAAAGCCAACATCTTACACAATGGTGGCAAAAATGTCGTGAATTGCATCATGGGTTCTAATGCATTCATTGCCATGAATGTAACGTAAAAGGTGGATACCCATATGGTCAATGGGGTGTGTGCACACACATCAAAGGAGGCCTGCAATTGAGGGATGGGGTAGTCCAAGTCATGTATAAAGTGTTGTGGAAAAAATTGGGGAAGATAATTAAAAAGCTAAGAAGATTGGTTGAGCTTTAAACCAAGCGCTCACCCTTGGGCCAAAGCATGATAAAATTTGGGCACGATGGGTTTCAAATATCTTGTCAGATAGCATGTTGGAAAAGGTATGATGGTGCAAATGTTCGGAGATGGAATCTTGAAGTTGAACCATGTATTGTTCAATGAGTTGTTCAAATGGAAGAAGACACGCATGATCTAGGGGTGGTAGAAGATTAAATGTTGCCTTGAGGTGTTGATGGAAAGGAAATGTGTTGTTGTTGATTCATGTTAAGGCTTCAAAAGGAAGGGACATTCATCAACCATAAACCTAACAACTAAGACTGAAACGACAAGGGCCCAACTCTTTAATTATGCTACTAGGGTGATGGCGAATGTTGATATGAGCTCAACGTCACCAAAACTTATTGGGAGGGAGGCTTGTTTACGAACTAGAAGTTTTTTTGAGCTATCAAAAGATCTTGGACCCAAAAGGCATCTAAACATTTGAAGGAGGGAGGAATAAAAGGAAATAAATGATTTTGTGAAGATGGAAGATGGAGGTGTGCATCATAAAATAATATGATGGGTGTGCACAAAACAATGAATTAGAATTCCAAAGGCCACTTAAACATCACCCATTATAAGGAAAAGGTTCACATGTCAAACATCCTCTAACAAAGCATCTTTGATGAAGGATGATGTGAAAGTTAAAGTGCCTAATGAAACCCCAAGATTTTAATTCTTTCGAATGTCGGTGGTGAACTGGGATGGGTTGTTGAAATCTAGTGGCATGTTAAGGGGTAACCATGTTACACATTTCTAAAGTTAGATAGAAAGACCTATCACACGAAGTTCAATATGGAAATGCTCATATGCAAATGATATAATTAAGGGAGACCTTTGATGTGAATATCGTATGTAATGAATGGAAATAGAAAAGAGGGGAAATGACTAGTTGTAGAATGTAAAGCCCTAAAATGGGCTAAAACAAATAATGTCCCCCCCAAAAGATCATCTTGACAAGTCCCCATGGTAGATGGGATGATTGTGACATCACCTTCACAATTACGATGACAATAAAGCAAAGGAGACTCAAATGCATAAAATGCACAAACAAAGGGGATGAGTTGTATGATGTCCCCACCTGTTGCACGAAGTATTTGAAATATGACCTCTTTTGACATTGAATTAAAGGCATTTTCCATGTCCAATTGAAGAACAATGTAGTCGAGGTGAAGGTCCAAGGTGCACTTCATGCCGTGGATTATTGTTTCATAACCACCTTTAGTTACAACTCCAAATTAGTATGGGGAAAAATGTGTTGCAAAATCTTCACAAAATTAAAGGCATAGAACGTGGCTTGTGAGTCAATACAATGTTTCCCCCATTGCAATGGGACGAACTCCACCTAAAAGTTTGGTCATGGTTAAAAGGTGGGCTACTCTAAGTTACATGCAATTTGGGGTGGAATTTGACCCTGTGTGATATGAAAACAAAGTTGGAACAATTAAAAGAATCCACTTGTTGAATGTTTAAGGTGAAAACAATCCCAAAGGTGTTCAAAAACCATCCCAAAAAAACCACTTGCCTATAAATGCGACATGTGTTGGAATGCCATCTTGAAGGAATAAAAGAAAAACTAGAGGTAGCCTTCAAAGAAAAGCAAGAAATAGCCATCTGATTCAAGGTTTAATGTGATGAAAGCTGAGGTGGTGTCAGAGGATGTGGGTGTGGGAGAAAATGGTGCCAAAGTGTGAATTGTTCAAGAGTATTCCCATGCACGCCTAAAGGCTAAACTACGGAACAAGTGTTTGTGAATTGGAGGGTTATGTTGGGGAAAAGGGATTGAACTCGAACCAATCGGCAAAACTTGAGCTTGTAAAAAAAATTCTTCTTACAAGTTTTCCTAACATTTAAATTGAATCCACATATCATTATGTCTTGTCACCCCACCATGAAGGGGCAAAACAAGACACCATTAGGGTAGTAAGAAAAACAAGTGCCAAGTTGTCACATTGTACAAGTCTTGCGTTAACTTATCCAATGGAAAAGGAAATGCCACTTGTACATCACGCCATAGAATAATGGGGATGTTGTTATATAATCAAGGACAACAAGGGCTTAAATGAAAGGACATGAAGACATCCAATGTTGAAATTCATGTCCAAGCTTATGCAGGCGAGGTGGGAATAAGAAGGTATTGAATTGGGATGATCACAAGGGTTTGGATTGGATGAATTAAATGTTTGACAAGAACGTTGATGACGAACTAACCTTCGATTAGTAAATTGGCGCCCACATGTGGGGCACAAGACTTCAAGTGGAGGTTGAAGGCATGTTGAACAAATGGGGGTAGGTTGAGGGTATGATCATGGCCAACTGTAAGAACCAATAAAGAAGGAACGAGAAAATGTCCTATTTGTGCATGATTGAAGAGGTTTAGAAAGTGTAAGGTTGGGACCCCACATTCACATGAAAGATTAAGGGCTTGTAGGGGGAACTAGTAGGTGGTGTATGATTTGTTAAAATCAGAAGGGTAACTAGTGGGTGGTTTATGGTTTGTGTGGGGGATGATGTGGAGGATAGGTCGATGGTCGTGCATGATGAAGCGAATGGGAGATGGGGTCAACAAAATTCCATGAAATGTGATGAATTGGGGGACATGGGACGTTTATTGCCCATGAGGTAGGAGGTCTACTATGAACACAAGTCCCAGTTTCTAAAAACTGCATATCATTATAAGGTAATCCTAAATCTACGAAATTAATCAGAAAATATTAAACGAAACGAAACGAAAAAGATAGGAAACTTTCTAAGGAATCCTTTGATAGGGCATTATGTTGAGGCCAAACCTTAATTTCATTATAGGCCTATGTGTCACAATCATTAACCTATTGGATTCAACAAAACCTAAATAATTTAATACCAAAATATTAAAGTTGGACCTATTTGCGCAATTGTAGATAGGTCCTACATTTTAAAGATTACCTATTTCAACATGGTAATTTAAAACCTATAAAGCCAACCACATAAGACTATACATATCAAATGGAAAAAAATAATGAATTGTCATAAATAAACAAGTCTTATTTCAAAAGACAGTTGAACTTTAATTTTGTCATAACCTTTGACATCATCATCCTTATTTTACTAGGTTTAACACAAGTTATAGACTTTTTAAAAAAACTATTGTGCAAGAATTAAAGGCCTAAAAACTTTTAATCTTTTATTTTTTGGACTACCCAATTAATGTAACACCTAACTTTAATAATAAAAAACACCCTAGATTCGATCTTTTGCTTTTAAAAAAATAATCCTAAAAAACATATTATTGGTGAATGACCAGCCATTAAGTTTTGACATATTCACACTTACAACACATTTTGATTTTTTTATTTATAATTTTTTCTTCTTCCTTTGCTAGTTTTCTAGGATTGTGACAAAACCAAAAAAACACCAAGATTGTGGCGAAATCTCTCTCTCTCTTTGTGATAAAAACTCTATTGTGCTTAAGTTGTAAGTAATGACTAGATTTTTGGTGATAAAAAAATTTAAGATTGGCAAAAACGTAAAAAAATGATTCACCACAAAATAGAACCTAAACAAAATAAAAGCAAAAAAACACAAAGCCCATCTTCCCTTAACCTCTTCACCTTTGTTGTCTTGTTACCTATTGATGTTGGTGTTGGTGTTGTCATTATCCTCCTTTTTTGTTCTAGAATGTGATTGCTTTCATATGTCCCATTGTGCCATGAAAATCTAGAAAATAGATTTACAACCAATCCCTAATGGAATTATAACTAGACTACCAACAAGGCCTTTTTATACTAAAATGGAATTGGAACCCTTCTTTCATGTTTCTTGAAGGCCCCCAACTGTAATTATTTTCTCTTTGTTTATGCTTGTCCCTCTTTGTTTTATAATTCTTTCTCTTTTCTTTTTGCGCAACACTAACTAGTGAATGCAAGGAAGCAACGATAGTAGTCGCAACAAAGTTATTGCCACCACTGCCATTGCCACCCAAACTATGGTAAACCCTCATTACCACCGTCTCTAATGCTTCTTGCTTAGATGGATTGTTAGTTTACCTACCTCATGAAATGGAAAAGAGTCCCTACCAAAAAATTCTAAGGATGAGAAGGGTGATGAAAATTTTGAAAAAGAGGATGTGTTGTCAAGGCATTTGCCTTGTGTTTTCAAACTATTGTTTGAGTGTTAATGGTTGTTTTTAGGTATCAATCAAGCACAATTTTGCCTAGTCTAAAAATAGTCTAAGTGTCTTTGTCTTTTTGCATTATGTTTTGATCATTTACAAGCTTGGGTTGGGGAGGTGGGAGGTTTTGGCCTTGATATTTCATTTTTTTTCATAAGGAAACCATCCATGTAGTTCATTGATGTAGTTATTACATGGTGAATGAGATTAGAGAAGGTCTAAGAAACATCTCTAAAGGTGGTGAATGAAATGATATGTGACATAATGACAATTTTGATTGATTATGATTATGTACTACGGTTTTATTGTAATCATAAATAAGAAAAATGACAATATTAAATAAGGCATGCCTCATCTTACATGGGTGTTATTCTCACAAAATAAATTAGACAAAACAAAGACATTCAATATGATGTTCTCTAAAAAAAATCTTCAAACGTGAAATATTTTTAAATCAATTTGTAATTCATTGCAAACTTGTTCTCTATCTAATTTAAATATCAACTTATAATTCGATGATCCATGGAAGACAATAATCTCCATAGTTCTTCATAATAAATTATGAAATGTTAGAAATCATTACATGATAAATATTCATTCAAAAACATCAAAACAAAAAAGTTACACAATTATCACAATTAACACATACCAAAAAAGTTCAATATGTAATGGCATCAAATACATTATAAAACAAACAATGCCCACAAGTGAAATTTAATATTTAACACATTTTTAAAAATTTACAAAGGAATGATTGTCATTATAATGAAAAAATTATATCATAAACTAGGGATTGTTAATGGAAGCATTGGCTACATTAAATATATATCCTTCATAGATGTTGAATAATTACAAAAAAAAAACCATGCATCCCCCCATAAATAAATAAATAAATTTCAATGAATTCATTTTAAAAATCATAAATTTACAATATTTGAAAAACTCCCAAAAATGTCATACCAATAATGCCCATATTAAAGAACCACCAATATTGACATCACATATTAAAATCAAACACCTCAAACATTCACAATCAATAGGTATTACCTACCACTTGCCCCAACTTTCTATCTCATAGGTTTCAAAGCATAAGGGTAGATGCAAGTTAGGAAGGTTCAAAAGTGGCAAGAGTGTTAGTCCCCAAAATTCATATTTTAAAATTATAATGGAAAAAATAGTTAAAATCCAATTTTGAGTGGGTTTTACGTGCTAATTAATCAACTAATAAAGTCCATACGAAAAGATGTTCATCTAGTCAATTCTTTGACATACATGTTAAGGTGAAAAAAAATCATCCAACAAAAATTGACCAAGATAAGGATTTAGGAAAATAAGATTCTAATGTGGTCATTCGAAAGTCCATAGTTGTTTGTTGGTTGAAGTTTTTGTTGTAATTTTTTTTCAATCCATTTTTTTACCCCATCATATATCATATATTGAATCCCTATAAAAATAAAATCACAACAAAAAATGCATTTGAATATTAATGCAAAACCCAAAACATAGTCCATATGTTTATTTTAAAAGTCCATTACTATGTGATTGGTGTATATTTATCAAATTTCACCCCTCAATAAATATTTTTATTCAAGTTGGCAATCTCAATCCATAAACATTTTTGTTAAATTGATGATTTTACAATGCGTTTGTGAGATTTGAATATAATGCACTTTGCAAAAAGTCGAAAAATGGACAAAAAGTGAGCCACCTTAGCTTGACCACAAAAATAGCCCACAAACATTTGACCACTTAATTATAAACCTTCACCAACCATTTGACAATGTGAAACTAAATATGCACAACATATATGTAATATTATGACCTTTATGGTCCATAGATGGACTCATAATTTTACGATATATTATTATATAACACATACACAAAGCTAATTTTTAAAATGGATCATTAGAAATGGTGACACGTATTTGAAAACATTTAATAACGACAAATAAAACATAATTGCCTATTCTTTGTGGTAGTTTTGGAAAAAATAGAGCCACGTTTGTTTTATCGTCTTTTGATCATCAATAATTAGACTATTAGTAATTGTATGGTGTCATTTGCTAATGTTTTCATTGTCAATGTGTTTGAATAATATATTTTGTATTATAGACCAAGAATGGAAACATGTATTTTTTTATTAATATCCAATGATTGTTGTTTATGAAACGTGTTGAAAACAATTGGTTAAGTATCTATGTACGTTGCCTATGATTACACATGTAAGTTGTTGATATTTTAATGATTGTAGTTTTTTAATATAGAACATTTGCATCACAACAACCAAAATTTTGATCGTTCATACTTAGCATCCATTTGAATAGAGAAGGATGTTTTCATCATTCTTAGTTAATTGGATTTTTTTGTGGCAATAGTCAATGACGTTGTCATCATCTAAATTATCATCTATGATAAACAAATGATTATTTTGTCTATTGTAGGGTTTCTATAATCAATATTAAACACTTATTATATGCATATGCAAATGTTATGCAACATCCAAATGGTTAATCGTGGGCTTTTGATCACAATAGCATATGTGACTAATATAACATTTGGATTCAACCTAGAACAATCTATCTATAATGTGCCACAAATGTAATTACATTGCACAACATAAACAATAACAATTTATCTCCATTCCCCAAACACTCACATCCTAACACAATATAATGTCACATAATGATCATCACTAGTAATGCACAACAATGCATAGCCCAAGTTCCTATACATGGAATGCATGGTAGGGGTGTGACAAGGAATGCCTAATTGACCCATACCATGCTTCGTTCCTATTGTTGAACTGATTGTATTGTCTTACTTTAACTTTAGTCACAAGTGCACAACTAAGGCCACAACACTAATTGTGATTTGTTCATTAACTGATGTGCTTTACTATTCTTACCTTATATTTGAACTTGCTCAAAATTTGGTGGTCAACAACATGAAAATTAGTTACAATTCCTTTTTGAGATGCACAAGTTTTTCTAAGTTCATGAATTATTCTTGTTTTATTTACTAGCCAAAACCACGTGTCTTATAATTTATTTGAATTGACTTTTTTTTTTAGTCATATGGATATGGAATAATATGATAAAATGTTACATAATTTAACCATGCAATCTTGGAATTACAATATGTGAAATAACATTTGGTTACAAAATTTTCTTTTGATTTATTTGTAAAAACACTATTTGACACAAAACAACTTAGTTTTTATATATAACACAATAATTGAACTATAAAAAAATATTACAAAAGAAAAATATTTAAAATGAATTAAATATAATTTAATGAATGATGTTTTTTAATATTAAAAAAGTCTTCCTAATTCATGTATTAATATATAAATTTAGAAATTATTATTTGTGTACAATAGTTTGCTTATTTATTCAAAAATGCCCTATGAATCATTTTTGTTGTTTTTAATTACATGTTATTATCATTAATTTAACCCAATAACCTTCAACTATAATGGTTGAAACCTTAAGGTTGAACTATATTAATTATGACAACTTCAATGTCTTAAGTTTTAACTAGTTATATACATTATTTCAAATTGTGAGGCACTTTTGTAACTAGTGAATTGTCTAGAGGGAATGAATTTAAATTTGATCACTTCAATTGGATTTATCAAAAACCAAACTTGATATTGTTCAAAAGGTCATCCCTAGTGCCCAGAACATGACCTCAAGAATGCATTATTCCAATGGATTGAACAACCATACATTGAATATAATGTCCCAAAAAGAATAACCATTGCAAACTTCAAAGGATGGTTGTTGAAAAGTTGGTTATGTGTAAATTGTTATATTTGAAGTTAAATAATGAAATTTAAGGTGGTTAATAAGGATTATGTGGGACAAATTAATAGTTCATTTTTTTCACCTTGATAGCAATAAATAGTGTTCTTGGAAGGGGGTTATGTGTTTGTAAAATTGCTTAACCATAAAAGCTTATTATTGAACTTTAATAAAAATTTATTTAATTGCAAAACATGTTAAATAATTGTTTATGAAAAGCTTATTACAACTTTTACATGTGTCACCCATGACCATCTAACAATATTTTGAGGTCAATGACTTGTTTAATTGGTGGAAATTGAAACATAATGTTCTTGGCATACAATCTATGCCTTTGAATTATAAATATGTCTCTTTATTATGTTGAAAGACCTAAGTTATTGATCCTTATGTGATGCTAAACTCTTTTCCATTTTTTAACACATATAGGATACATCATTTAAGTAAAATTTCCACCCTATTAAAACATGACTATACTACAAGGGTAGTTTTGACACATGTTTGTCAAATAATTAATTGACTTTGAAAAACTGAAGATATACTTGATTTTCCTTCAAAATTTTGTGTTTAAAAAAAACGGAATTAATTTATTTTTTTTACAAATAATATAATTTGTGTCAAACCTGTCAAGGGACTATGGTAATAGGGTCCATTCAATGGATCCCTTAATACTATCTAGGTGGATCATATCTTTTAAGGGATTATCAACCTCTATTTAGTATTGACTACATGTTTTGGAACCATTGATATTAGTGTAATTTCTTAAGATTGATTCTTCATACATGATGTTGAAGGTGACATTGTTTAGTTCAAATTCCATATACAATCAATTTTTAACTCACACAAGTGAATCAAATGATGCAATGAAAGGTTTATTTACTAAGTAACAAAATTGTTTAACTTTTGTTTGTTTCTTCCAACCCTTAACTCCTTGTTTCCTTCATAAAGGCAAATGTCACAATTGATATCCATCAACCCCAACATGGATCAAAGGACATCCATGATAAATTTGAAATAATATTCAAATAACATAAAATGTCTCATATGATAGTCAAATAGCTTATGTCATGGATGAATTTCATTCACAATTATCCACCTTCCATTCACAATAATGAATTTCATCTATCAATGTTTAGCTTATCATTGATCCATAAAAATTATCAATAAAAATTGTAATTCAATCATCATCATTCTCATTTCATCAATATTGGATGAAATTCAACCCTATTACATATCCATGTTACATGAACCCATCCACAAAATTGTCCAATTCTCATCCATATTAGATGAAAATTATCCACCAACATTCATTTTCCCATCTACAATGGATATTTCAATTTTTTCTTAAGAAGTTCATTTGGACAATAGGTTTCTTGGGGAACTTCCATTCCATGATTGAGTTCCATGTTTTTCCACGTTAGCAATCAAAAATCTCATTTGAATACCCTTTTGCAAATTTCATGTCTTTGTTAATTTTCATGTCTTTGAGGATGGGTACAATTTATGCTTAGGCCTATGTTGTTATGAGTTTGGCATGACTTCAAGCCCATTGAAAGGTTTTTGTTCATGGTAGTTTCATGCCCACCACAAGTGGAATGTTTCAAACCTACTATGTTCAAGAGGAAAATCATCAACCTCCACCAATTTGCTAAATTTCTATACATGCAGGTTTTGAGTTGCAGAACTTGGCAGTTTTGAGCAATATCAGGTGTAAAATGCAAGCAGATATGGACATTGAGTTGGTGTTCTCATGTTACAGGAATTTGCAAGTTTGTCGAAAAACTTTTATGAGATGAAAAAGTGGCTGTTGATGAGTCTGTGAATTCCATACAAGACAGATGAGGATCCGTGTTTAATTTCTCCCCAAAAATTTGCTAGTTGCCCTTGTGCCAAGCTAATTGTTCTTTAGGTTGCTTGTGAAACTGAAGTACCCAAGGAAGACAGAATACTTTGGTGTCTTCCTGAGTTCATGGGTGGCTGCATCAGACTAAATTCTAAGGAAAGAATATGGTGAAAGTGCATACATTTCTGCCCAATCTTCCTTTGTATCCATAGAATGGACAATTAGGGTAGAAGAAATCTGGCAAAAGTAGTTTAGCAGCTTGTCGATTCATCCACAATGACTGGGATACTGCCAGCTCTATTGACCTGTTGTGATTCCAGTGCTCAAACTGCTGAAAAGATTTTTGGTGAGGTTTAAATGTTCATGACTGTTGGACTGCCAACATCTAGTATTGATCAAATGATGTCCAAGCACCTAAGAAATAGTTGATGCCTGTGTGTGGAACCCACTGTGCCTTGTTGAATGTTGAGGTATGTTGATTCTTCTGTAACTATGATACCATGCCTTGTTTGAATGTTGAGGTATGTCGATTCTTCTGTAACTATGATACCATCCCCTTGGTTTGTTGATGTATGTTGAATCTTCTGTAACTGTGATACCATGCCTTGTTGGTGCCCCCTCTTTGAACTTTGGAATCTCTACCTAGATACAAAGCCAGTGGTTGCTGTAAGGTGCTAAACCACATGATGTCTTTCAAATGAGACGAAGTGCAAGTGGTGAATGGGATTAGGACACGGCATTGAAGAAATTCTACTGAGAGAAAGCTGGGCTGCAAAAGTGTATAGAAGATAGGGTGAGTAGTTGGTTAGATGCAGTATGGATTGTGCATGGGCAATATCATATGCATACCGAGAGATGGATACACTCCAGGGGAACCTGCACTCTCTAACCTAATTTTAATACAACATAGTGTTTTTTCAAGACCCCTGAGGTGCAGACAATTCTTTCTGTAAGAGGGATTCCTGGCAATTGTTACTTGAGCCACACTAAGGTAGCAGAGATCCAAAACATTGTGTTGTTTCATAAAATTCAGCAGAAAGCAAAAAAGCAGTGAGGTTGGGAACAAGTGTTTAGCAAAAGAAGGATTTGATATGATGTCAGCAAAGTATAAACTAATAAGTGGCATTTCCACAAGTCCCTAAAACCCAAAGTTACTGCATCTGAGGACTTTCACAAGTAGCTGCTTGTATGGTCAATTTGTCCTCAGTATCATATCCGCAAGAGTGCGATAAATTTGTTCAAAGCAAATCTCCTGAGAATATTGCACTTGGGAAAGAGCAGAGATGAAAGTGTGAAGCTATTGTTAGATGCAAACCATGAACAATGCATCGAACCTAAATTTGCATGTTGGTCAATCAGAGCTTCTTGACTGCATTGCAGAACTTTCCATCCTGCATCTGGTGGGAGACTCCAGGAGATCTGAGTACTTCCCTTGTGAACTAGAAAAAGTGATGGACATTTGAGAGTGGGTTTGTGCACAAATGACGCAATGACACTACAAAATCTGTTTTGATGATCTCCACTATAATTATGCCAGAGACGAAACTCCTCACATCATGTGTCCTTATTCCTTACACATCTTGAGATCTTTGAGTCTAAACTGTCAACACTATAGCTGTCTGCAGATTACAATGTAGAGAGAGGTGGTTAGTGAGAAAATGACTCCTGAGATTTGATTGATCATTGCAGTAGGAACAGAATTAGTTGTCTGAGAGATGCATGAGTTTTTTACATATCTCACAAATTCTTACATCCTGTGTGGTGGGTGCACCGAGCATTTGAAGAAGTTACAAACTTCATGGTAAAGAGCTGCAAGGTTTTTTTTTCCTTGGTATTTGAAAGCACCTCTTTGCTTGGAAGATCTTTTCATAAGATGAAAGGGAGCTTGGGGAAGCAGGCCCCTTCATACTTTTACAAAACATTAGCATGATCCATTGAAGGTAAAGGCAGAAAAGGTTTGTAAAATTTCCCATAACATTGCAACTCAACTCTTTTTAAGGTCTTATTTGTCATCAGATGCCTAAACACAACAATATCCTTTGCCTTGGTAGGCAAGGCCAAGGCCAACAAAACAAAAAAACATGGGAAAAGAAATACCTCAAAACAAACAAACAGCATGGGGAAATGACCTAATTGACCTTGACAATGGGTACTTGCCACAATTATGGGGAGGCAAAGCTTGATTCACGTGGATAGTACTGGAAACATACAAATTGTTCAACATTCAAAGAAACCTGAGCAACTTGATGTAGACAATTTTCCAAAGGCAGCCGCTACCCATTTGGTCAAAAGAGTTCATCCGCTCCTTGATCACAATATTGACATGAATGTGTGGGCGAGTATTTATTTTTATGTTATTTTTATTTTTAATTTTTTTTGGGCTAATTTTTTAAATTTTAGTTCACATATGTGTTAGGTTTACCTTTGGTGTTCAATTTCATTTTTTAAAATCAATTTTTATCCATGTTGTAAACGTTCATCCTTGTAATTCTTTCTTTTCGCCCATGTAACACAATGTCATTTGTGTGATCAATTTTTCATTCATCCATAAGAGGATTTAGCGAAATTTTGCTATATACCATATATGAAAGTTTTTTTTTTAATTTAATTTTTAAAGCACCCTTCTATATTCTTAACTACCTAATGGAACTTATCATTGAAATTTGGCAAGTGACTTGGAGAGTTTTTTCTTTTATTTTCAAAATTGGATGAATTTGGGGCATTTTTCCTCATGAGAAATCCTTTGTATAGGTCGACATCATATTTTCTGAGGTCAAAAAATGGACAAAAAAATTTGGAAGTAAGAAAAATCACTGGGTTGTGGGTGTTTTAGGGGCTCAAACTGGTCAGGTCCCTTGCTACTAGGGGTCCCTTAACCTACACTTAAGTGCCTCAAATGAATCACAACAGTTGGAATTGAAAGTGAAATCCTACACCTGCTCCTGGGTAAGGAACTTAAATAGGACTGTTGTGGAAATTCAGGTCCCGCATTCATTTGGCTCCCACCTCGAGTGAGGACCTCAAATAGCCCCAAAGAGCCCCATTCTTGGGGTCCTAACCCTAAAAATTGATAACTTTGTTCAAATAGGGATCTGAAATTCTATAGGTCCTTTATGCCTGGAAAGGAACTAAAATGGGACTGTTGCACGGGAACTCCGGTCCCACATTTGGTGACTCCTCCCCCACAAGAGGGCCCCATTCCTAGAATAGCCCAATTCTCTCAATCCTTTGCCCTATAAATTGATAACTTTGTTCAATTTAGGGCCCGAATTCTAACTCCAACCTTAAAGCTACCATCCTATGGTATAGCTATGGTATAGCTATGGTACCCTTACTAGCCTAGAGACTGACCCATTTCTAGAGACATGCAATAGTATATAGTTTTTTCAAATAGCCCTAACCTAACTCAACATGAGCACCACCACCTCTAAAGCAAAAAAAAAAAAAAGGCCTTCAAGTGATGATGGTAGTAGCCTAACTATTTAAGGTACTTTCACACTTGGTGTTAGGGACTCTAGTGTTGAGTCCCCTAAGAAACCATGCTAGTCATTTAGGACTTACACCTACTTACCCATGAACATTTTTTTTGGGTTAAGTTAATATTCACTTAATATTAAGCTATCACCCCATTTAACATTTGGGTGCCACCTAGGATGCCACCTAGATTTTCATTTAACACTAATGACTTAACATCAAGTGTGAATGCACCAATATTATTAATAACAACATATTAATAAGTGTTTTTCATCTAGTAATAACTAATAACAACATTATATATATATATATATATAACCATCTCTTTTGAGAAAAAGAAAGGAAAGCTAACTGAAAGTCTCTTTTTGAGAAAGAAAGATTGCCCCCTTTTATTATGGACAAAGAAATCTTTCTTGATTCATTCAATTGTTCCCCCATGGCTACAAGTTAGAACAAAAAACACTAACAAACCAACAAAGCTTTTGTCCATTGGTCCCTCAAAACCGAACTTTTATAGCCCCATTGTTTTATATTGATAACCCACAACGTGTTTTGTTCGAACTTTTGGGACCTTCAGATCTTTGCTGGCTTGGTGATTGATGGGTAGATCAACCGACCGCTGGGCCAACCCTAGTGGGTCACTTGTGATTTTTGTCCACCACATGTATATAGTAAGGATACATTTCCACGAGCCCAAAATTACAAACAAGAACTCATGAGAATATAAATGGCTGTGGCTTACATTATTATTGGACTTTGATTATTTTTTTAAAATTAAATTAAATCACATTTCAATCTATTCATAATAGACATAAATCAAAGTAATTTGCGTTTTTTTAACAAAAAAAATGGTACTTGGAAACATTTGCGCTAAAATCATCATGTAATAATAGTATTATTATTATGGAGAAGAAAATAAATTTTTGAAAAAAATAATTTTTAATTTCTTTTAATTACAATTATTTTTTTATTTCACTTGTGATTAATTTGAAAACATTTTTTTGCAAATTATTACGTGACCAATATGTAAATTAAAGTTACATTTCAAGATTTTTTTGATAAAAAAAACAGCTATAAATTACAATCAACTCTCCAATTGTCACCACTAAATTAGTCCTATAAATTGAAGCCAAAATTATATCCCAAATCTTGCACAAATGTGAAATAGCTTTTCTCTCTCTCTCTCTCTCTCTCTCTCTCTCTCTCTCTCTCTCTAGGCATAATGAATGAATGAACATGGATGTTTTCTCATGGTTTCCTTTCAAGGGTTGCCTGGGTCATCCCATGCAGTGTTCACATGCTGGGTGCCAGGTCCATCTTTTGCACCCAATCAAATGACAATAGAATGTTAGGTGTCTTTTTGGGATCTCCATGCTTTATGTCTCACTTTCTTTTATAAATAAATAAATAAGTAAAGGAAAAAAAAAATCAACAAGGGAACAAAAGAAAAGATGGAAGTCCAAACAAAAGACCACACCCAAAAGTGCATATGATGATACATATGGCGGTTTAACACGACTTCGTAAAGCCTTGTGACATTGATTTACTATCTAGATAGTTGTTAATGTAGTCCTACCCAAAAACACCACCCAAAAAAAACGCTTGTGACAAGTATCAAAACATTAGACACCTTCCTACTAGTGTAGCAAAGTTACAACTACACAATTTAGGGAAATATATAAGTTGCCTATATGAATAGTTGCCTATGGAACCAAAAACCCTTATCATATATGGAGTACCTATTAATGCTTGGAAGTTATTATAACAAAATCATGTAATTACAATAACTTAGTGATTCAAATAGTTTCAACTTCACAATGGTTGCATCAAACATCAACTCATACACACAATAAGAAGAAAACCAATTGGTTTTGCCAAATTATACAACTTACTTATTTGTAACTAGGGCATGTAGAATTTATTATGAAAAATGTGCATAAAATAATTCTTTCAATATTTTATTATTTCATAGCATACTAGGAAAACCCCTTTATTTCAAGTGTTTCATTGAATATACAAAGATCATGGGGTCCCCCCCCCTCTACCCTCCCCAAAAATTACTAACCTTGCAATTATGAGGTTTCGTATGCTCTTTTCTTTGGTTTGGTTTAAATTTACATTAGCATTAGGTTCTTGAGCCATGGCCTCATCCAAAAAATGAAATACCATGAGGTTTCATATGCCATGATCAGAATAATCAAATGTAAATTGCCTTTAAAATTGTTTAGAAGGTTCACTTCCTTTTAATAAAGGCAAGATGTTGCATGAGCTTAGAGCTTAAGCCTAAAGTTGGAACTTGGGATGGTAAAATGCCTTTCCCCTATACACATGCAAGTAAAACTCAAGAATTTAACCACAAAACGAATGTTATACAAGTAAACCTATAATCAAACATGGGGATGAATGTAAGCATTCATCTTCTTTATGGATGAATGTTTTATTTTATCATTAAGTTCTTATCGATAAAACTTTTTTCTCCATAGTTTTAATTAACTAGAACTTCATGAACCACAATTTAATTATATATGATATAACATTTGTTGAATAATGTAATGTAAATTTTATTACAAATGCATTTGATGGCTATGGTTTAAATGCCATTATTTTCAATGTCTTAATCATATTATTATAATCATGCTAACGTTTTCCCCATGATCATATTTTTAAAATTTAAAAAAAATTAAGGGATTTTTAAATTTAAAAATTGGGCAAATTAAATCAACGTCATAAACAACAATGAATTTTTTTTTCCCTCTCCAAAGGTGCCACAACTTCCTTCAAACCTATTTGTAAGCATCATGGACAACATGGGGGATTTTTATTCATTCATCTTTGAAGGTGTCACAACTTTCATCAAATCTAACTAATGTTGTTAACAAATGCTTTAAATATCTTAAAACTACCTACTATTATTGATGACAATGGATTTTTGAAATAAATTAAAATTAAATTTCAAGCACATGAATTAACTTCCTTCAAACAACCTACTATCATAGATGATAATGGGATTTTTAAAATAATTATTTATTTTCAAAATGCCCTAAGTTTTCACAAAATACATATATAATGTTGTTCACAACAATGGGGGGGGGGGGGGGGGGGGGGGGGTTAACACTCATCCCACATTTTCTTAATTTCTTAATGTTGTTGATGAAAATGATTTTTTAAACAAATTTTTAAAAATTATTTTGGTCCCATTGTCATATTTTCCCCTATAATCACATTATCCATCATTATTAAATGACATTCGAGTTTGAAGTATTACTTGGACAACAAATGAAGATGGATATAAATAATTTTTAGTTTATTTATCTTTCAATGATGGATAATTTCATCCAATTGTTTATTTATTTCATCCAACTCATAAATGAAATTCATCCATGCAAAAATGACATTCATCCAAAGTTAGGAGGAGGCACCACCCCCCTCCCTAAAGTATATTTTGTAGATTGTTGCTTTTACATTGAAATGAAAATTTCCCAAGAGTCCCAAAGTTGTTTCCCAAAATCAAGACTTCTTTGTTAATTGTCTCATGATTTTGGAAGCTTCTAACATTTGCAAAACCTAACCAAATCAAGCATACAAGTACATTATCTTATAGCCTTAAAAAAGACCTTTTCAACACTATTCAATTCCTTGAATGATGCTTTGAGTGAGTGCATATTTTGATCAAATTAAAAAACACATTTGAAATTTAAAAAAATTTAAGTGATAAGATGTAGTGGAAGTTGCGTTGTATTTAAGTGGGCATGCATAATGTGTAATGAAATAATGTGCACATGTTGTTATGGTCAGGTGAAATATCTTCCATGGAACTTTGGAATGCACCTATATGTTTTGTTGTATAATTCATTTGGGTGAAAATGTAATCAAAGTAACCACCTAAAGGAGTGGACACTCTTAAATTTTTTGTTTTCTAATCGTTGAAAAAACACAATGGAAGCTTAATAGTTTCAAAGTTGTCAAAAAAAATTCAAATAGGCTTCATTATTTGCAAAGTTTCAATGTTCAAAATTTGATGAAATGAAAAGTCTTTTGCATGCGTAAAACATTTAGATCTTTGAAACTTACTTTTTTTTTCAATTTTTTTTTCCCCTCGTCAAATGTAGACCATTCTTTCTCAAATTTGGAAAGGGATTTAATATTCATTATTGAAAGACAAATATAATTGAAATGGATGAAAGTCATGTTTACAACACATTGAAACACATTTGGTTCAAGCATGCTTTTGACCTTAAAATTTATGAGTTTTGAAGATGTGGCTTTAACAAAAGTTAGATTCATTTTTATGTGTTAAAGGGCATGCATGCATAACCTATCTATGAAGGAAGATTGTTTGTTTATTTATTTAGTTTGTCATGTTGAAATTTCCCAAATCACAATGCCTCTTGCCACAATCTTGGTATCATTGGAAAACCTTTGATGAATAAGGGTGCACTAAGTTGGTTTCATAATGTTTTGACCTACGATGGAGAAGTTATTGAATATTGATCATTTTTCACTATAAATTAATTCAATTTAAATTAAATTTAAAAGATTATGGGGGAATTTGGTTGCACTTTTGGTATTGTTGGAAAGCCCTTTATGAGTAGGATTTTATGAAGGTGATTTGGGAAATTTTAAACCTAAAGTGCAAGAAATATTGAAATTTGAATATTTTTTGTCATTGGGCAATTCAATTCAATTACAAAAAATGGATTTGGAAAGAAAAAATAGTTGGGTAATCAATTTGCATATGGGTCAACAACACATGTTACACTAGTATACATGATATAAGTTGTATCTATGACATTTTTGAAAAATTCAATACTATAGTTAAAAGATTTAATGTAGACCAAAGTAGTCCACCAAATAGGAACAAGGTTTACTACAATCAATTTATTGGTAATAGTTTCATATTTTAGAATAACAAGCACTTGTGAAACACTTACATAATCAAAATATGCATTTATTAGACTAATCAACATGCAAACATGTGAGGATGTGTAAAAACTTATAAATCATTTCAAAGTTATGCAAAATAAATTATATGGATATTTCCAAAGTTTTGTGTGTATATAACCTAATATTCCCATTAGGCAACAAAGATGCGACTAATAACTCCATCTTCCTTCACAACACATAGAGAATAGTTCAAATCTTGGAAGGTTTGAATGACCACGTGTAAAAAGTAGCAATGAAAAATAATATTGCTACTAGTATATGGTGCTATTTTTTCAACAAGTATTACTCAACTTATCAAAGTTTCATTAAATTTATAAATAAAATACATTAAAAGAATAACAACAACAATAAATCAATGTACATTCATATACAAATCAATAGGGCCTTTGGATTATATATCAACATATAAAAGTATTGGTCTATGGTTCAAAAAAATAACACCTATAGTTGAATGAATTATACTTTTGGGTGAAAGCATATGATAAGGGGCCAACTTGGGCAATTTCATAACATCTGTGTAAACTATACATTTACAAAAAGTGTTGCATTTAATTTTAGGTTTTACTTTTGGTGTTTGGGCTTGATATTTTGATTTTCACAAAGTTAATGTTATTTTATATCATTTGGAAAAATAAAATTCAAGGAATAATGGGTATATTTATGGTATATGCAATATGATAAAGTTTGTTTTTTTTGGACTACACTAGTTTTGGGTTTGAATTAGTTGACAAAAAAATGTTTGAAATGAAATGAAATTTTTTTGCCCACCTCTCATATTTTGTCATCTTCCATTTAAAAGTGATTGTTTGTCAAAATGTTAATTTACCACATACTTATGATCATTGCTTTGAAATACACCAATTTGTGATATGATAATCATCAAACTTTTCACATGGTTTATAAACTTATTCCAATCATATTAATCACAAATTTCACCCTCTTCTCAAGTAGTTTTCATTACGAAAAAAGGCCTATATCAACTTTTCTTTCCAATATCTATGGCATGCAATAATGCAAGATTGATAATGAGACACAATGCCATATAACATATGACCTCAAATGTAGTTTCTCCTTCACAAAATATTTTAAAGTGATTCAATGCATAATGAATTATTGTGATTTGAATAATTAGTGACAATGTTTGTTTTCTTAGAAAAGATTCAAAATTTACAAACATAATTGATTCACAAATATGGAATCCAGAAGATTACACCATTTCAAGTAATGTGTTGAGTAGTTAAGATATTCATCCACTACAAGTAGTTGAAAAATATAGTTCATGTGTACAATTTGCCTATTAATTGAACCTATTAACAATTATACCTAAAAACCTTTATACACATGTTATATTTTTTAAATATTTTTTTAATATATATTTTTAATACTTATTATTTATTGCATATCCTATGTTAGTCATATTTGGATTTTGAGAACAAACATAATTGTACTTTAAAACTAATTGAATTATATTTTTAACCCTATGACCAATGCATGTGACCTTATAATTTTACTCACATAGTATTCAATTTTGAAAAAAAATGACCACCTAGGCCTTATTATCATTAATGGCACTATGAATTCATTGTCTTATTCATGGCATGTTCAAAACATGCACCATCAAATGGAGTATATAAAGTTAATGCTTCACATGAAATCATTAATTTCATAGTCATGATTAATGTTTCCCAAATTAGTTTTTTGTTTTTGACATAACACAAAATTGTGTAGTTGAAATGAAAAGATTTTGACATGGTTTCCAACTCCCTTGCCAACCCATGTTTAGTAGTGTCATTCTCAATTAAACGGCCTATTGTAACATGAAAAGACTTTCAATTTATGGTAATAAAGTTGATGACTAGACCAAAAATATCATGTCGCCTCTTGCTCATCCATAATTATTCATGTGTCATACTTGGGATGAAGGAAACTCAATGCTTTAAATTGAAATTAGACCAAATAAAATATTGAAATTAATTGATGTGATTGGAAGAGAGTGAAAACACACTCTTACATTCAATTGCTATTTTTTGCACATGGCAAAACAAGAAGAGAAAGAAAAAACCCATAACATGAAAGGAGGGAAAAAAACAAAACCATGACAATGATCACCATGAACATGACATGGCAAGGAGTGTTGGGGGCTTTAGGGTTGACATTATGCACGATAGAACACTTGAAAGGAAGCAAGATCATGAATGGGAGCTTATGGAGCTTGTGTGAAAGCGCAAATACAATTGTCAACAAACAAGTTGCACTTCTCAAGTCACCACTCACAATAATGCCCTTTGCACTTGCACCTAGAAAACAAAAAAGCAAGACTAGGAGGAGGAACTTTATTCCTTTGAAACATGAAAACATAGAAACTTGAAAAAAGAAGGGAAAAGATGGACGAGTGCATGAGTTCACTCAGAGCTTACCATTTACCATGTTGATGGCAATGGTAGGGACATAAGGAGCATGACAAACTCCAAGATTTTGCAAACCCTTATTCCATTTACATGGCCTATACATTGTCAATATTCACGAGACACATAAGTGTATATGAAAAGACTTGTACAACTTGCATGTAAGTTTAAATGAAAACACATATGTAAGTGTGAAAAATGTTCATCATGTAAGTGTAAATGAATTTCACTTCCACTTTATACATTGTATATATGACTATTTACACTTACACACACGCAACCCTAGTTTTTACCATAGTACGAGTGTAGGTGCCAATTCACCCAAGGCACCACCATCTCTTAGGCTATGAGCAGACAACTACTTTCAACCCTTAGTTGAAAAGTATGGTGTTGGGAGGAGGTAAAGTACATTGTGATATGGAGTCCTGGACTCTCCTCTCATGAGGAGAGGGGGGCAGGACAACTACTCAACTAGAAATTCAACTTTGGTAAACAAAGCAGGCAGGCCAGAGAAGGGCCCTGTGATATACTATTGATGAGCAGTTAGAGCAAGTTTCTGTCTGGCCACCTGTCTGTAGGTGAAGAGTTAGTGAGTGGGCAGGGCCCCTTTGCAGCAAAACAAAAAAGAGGACCACCCAGAGCCCAATTGGAGGGGACAAAGGACAAGTGTGTTCATCACACCAGTTCCAGAAGGCCTTGATTGTTGCTAGTGTATACCTAGTATATAGAAACTTGAACCCTATGTGAATGGGTTATGTTAGGTGCATATGTATTATATATATACATATACCAGCTAGCTAAAGGCTTCTTCTCCTTCCATCATCATAATAAATTAGAGAGGCTTCCTTCATTCATTGAGTGATTGGTTTGGCTGTTGACAGACAGATTCAGCAAATTTGGTGAACCAAAAAAAACAGAAAGAAAGCAAAAAAGAAGAAGAAGAAGAAGAAGAAAAAGAAGTCTTCATTTGTTTGTTTCTTTATGTCTAGGTTTTGGTTTTGGTGTAGGTTGTTAGTATTACCTACTACTACTACTCTCTAGTATCTATCTATCTATCTATATCTATCTACATGTGAAGGAAAATCAAAATTATTGTTGTTTTAGGTGAATAATAATATGCCTGAAAACAAAATTGGGTCCAGTTGTGTGATTCGTGACTCATGAGCTGTGTGAAGCCATGAGCAAGCTGTAATTTGTAAGTACTATAGTGCACAACAACAACAACAACCGTTTTTCTACCAACCCAAAGCTTCATTTTCTCTCCTCTCCACTACCCTTTGTCAGTAAGAACCAAAACCTTAGTCTGGCTGCCACTCCCCTCTCTCTCTCTCTCTCTCTCTCTCTCTCTTTCTCTTCTCTCTCTTCTCTCTATCACAACATTTTTCAAATTAGGGGTTATTGCAAAGGAAGATGTAAAATCTTGATCATGGATGATGATGGCCCAGATTATCTCACCCTTTGAGGAAAGGTTTTTGCCATGCCCATTGATTTCAGCATTCTTTCCCAATTTTGTTTCAATGCTTGTTTAAATCATGGGGGAAGTGAAATGCAAAACTCTTGGTTGTGGGGTGATGGTAACCCAGGTCCCTAACCCAGGCCAGAGAGTGAACAGGCACCAACCAATGAACCACTCAGTTAAGGATGGATGGTATGTGAACACGAAACAACTTTTCATTGTAATGTAACACAATGGGTTAGCTTTGTGCCTAACCACTTATATTCCTGACCTACTTAATTACCTATGATACTAACCCATACATACCTAGTTACATACCTAGTTACCTAGCTAGTGTGTGGTGGAAGTAGGAGGGTTTGCAGGATGAATTATCAAGGTGGGTGCAGTTCATCCACGATTGCGTGATGATGGGTTTTCAATGGATGGTGTATGGGTGGGTGGGTGTTGTTGGGTCACAAAATCTCCTAAACCTTGGTAATTCATCAGTTGTGGTTCATCCACAAGTGAGATGAACCACAAGTGAGTCATAACAGGATTTTGTGATGGATGGATGGATGGATGGATGGATGGAATGAATGAATGGATGGATGAATTGTGATGGTGGGGAGCTGGGGTTGGGGTGGGGGGGGGTTCACATAATCCATTTGTTTGGGAATGTTTTGGTCAATGGTACAGGTCACCTGTAAGCTTGATGTAAGGGCTTCAAAACTGCCTGCCATTATGGACCTGCCAGTCCAGTCCAGTAGCTGGATTGGGCTGGGGCAGGGCAGGTCTGCAAGGTATGCAAGTTATGTCACATTTTGACAGGTGTGTTATAGGTATGTTGCTGCTGACATTATTGGCAAGGAAGGAGTTGTGACTCAACTTCAACAAAACTTGGGGATGGGGTTTCTCAATATTAGCTTATTATTATTATTGTTATTCTAAGAGGGAAAAACAACTGATGCATCCAAGTTGGGTTGCTTTTTTTTTTTTTTTTTCCAGAAAATTCTATCACATCTAGTGATGACCATTTTTACATGGGGGAGGAGAGAGCCACAGAGAGAGAGAGAGATAAAAACTTGTCAATAATTATCATCAAGGGCAGTGAGTGATGAGAGACCACCCATGATTTCAGCTAAACCACGATGTGAGTACTTTAAATGCCTCTCTCCTTCCCTCCCTCCCAGTGTATACTCATTACCATTTTGTACATTAGCAGCAGCAGCACATACATCAATCGCACTTGTTGCTTACACAGCAGCTGTTGCTGCAGAGAGTCCTGTGGCTCTCCATGTTCTCATAAAGGAGAGCAACATACTCATACTCCTCCTGGCATTTCGTCATCTTTTTTTGGAGAAAAGTCGTGAAAATGCACAAAAAGTGCAGGTGGGTGTAGCATCTATTCCAAAAGTCTGGACCGAGTGTGTGTGTGTGTGTCTCTCTCTCTCTGTGTCTCTCACCCAGCACTTCCAACAACAACAACGGTCCTGTTAGGTAAAACTGGGAGAAACATTATGAGGTGGAAAGCTGCTGCTCTTGCCTGCTCCCCTTTGTAGCTGAAAACGGTTCTCTACTCCCTTTTTCCCTTGGTACATCAGTAGTACTTACTACCTAGAGGAAACTAGTGAGGACCATTTTCTTCAAACAAAACACCAAAAAAAATAAAAATTATTATTACTACTTCTACTACTACTACTACTTCTTTATAATACTAAATGGAGAATAGGTGGAATAAATTACAATGAGCAATGGGGTAGTTCCTACTTTCCTTAACTATTAGAATGAGGATAAAGGTACCAACTTATAATAACTACCTATTAGAGAGAGCATCTGTGAAAGGATGTAACTTGGTTATATAGCCTTGCCTGATGGACTCTATTAATCATGCCCAACAAAGAAAATTTACAAGAGGGCGGGTTGTGGGGGGAGGGGTGCTTAAGCTTGGCAAATCAATAGGTGTTGTAAAGTGGTCGAAGTAGGCCCCCCCCTGACTGAAGTGAAGAAAGCTAGCTTTTGATCTCTTTGAGGATTGGAGAGTGGCTAGGCGGTTGAGATCTTTGGTGAATTGGGTTTTTGAACGATGTCCACGTTTTAGTCGTCCAATTAGCTTGGACCCCATCATATATATATACGTTGGGCGCTTTCTTTCCTTTGTGCTATTCAAAAACCACTTGGACCCATCATCATATTATTCGTTTGGGGGCCCTTCTTTCCTTCATACCATCCATGTATTAGTCATCCAATTAGCTTGGAACCCATCACATATATGTATACGTTGGGGGCCTTCTTTCCTTTGTGCTATCCAAAAACCACTTTGGACCCATCATCATATTATACGTTTGGGGGCCTTCATACCATCCAAAAGAAAGAAACGTCACAAAAAAGCAAATGCTTTGTTGAAGCATATGAAAATCTCAACTTTGGCAGGTTTCATGTGCTTGCCGCTCTCAATTTGGGGACCACCCACAAAACAATTTTCAAAGTGCAACTTGATTCATGTGTCGAAGTCGAGTTCTCAAAGTACGCATACAAGAGGAACTCCCTCGGCATTACTATGCAAAGCACGGATTTAGAAGGGGTCAGGGAATATTAAGGGAATGACTTAATTGTCAAATTTTAAGGAATTTTGTGCCATTCTCTCTACTTACTACCCATGTAAGTTAAGTTCTAAGTGGCCTTGAGGAGTTATTTTTTCTTTAATGGATGGGACAAATTTTTGCCAACTCCTCACCATAAATTAGAGTGCACTTGGAGAATGGAAATGGGGGAAGAGGGATTAATTAATTGAGTTCAGTTGTCCATTTGGAACAAGAGAAGGACTAATTAATTGCTGAGTTGACTAGTGTATTAAGGTTGCAAGAATAGTTTCAACACTTGAGAGTATTAACTTGACATTGTACTACTCCCTTCATTTTTTTCAAAGGTGGTGGATTCATTCATTCATTCATTCAACAACGACTTCCTTTTTCCTTGCAATTTATTCATTCAACATTTTGGGCAAAATTGTGTGTGAATGAATTTTTACAAAAAAGCAATTCTTTACAAAGGCAAGCAAAAGATGTACTCCAAGTCAACAACATGTGTGCTAATAAACCAACTTTGAACGTTTATTTAGGGTTGGCCAATTTTCCTTAAAACATTTTACCACCACCAATTTATGAAGTTCTTTGTACACCAAAACAATTGGGTGGTGTCTCAACAATAATATCTCCTATAAATCTATCTCATGCACAAATCAATTTAGTCTCTTCCCACTCTTCTTGACTCTATCCCCATCCCATTTCTTTCTTAGATTTCTTCATAGGTATCAAGTTTGGAGTAATAAAAGCTTCAAAGAAAATTAAAGAAAATCATAGACACCGAGTTTGAAATACACTAGGGGAATACCAATAAGGAAACCAAGAGAAAGAAACCTAGCTTGAAAAATACACTAGAGGATCCGGAGAATTATTATTTTTAAAAAAAAAACACATAAAAGGGTGAAGAAGAACCAGCACCTACTACACTCACTAGTCCCATGGTAAAAATAAAATAAAAATGCCAATTTTTTGGGATTGTCTCTCATCATTAGAATATATTGCCCCTAAATTAAGACTAAATTAACATTAAATTAATCCTAGTTAACATTAAGTTAACTCTAAATTAAACATTTCTCATGTTAAAATAGAGCCACAATAGCCCTCACTCAGACAATGTAGCTGGGCTGGTTCACCCTTAGTTAGAGTGAGGCTAGATTTAGCCCTTGAGATGTTAAATTTGGACTAACCTGGACCCTCCTGATTTAGGAGAAAAAATAAAGGATGATGGGATGGATATTCATGAATTATTATAATAAGGTGTAAAAATATAATGAAAAAAATTTGATGGGATATTCATGAATTATTATAATAATGTGTAAAAAATATAATGAAAAAAATTTGATGGGATATTCATGAATTATTAAAATAATGTGTAAAAATATAATGAAAAAAATTTGATGGGATATTCATGAATTATTATAATAATGTGTAAAAATATAATGATAAAAATTTGATGGGATATTCATGAATTATTATAATAATGTGTAAAAATATAATGATAAAAATTGATGGGTTATTCATGAATTATTATAATAATGTGTAAAAATATAATGATAAAAATTTGGGGGTTTTTTAAAATCATGGAACCAGTATAGCCTACCATAGGTGGTCACTGCCGGTTTACCCAAGGTAGGATACTGGTTTACCCAAGGATGGCAGGTACCAGGCAGGACAGGGAAGGGAAGGGAAGTGAAGGGGAAGGGGAAGGGGAAGGGAAGGGAAGGAAATGAGAGGGATGCAAAGGAAAAGGAAGGGAAGGGAAAGAAACGGAAAGGAAAGGAAAGTGAAGGGAAGGTGAGTGGGGTCGTCAGAGAAGGGGCCAGAAAGAACACGTGTCCCAGCAGGAAGGAAAGTGGGGAACGCGGCAGGTGGAGTGGCAGCGAACGTAAAAGAGGAGGCAAAGAAAGGGCCAAAAAAAGAAAAGAAAGGGAAGAAAGAGACAAACGAGAGAAAGAAAGGCAACGCCAAAAGCAAAAAGGTGAAGAAAGAAAGAAAGAAAGAAAGAAGAAAGAAGAAGAAGAAGAAGAAGAAGGAGAGAGAGAGAGAGCGCGAGAGAGAGAGAGAGAGAGATGCGAAAGCCACAAATCCAGCAACACGCAAATCGAATGTCCAAGCACCAAAACAAAGGAGCAAGCACATCACGAGTTTTCTCTTCCACGTTTTTCCTCTTCCTCCTCCTCCTCCTCTTCTTCTTCTCTTTTGTTCCTTATCATCGTTGTTTCAAGTCATATATTGTTCCCTGCCACTTCTTCTTCTTCTTCTTCTTCTTCTTGCAGTGCTTGCTCTTATTGTTATCACATTCGGCTCCATGGCTGCTCCCCTGTTGAGAGACGTCGTCGTCTTCTTCTTCTTCTTCTTCTTCATAGCTGAGTTTTGTACTCTGCACACAACAAGGTAGCCAGCCAGCCAACCATTGATGGAAGACGAAGAAGGCACGTGGTATTAGCACAATCTCTGGCAACGGTATGTCTGTATCCTTTCGTGGGTTTTATGTGTGTAGTCTATTGAGTTTTGTATTGGCGAAGTGGGTGCTTTGTGTTCCATTGTTTGTTTGTCTCCTTATGTAAGGTTTTTGCTTTATGAGTTTGTGCGGGTCATGGACACAGAGAGACAGACACAGAGACAGACAAAGAACTTTTTTTGCACTAAGTGGGTGGTGATCGAATCGGATGAGGATAGAGATGTGGGTGGGTGGGTGTTCTTGCCGTGTGTGTTTTGCAGGGTTCCAGACTTGGTATTTTTCCTCCCTCCAATGGCCATGCTGCAATGGGAATAATAGGGAAATGTGGTATATGAGCTTCGTGTAATTTGGGGATACGATTGTGTGGAAATCCTGTGTTGTTGCCTGTTGTATGTGATGTATGTGTGTATGTATGTATTTGGGTTATTGGAAATGCATTGAAAGCAGAGTGTGCGCGCTTGATAAGAAGAAGTGGGGGGACTGTTTCAACATATGACACAAGTTTTGGTTGTTGGAGTAAAATGACTTGAGCTAAGTAGCGAAGAATGTTTGGTCATTGGCTTGCTGCTGCTTCAGACGAGGAGTCGTCGTCGTCTTGTGTCTGTGGCTTGTCGATTTTTTGATCGGGTGGGTAAGGTCAGACTGTTCTTCCCTAGCTTGCGGAGTGGGAGACGAACTCACTCCTTCCTTGTTTTGGTAATGAGGGATGAGCTAGCTCTACTGACATTTTGGCCTATCGTGGAAAACAAGTGTGCAGACGCCAGCCAACAGTAGAGGTGGCGGAGTGAGTCAGTCAGATGCGAGATGGCAGAATGTCACTCAAAGAAGACGACGACGACGCCGCCCGGAGCCAACAGCGGCTTCGATCTCTATGGAGGCATCATGTTCAATGGCAAGAGGGTGGGAACCACCGGGACTGGCAAGATAGATCGCTTCCAGGGATGGTCCAGTTATAACAACAACGAAAGTCAAGGCACCGCCGCCGCCGGTGAGACTCGCATTAGCAACTACCCCAAGGAGGATAGCTTTACGTATAGCTCCATCTACACTAGTGACGGCGGATTCCGAAAAGAGAGTAGTCCTCCGCAGCCGCAGGAGACGACCCATAAATCGGATTCCACAGCTCGGGTGGTTAGTAGTAGTACTAGTGGTGGTGGCAGCAGCACTACTACTACTGGAGCTGGTAGTTTGCGCAATGGAAGCTTTGTAAATTGCAGCAGTCCCAGAAGATTGTCAGGAGGAGGTTGCCAGTCAGAGAGCTCCTCAATTGGTACTCGAAAATCTGCAGGAGACGGAGGAGGATCTGCATCTGAAGATGGGAGACGAAGCAGCATTGGATGTGGAGTGCCACCGTTAGGTAATTCAGCAGCAGGTTCTTCTTCTGCTAAAGGAGCAGGGAGCACAACAGGTCTGAATTCCAATGATGCAAGCCCACCAGGATTACCATTGCATAGCAGAAGTAGTTCTACTGAAGAGAATTTTAGGAAATATACACATAGCAGACATAGGAGACAGATGTCTGATGTGGGTGGCAGTGCAAGAGTAGATGCAGTCTTTGGTGGTGGGGAGAACAACTTTCAGACCAGCAGACAAAATTCTGTAAGTGGAGATCTCTCCTCCTCCTCCTCCTCTGGTGGCGGTGGTAGCAGTAGCACAGCAGCAAGCACCCCTAGAACAACAACAGGGTGTGACAGTTCCCCTTATTGGAGTAGAAGTGACAGTGATCGTTCCTCTTCCAAAGGAGGAGGGGGTGGGTCTGGAAGTTCCAGTAGTGGTGGCAGTCCCACTGTGCTCAGTCTGAAAGTAGGCAGTAGCACCAGTGCTGACTGCCCCAGCCCAAGGGCAGGTAGCAGCACCTCTAGCAGTGGAAGCTCTCGAGGAAGCTCCCTTGCTGGGAGTCCTACTGTTGGACGCAGCAGTAGTGTTGGAAGTTTGTTCGGTAACAATATTACTTCGGTGGGAGCAAGTGCAACTGCTGAATCCGGCTCAATAGGGACAGCACCACCCACCCGGAGTATAAGTTGCAATGCGGGGATCTTGCGTGGAGCTGGTTCAAGTGGTGGAGGGCTCTTAGTTTCAGGTAAAATTGGTGCAAATTGCATTGTAGGGTTACTGCAGAAAGCTCAAGGGCTGATATGTGTGTATCAAGTATGTACATTCTTACAGAGGTGCTGCTGATGAGAATGTGACACCATGTGTGCAATTGTGTGCTTGGCTGGTCTGCCCTGGTAATGCAGTGTTGTATTGCCCCTGTAAGTTGTCATGCATCAAAGTCTGTGACTGCAGATTTGATAGACTCAAATGAACTGGGTGATGTTTCTGAGCTTGTTCTAGCATCTAATCTGCTGTAGAGATTGCGTGCAGGAGGAGGGGTTGCAAAATCAGTCACAGTAAATGGAATGTGCCAGAATGGAGGGGTTCCTTCATCTCCCTCCATGGGAATCATTAGTGGGCCTGCCAACCATGCAAGAGCTTCCTCTGGAGCAGCCCCAGCTGGTACTGTCCAAGAAAAAGAAAAGGTGAATGTGAAAACAGAGGCACCCAAAGCTGCTGCAGCATCTGCAGTTCATGGAAGGGGAAACATCTATGCTGTGGGTGAGAGTTTATTGATCAAGCGGATGCTTCAGAGCACAGATCCAGAGGAGGTGAAAAATGCAGGAAATGATCAATATAAGAAGGGAAATTTTTCTGAAGCGCTGTCTCTCTATGACCGAGCCATTTATTTGGCGCCAGGACGAGCTTCATATAAAAGCAATAGAGCTGCTGCATTGACAGGGCTTGGGCGCTTGGCAGAGGCAGTGCAGGAATGTGAAGAGTCAATAAAACTAGATGCTTCCTATATTCGTGCCCAGCAACGACTGGTTTCTCTGTGCATCAGGTATGCAATCATTTTGAACATCTTGTCTTGCATGCACCTTATTGCCAGCAACCTTTGCTAGTGCCATAGTGAGTGTTTTTCTTTACACAAGGTTGTGGGTTATCTCAATTCTGTTCCCATGGTCTTCTCTCTTTCTCCTCATTGAAATGTAGCAATCTGTTAAGTCAATAGTGAATCTGATGTCAGTTCTTGGAAATCTACAGATTAGGTCGAGTAGAAAGAGCTAAGAAGATTCTCAAGGCCTGTGGTTCACAACTGGACTCAGGGGACATCCAGCGACTTGAGAAGATTGAGAAGCACCTCCTAAAATGCTTGGAAGCCAAGAGGGCCTCAGACTGGAATACCATTGTCAGAGAAAGTGAGGCTGCCATGGTATCTGGTGCTGACTCAGCACCTCAGGTCCGGTGGCTACCCATATGCCCCTTTTCTCCAGTGCATTTGCTCTAGCATCTTGATAGTTAAATAGAAGTCATGCAGAGAGACAACACAAGGGCATCTGTAAGAAGTATTGTGAGAACTTTTTATGTGACATGAGTTGTGCTGGTGGGAGATACAACATCTTTGACCCAAAAAACTGTGGATTCTAAAACTTCTAAACTTTTTCCAGATATTGGCTTTGAAAGCAGAAGCTTTGCTAAAGCTTTGTAGACCTGAGGAAGCAGACACAGTCATAATGTCTGCTCAAAAAGTGGAGACTGCTTTAAGAAAGGCAACAGGGATGCCACCTGACACCAACATGCTGATTGTCCAAGCAGATGTTGACATGGCACTTGGAAGGTCTGTTGGTTTCCATCATAGCCATTCCAAATGGCATGGCATTGTATATCTTTTCTTGAGCACTCACAAAGAACTCTATACTGTTCACTAGCAGTCAATCTGGAGTCTGTATACAAGCTAATGCTACATTCATGCCTTTCTCATGTGTTGTACTCAAGCATGTCTTCGGCACACATACTAGACCCAGATTGTTCTTTTGTGCAATTCTGCAGGCTAAAAAATTGATTGAATGATTGATAAGAAAACCTGGCTTGAGGAATCTGATCTACTATGGATTCTACATGTGATGTAATTCAGACAATTGGTTGTGAGCAGGTTTGATGATGCAGTAACAGCAGCAGAGAAAGCATTTCATTTTGATCCAAAGAATAGTGAGGTCTTAGCTCTGTTGAGGGGGGCACGATCTGTTGCACTAGCCCGCACAACTGGCAATGACTTGTACAAAGCAGGCAGGATTATGGAGGCCTCTGTGGCCTATGGCCAAGGCTTACTCTCTAATCCATCCAATGCAGTTTTGCTTTGCAATCGAGCAGCCTGCAGGTCAGTTGCAATCTTTTGGGATTTCTTGATAGTGTGCACCATATGAAGTCCAAGATGTGCTTTTTGAAGTTACCTCTGGCAAAAAATTTCTAGTCATTTTTATGACAAGTTATAAAATCGTTCTGTTCTGTGTTTCACTTGTTAGTTTCAGTTGACTGTGTGTTGAAAGGAAGCTTCCTTCTAGCATTTTGTGTTGAACTCTGAAGCATATGGGGTCTATTCAAATACAGGTCAAGGCTTGGCCAGTATGAAAAAGCTGTTGAAGACTGCAATGCAGCCCTTGATGCTCAGCCACATTATACGAAGGCCCTTTTACGGCGTGCTCATTCAAACTACAAGGTATAATTTCAAGTGCTACTTAATCTTGTTAAGGAAATCATTCAGGGCCGTCAACTTTCTGCAGTAGTGAACTTCTTGCAGAGGGGTTTTGAGCTGCTGCCATCTATATGGACCTGCATCATCATCTCTTGTCACCATTGCACTGTGATGCAGTTAGAGCGGTGGGCAGATGCCCTGAGGGACTATGAAGCATTGAAAAGGGAATTGCCTGGGAATGTGGAGGTTGCAAGAGCGTTATCTGAGGTTCAATTGGCCTTTAAAAAATCTTTTGGAGAAGAAACTTATCAAATGTGGTATGGAGGTGAAGTTGGGGAAATCAGCAGCAATGATCAATTCAGGAAGGCTGTTTCATGTTCAGGTATGCATTCTGGTCAAATTTGGGTTACTGTATGGAGGAACTTTTCCTGGTTCACATGTACACAATTTCAGAGGTCTACAGTATCCCATTGAAGGACTTTTAACACTGCAGTGACCTACCTCCGAAGGCAAATATGAAACAGAAGTACCAAATTGCAGGATGAAATCTTCTGATCCATTCTCCAACATTTGATTCCAATAGTTTTGAGGTCATTTGTACTATGTCCACTTCAGGGCTTGCAGTGGTGCTATTCAACACAAGATGGAGTGATCGTTGCAGACAAATGGTTCCTGTTGTTGATAAACTTTGCAAGCAGAACCGTACTGTAAAGTTTCTCCAGGTAATTTGCATTTGCCACTTCTATTGTGGATTTCTTGCTTGTGAGTTGTGTAAGAGCTTGCAGCAGTTGGGATCTCTTTTGGGACTAATATGCAGCAGCCCTATGAATCTATGTTCTACGAACACTCCAGAACTTAGCAAGGGAATTGAATGTGTGCTCTGAATCACTTGAATGCATGCTCTGTTCCCTCTTTGATGTGCAGGTGGATGTGGAGGCAAACCCATTCTTGGCAAAGGCTGAGTCAGTTGATTTTGTACCGACTTTCAAGATCTATAAAGACGGCTTCAAAGTGAAAGAATTACTTGGACCCACTGAGGAAGCTCTGGAACATGCTGTCAGTCACTATAGTCTCTAGGCAATCGGACCCACCATTGTTTGACAATGAAATATTCCGTATACTACACCTGACAATAACGGGAGCAGTACCACACCAAAGTAGAGAAAAATTCCAGATCAAATCTCAGACCATGTGTTTAGGTCCCTTGTGGGAATCCCCTTCTTTCTTTTCTGTCCTTCTGAACCCTGTTGTCTGCCTTGTGCTCTTTCCTACATCCTTGCAGTTTTGAGCCTACTGGGTTCCAATGATTTCTTTTGATTTTTCTGTACAAGGTTCTCATTGACCAATTTGCTCATAGGCAGTGATTGAGATAGTGGCAAGTTTGCCCCATGTATAGTGAGGCAGTAAATATAATTCTCTGTTCAGTAAAAGAAGGTTGATCATTCCTCGAACACCTTGAAACCCCCAAAAACTTTAGTCATGCCACAGACCTTGATCTGGCAGCCCTGCTTGAGTGCAATTTTTGTTATAAAACATTTGCAGAGGTAGATCTCAAATAAAAGATCTGAGAACAGTGTGTGGAACTGCTGTCTGCAACTTTCTGGTAATTGATGGGTTTACATGAAGTTCGCTTTTGGGTCCCTTGTGTTAGGCAGGATGACAGACCCAAGGACTGACTTGATTCAGCCTTGCATGGGAAGCTATTAGACTTCTATCTCTGTATTGAAGTTTCACAGCTGTGCGGACTGATACTTCTTGTCTGCAAGTTGCGAAGGCCGAAGGCCATCCAAATGGAGCCCCTGAACTATGGTGGTTGATCTGTGCAACTGTTTTGCAGATATTGATGGAGCTTCTGGGAAAAAGGCAGTGCCAAGGCACCTCAATTTTGATTTCATGGGTGTTTGACCAGGAAGTGGCTCCTAGATGCTCTGGCTGCATGTTATACTTATGGCACAAATTGGTTGTGCTTTCTTGGCCTTCTCACAAAGCCTAATCCACCTAGAAAAGAAGCACAATTGCATTTGATTTTCTATAGGTGTGATGTGGTGTACTTGTGCAATAGAAGAGACTAAACTTTTGAGGAGATCAGAGTGAGAGGATTATATCCACAGCTCACCAAGCTACAGCACGACTATCTTGTTCCAGAGATTGGAGAATTTGAAACACACTTGATCAAAGTGTAAGTGGGTTGCACCACCTCTAAAGACATGTCTAGGGACCACATGTCTTCTTCATGGGCCAAAGAATCTTGAGAACATGTTTATAACCAGTCCTGAGAGGTTAAGTGGGTTTGCCTCAGTTAACCTCTAGTTCTGGTTATTAATTATTCAAACCGAACCAAAACTAAGCTTCAGAACCAGAACTAGAACTGGAACTTGAACCCAAACATCTATTTGTATGTAACTGAAACCTGGAATCACTGTTCCAAGAGCGTATGGTAAGAATCTTGTTCAACTTAACTAGTGTTCGAATACAAATAAAATTCCAAAAGCATATATCTTCAATCGTTACTCATCATAATTCAAACAAATTCATCATAATCTCATGTATTGCAAATTATTGAAATGCATAAGAACAGAATTGCCAAGTTTGTATGATATCCATTTTTCTCCAAACTTAAAAACTCAATCATAGCTTTAGGATATTATACCACTCATAATTTACTGATAGTTCAAGATTATATGCAATCCATCTCAAAATGATGTTTTGGTCATGAATGCCCTTGGAATTGTAGTGATTTGTGGCGTAATCATGCAAAGCCTCTCCCTAAAGCTTCACACCAAGTCTTCCAAAACCTTCCCCCCTCCCACAAGCACAATGCATATTCTGTCCAGGCCATTTTAATATTGCCACTAGCATAATACCATTGCCATGCTTAGAGTTCACTTTTGTGTGCAAAACAATAAAACATCCAAATCTGTAACTTAACTCTCAGATTTCTTTGATGTTTTTGCTTTTAACACAGGGTAGGCCAAGCCATGGGGGATGTTTGGTGTAGACTTAACACATCAACTGCACTTGGGGTGACCAAGGACTTGCACACCAGACCAAGTGATGCACAGCCCTCACTGACATTGGACCAACATCAAGCCCAATAGGCTTGTGCAATACTGGGCTCTGCATCCAGATGTGAGGGTTGTGGCTAATGTGGTGCAGAACAAGCCCATCCCAGCATGTTGACACTTTTTGAGGCTGATTCTGCCATGGACCAATACTGAGTCCAACAAGTTACAAAAGAAACAATGGAAGATGCACCAAAAGAGGGATAGGTGACTTGTATCACCCATTGACGCAGTGTGCCTGAAGACATGCACCAGCACTGTACTAAATCAAGTCTTGAATGACATGAAAATCATCTCCTGGGCTCAATAATCTGTCTGAACACAAGGAACCAAGACTATCATTTTGATCAACAGTTGAGAAAACACATTATGTCCTTCAAGCCATTAAACATCCCAACTGGTAAAAGAATAGTGTGGGCACACATGTGCAAACCTGTGCTAAGACTCCTTGGGAACTTAATGGAACAGTGACCCAGCTTCTGGGTCTGAGGCATATATTACCAGTCAGAGTGGGATGGGAGACACAATCGTGCTGCTGAAACTGCCATCATGTGTACAACCTCAGGAAAGGGGAAATGCCATCCTGACCATCTCTGGATGTGAGGCAATTTGTATGAAGGTACAGACAATTACACACCCACAATCGATTCTATTGCTATTCATGCCAGTAACATTATGCAACACTACTGGAGAAGGACAGACTGACTAAACAGTCACAGGCCATTTCTGTCGTTCACACAACTTCAATTGAATGTCAGATTCCAAATCAACTGTTTTCCCTCTGATCCATGCTCCTCTCCACCACTCTGTAAGCTCAACCTGGGGGAACAACAGTGAAGCTAGATTACTGACCTAAGAAAAATCCCAAGCTTAGATTCTCAGTTTCAATCAGTTGTCACATAGGATCTTAAACAAGTTAGAAGTATCCTATATCAACTAGTTTTCAAAGGGGTAACATTAGCAAGAACATCCCATCAACTGGTAACTAATTGTTTGTAAATGACTAGGCACAATACCTCTGTGAAAGCCTGATTTGAGACATATTGAGCATCTACATTGCACTCTGATGCACCCAGATCCACTGAGATGACCATTGCTTGCCCCACTGCAGATTTCTTAACTGCTCCTGTAAGATAAAATACATGGCCATGTACAAGCTTACACATCTCATGCCCTTCACTCCCAAGGGAATCATGGTGCAAACGGTGGGATGACCTAGGTAATACTAGACAGTAAGAATCCAGTCTGAAAAATGGAATAAAGAGGATTAAAATGAAACCTGTAATCCGCACCATCCGATAGCCTGTGCCACCCAGGTGAGCCTCCCACCGTCCAAAACGCAATCGCAAAAAAAATCCCTTAACCCTTGTCCCCAGATCTGGAGAGTCCAGCCACCTATTTGAAGACAAAGAGCACTATCAAGAATGGCAAGAAGTTTCAATCAATGTTACCTAATGTGTTGCCCTTCTAACATGGTTAGGCTGGATATCTCTATTCACACTATCCTTGGAATCTAGTATAGGTTGCAGAATGTTTATCAAACTTTGATATACACCCAATGTTGTTCTGGTATATAGGGTCAGAGACTGGTATCAATACTGGCATGAACACTGGTACCAAATACCAGACCAGTCTGGTATGACCTAAGTCTGGTGATACCAGACCAACACTGATATGCACCTTGAGGTCATTAGAACATCTTGGGTAAATGAAGAGGAAAAATATTCACATTGAAAGCTGCAACTACCTTCCTTTAACAATGGCAAAGGTTATGAGAATGCGCACTTCTGGAGGTCTGGCCGAGATAAGCGTATGAGCTCTATTGCACCCAGCATACCATAAGGAACAGGTGGCGGCTGGTTGCATAATCTGGATTCCTCCACCTTGTTACATGCCACACCATCCAGTGGAGGTCTTCTCTCAGACTCAAGATGCATTATCTCTGTAATGACAAGTTGTGGATCCCTTCTCTGCCTTTTGCTTTTTCCCTCATGCTCCTTTGCCTCTGGATTGGTCTACATGTCAAAATTATGCTTAAAAGTCAGTCAATAATATATATTGACAATATATGTACAAGGTACAAACATGGTTTCAATCAGTTCATGCAAACAGATTTTACATGCCATTTGCTTCATGGTGGTGGACTTTCTTCTCAGCTCCAAGAAATAATTAACAGGATGTTCATATTCTGTAGATGAGTACTTTATTCCTCGGGGACTATTGGAAACAGATACGCCAAAGCCAATCCAGGTCTGAAAATTTCTGAACTTTGTGATGAGAAAACCCCCATATGAATGCAAATGCACTTGTCCAGGTACAACCTACACCAAAGGACAGAATGCAGTCTTAAACCTGTGACTCTCTCTCACATGAAAGTATCAAACTTTCATGTTCATGCTGCCATCACTTCCACCTGACTTCATCAGTTGCCAGCAGGGGTGCAGATGGATTACAGGCCCAGTTCAGAAATGAGAAAACTTGGTCATGCTGTTGGAAAGACCAATTTAAAAGAGTCAACCCTGTCTATTCTACTTCACATGAACACACAAAGTACCCAACTAACTAAATTATTGGTTGAGGTACAACCAAAAACCAGCACAGCAGGCATAATGATGTCATCTTGGGCATACAACTGTGCTCTGACTTTCTATCTGTCCAGAGATTACAAAAACTTGGAATGGATATTGGAACCCACACAGCTAATCAAGGGGCTGTCATCTTAGAAGGAACCTCCAATGTCAGGAGTCTCTCAATAGGTGAGGCTCCTTTGGCATGTATTCCATTGAATGCAAAGGTTGCTTCTTACTTGATCTAGGTGGAGTTTAGGTTTTACGGGTCAGAATTACTACCTCATCAGCTTTTGGCCTCATATTTTGTCCATGGTGTGGTTGTGATTGGGACTCCCAAGTCAGATATTTCTCCAACTTGGAAGGTAATGCTCCTGTTTCTGGTTGTTGCACATATCTGCACAGATATAGCACATGTTACTCAGCTTGTGAGTACTTCTGAGTAAATTATATGTGCTGGCTTGTACCTATAACCAACTAGTCACACAGACTAATTCTCAGTTCTACATGCAAGCACATTTGTCCTTGCATCAGACATCATTTCCAAAATTAATTTCAAATTGTCTGCTCTGTATGTAGCAAGTGTGGATCTCATACATTGCCACAGAGATACAGTTTCTTCAATAATAGCCAGTCTGGCCACAAGATGGAAACCCTATCTAAAAAGTAGTAACAAAGAAGAAGTGACAAGTTTTCATTGCCACTTGGGCATGTAGGTCCAATTACTCCAGGGATCAGTCTGTCCAACATCAGGCATTGTTTAAGGCTTGCTTAAGAGTCCACAATATTAGACATGGCAAAATGACAAAACATGTACAATGGATCTATGGCCAACTAAGATGTATTGACATGTTGAAGTGGTGAAACACTTTACAAGTTACACAATGCATGGCAAATTGGTAGAAAACCAGACTACGAAATTCAATTGTTCCAATCCAGAACTCCTGAAAGTGACCATAAGCTCTGAGAGAGACACAGACACAGAGAGATGTGCAGGGCAGGAAGGTAAGGGGGGAGGGAGGGAGAGACAATACTTGCTGGAGTGGGCACTGCCCAGAAAAGAGTCAAGTACATGTGGAGAGAGTTCATTCAGGCACTGACAGGTATGGGTTGGTGTCTATTAAAAAGCTGCAGTATAAGGGAACTGTACCTTGCTTGTGTTTCTTCTTGTGCAGGTTTCTCCAAACTTTGTATAGGAGCATAAGCCTTCCACTTTCCTTGATTAGGAGATGCCACCAACTTACTCCCACTAGAAGTTGAGTTCTGATGACCTTTCCCTGAACCTGAGCTTTGACCACCTCCAGCACTACTGCTTCGATGTCTTGGACAATAACGAGCCCAATGGCCCATTTCATTGCAATTATAACACACAACACCTGCTGTATCCCGATTGGTGTAGTCACATGTACCATGGCCCTCTGTGACCAGCTCCAATTGCCTCTCTCCTCGTTCTCTGGAACTCTCAATGTGATTTCTCTTGTTCAGCCTCCGGAATTCAGCTTTATCATGTGCCCTAGATGCCGCCTCAGTGACAGAAAGATGACATTGGGCACCCCAATGCCCCAGTCCTAGACATCGTAGACATAGGACTTCACCTCTAAGCCACATCTCAAAACTGTTAATTGCCCTTTCTCCAAGTTTTTGGAGCTCACAGTCAAGGGTTTCAGAGCAGTCAACAACACAATGACCTGGAAGCCCACAAAACCAGCACCGACGACGACCCACCTGATTACCAGAGAAGCTTTGGGTCATGCTCTCCCTATATTTACTTGTCTGAATTCTCCAGGCTTTAACTGCATTCATTGAGGCTGCATAGTCCATGTTGCTCTGCTCATTTGGCAAATCCCCAGAACCATCACCTTTGTATATGCTGCCAGGACAGAAATTTGAATCTAGTGTTCCCAGAAGCAATCCACCTGCTGCTGAAAAATTGCCCTCTACATGGAGTCCTGAAGAACTGTTTGTAATGTTCTCGGGAGCTTTACCTTTGATGTCACTGTGGGAATCGATTTTGGGAATATGCGAGCATCCTTGCTCAGTGAATCTGTGGCCTTTGGAATGAATTTGAGATATGTGATGAGGTGTGACTGCTTGCTTACTTGATGATGGCCCTAAGGTGCCATGCAGTGGTACCTCACAAACAGCAGGTCTAACAGCTGCTTTGGTTGAAAACCTTCAAAATGTGAAGACACAATTCTCCATTTAGTCCACCAAAAATCAACACTAAATCACCTCACAAATTCATTCTAGAGATGAATACTTCATGCTAGTGGACAAGAGGATAATCTATTGAAGTAAGTCAATTTTGACCTCCAAAATTGCAGCCCTTGAAACAAATGACAAAGTTAATGATCAAAGTATGTATGCTGGATCATCACAATTACACCCTTACCATTCATAACTGTTAAAGGTTTGCAATTTATTTTTGCAGTTTCAGGGGACTCATGCTAAACTCTAGCAGTCAAGTGGACACTTGCAAAAGAAATTTCATTACCTATTAATCCACATGTCACGTGCACTTTTGGAACTGCAATATGATGTGACTCTGGCAGAAACAGAATCTTGTACTTGTTTTGAACCACACTTGGGTGAATGCTGTGCCCCAGCTAAACTGTCAGTCCCTGTAAACTTGGCAGGAATTTCTGCCGGCAAAGTGGGCTCTGCATTACTTATATGAGCTTGCTGTGACTGCAATTGCCCCAAGCAATCAGGAGTTGAAATCAGAGGATTGGCAGCTGCAGACATGGACAGCAATTTTCTGTCCTCCTTGTGCCTTGCTGCCCATAAGGGACTGGGAGAGGGAGAGTCATCCACTTTCCACTTTCCAGTTTCAATCCTGCTTTGCAGATTGACAGAAATTTCTGGTACTGATGCCTTGTTACTGTTCTGAAGAAATGACCCAAATTTAAAATGCCTCAAGGCAGATACGGCATAATCTGTTGGGCTACTGTCATCCAGATCTGGAGACTTCTGGGTTGCTGAAGCTTGCAAGTCTTCATCTTTCTTCTCTCTGATCTTGACTCTTGGGTCTTCCTTTATAACTCGGTCTGCTTCAAATCCTGAGAGGTCCTGCACTTCTTGCAGAAGGGGTTCCCCCTTCTTAATTTCAGGCTGCATATTTTCTAAGCCTTCTTTTATGGGAAAGTCCTCCACAAACTTTGAAACTTTTGAAGTACTTGCCACTGGCCATGGTGATGCATCTTTCTTAGGAGTCACATATTCTGGTACATGTGGTGATATAGAAATGTTCCTCAGAACATTTCCAGCTCGTCCTTTCCCAATGCCAACTGCCCATGGCAAGAAAGATCCTGCACCCAAGGATCGGGGCACAAATCCCACCTTCTCAGTGTCTGCAATGTGTCCTGTGATCTGGCACGCATTATCAGTGAAGTTGGTAACTTTCTGCTTTTTATCAAGGGTTTCAGCAGTATCTCCTTCTCTGTTGTTGTCTCTCTCTCGCTTCACCTTGATCAAGACCCTTTCTTTTTCTTGCTCCCTCTCCACTCCCCCTTCCCTTGCAAGCATTTCCCTGTACTTGACTTCAGCATGGTCTGGCTTTCTCCGATCATCAGTGCTTTCTTGCATATGTCTTGACACTGTGAATTCCTGTCTCACATGCTGTGGCTCAACTCTGCCAACAATAGGTTTAGACAGTTCTGCAATGCACTTATCCTCTGTGTGTACACAATCTGTGTGAGGTGTCAATAATGTCCCACTGACGTGCCCTTGGCTTGTCTCCATCCCATCCCCTTGCTTGCTGGTGATTCCAAAATGCTCATGAGCTGGCTCCCTCAACTGCCTAGGTATGGAACTCAGGATCCTAACATCCTCCAGAGCCTTTGAATCCAGCTCACCACTCCCTACAACTGTTACCAACCCCAAATTTGAAACCTTGTTGAATTTTAGAAGGCAATCTTGTTTACCAAGAGGGCTACAATCCCCAACCAAAGCTTGGTCAGGCTGTGCTTCTGTCCCAGTAGGTTTTCCTTTAGGCAAATTTGGGATGTTCCATCCTTCCCTTAAGCTTCCACTTGTGACTGGCCCATCAAGGCAGCTTGGAGCTTGTGGTTCAAATGGTATGGATCCTGGACCTGAATGATATGGAGAATTCATAGCGACAGGAGGGCTGGATACTGTTGCTGGTGGGTCCACTGACAGTGGCTGACTAGGGTCTGGTGATCTTGGTGTAAGACACTGGAAATCATCCTTTCCACTACCAGCCTGCAAGTCCTGAGAGACTCTAAGATCCAATACCATTGAATTGTTTCCATTTGCAATCATATCTTGGGATGCCTCATTCAATTTCAGGATTGTAGAACTGGGTGGCACCACAGCTGAAATCTCCTGTTGAAGATCAAAATCCATCTCCCTGTCTGGCTCAACTTGTTGCTCTGTTTTGTTACTACTTCTTTCTCTCTGTGTCCCAATTGGAATGGGAACTTGGCTATATTCACATTCATGTTCATGAGTATGAACCGCTGAGAAATCTTCCAAGGGCCTTTCATCTCTGCCTCCACCCTCTTGCAGATCATGCTCTACTGCAAGCACAGTGGAAGAACCTTAGAACAATGGCCTAAACCCTCAAACAGACAAACCCACTTGCCCTGAACTCAAGTATCCTAGATTATTAGTAAGTCTAAGTTTGCATACCTTTCCAGGCATCCTTTGGCTGACCATGGCCCGGAAGTAAACCTTGGGCAGGCTTGCGAAGGCTAAGTGCATAGGCAAGGTTGCCTCGTCCTGCTGCTGCATAGGTCCCTGCACCTGCCATAGCCACTGCTTGGGCTCTTGGAACCCCAGTTGGATTCGATCCCCAAAGATTGAACACCTGTCCACCATCCAATCCTGTAATTCCCCAGGTCTCATGTTCAGTTTTCAAACTGATGCAAATGTTGCCCTCATGTGCTATTGTTCTCCACCATTATACTGATGACAGTAAATGAAAGTGGATCATAAAATACTCCACACATGCATCTTTAAAGTACCAAGGAAAATAGTGCAAAATGGAAACCAAACCAACTACAGAGAGAGGGAAAAATGCAAACAAACACACAGGGCATTATGCAATGTGAGCCAACTGAGCAGAGAGGAAGGGAAGCAGAAAGAAGGGTCATAAGAAGAAGCAACCAAGTATGAACTTGGAAGCAAGACCTACAACTCATGCAACCACTAAAAATTGAACATCAATTCACAACTTCCATGTTTACATCAGCCAAATGCTAAAGACTCTTCACTGCCTTTGTCAGCTTCAGACGATGGGTACAGCATACTTTGTCTGTCTTACTCAACAATTAATGAAAGCACGAGCTAGACGTAACACAAATCAAGTTAGCAGAACTTCTCAATAACTTGTTAGCATGGTATGACTCTATTGTTGACACTTACCTTGAGAGAAAGATGTTCCAGCACCACGACTTTGGTGGGATCCTCTCCCTCCAAGCCCTCCTCCTCTTCCCCACCAAAAACTGGAAGCAACTCCATCCACCTCAGATAACCCTGAGCTTCTGCCACTCCCACTTCTACCTCCTTCCTGCCCTAAACTCTCACTTAAACCTAATCCTACACTACCACCCATTCCAACACTTGTGACTAATGTGCCCGTTCCACTCACCTGTTCTAAACCACTGCTTCCTGTTCCCACATCATTCCTGGGCCCCAGTAAATCGAATCTGTCCTCTTGATGGCTTTCTGATGAAGCCACAGGCTCTATTGAAGGTTCCCTTCTTTCCAAATCCCAAACTTCAGCACCTCCAGAACCTGCATTTACTTCCAAGTCTTTGCCCCTGTGTTGTTGGTGCCCAAAAGTTAGGCCCACATTCACAGCACCTTCATCTAGGGCCAACACTGGCTGAATTTTGATCCCTTGTTTCCCAGTGCCACTTACCCCCAAACCTGTACTGCACTCTTTAATATGCTTAAAGGCCCCAGCATCCGCTCTTCCATCCCTTGTAAATTGACTGCCATCCAGGCTTGGGTGCCTTTGCCACTTCAAGGGCCCTGCAATGTTCCAAGTGCTCTTGTGGTCATGATGCACCTACATTCTATAACTGCACATCCTGACCATTTTCACCCCAAATGTGTGTACCAAAACACAGAACTCCTACTATTGAGCTTCAAAAGGATCCAGTGAGCTTAAATGCAGGTGGTGTTGAGCATGATTGATTTATAGTTTCCTCTAGCAAGTTGTCTTTTACTCTGAGAAACAGAAGGGAACATATAGTATTATCCAGTACCATTTCTCATGGGCTCATGGATTCTCAAAGTGGCACGAGAATTTGGAATCAATCAACCCTTCCACTTTGCACATGTAAGTTTTTGATTCAGAGTTGAACTTGACAAACATAAACTGAACTGAGAACCTGCATAAGAACCAGCAGACTATAATTTCTCCACTTCAAAACCACAACATTCTAGTTCTTAGTTGGTTATAGGGTGCTGATACAATTCTCAATTACAGGGGCACAAGGTTGAGTGCAGGATGAGATAATAGAACATGTGAAAATCTTTGACAAGAGAAATATGGTGCAGGCTACCTTGAGAGGCATCAGGTTGATTAACCAGAGGGAAGGGATGACCAGTGCTTGAAGCACCAGCTGAAGACAACTGCTCTCTAAGACTACTGTTGGCTGAAATTGGTGGTCCTATATCCACTGCCAATGGCCAGTTTTGCCCTTGAACATGGACCGTGGAGGTCTCATTCACATTCTTAGCAGCTGCATCTTGACAGTCCAGATCTGTCTCCTGCTGTTTACCAGATGCCATTTTGATCCCGCTGACTTCTCCCACAACTCACCTGGAACCATCATCAGACATTCTCAGTCCTGACCTTCATCCTCATACAACACATGCTTGTGATAAATGCAGCCTGAATCAACATCATGCACTTCAGCCCTAAAACCTCGGATGTGCCTCACAGATAGTGTAGCCATATTCCATTTTTTGCTTTGGTGCAATGTGGTAAATGTCCACAGCCTTCCGATGCTGCCATTGCCACCTGCGTTGCTGGCTTTTACACTGTAAATGTGAATTTTGTTCCTTTTGCTCATTGGTGACAAATGAAAAAAATTCCTTTGCATACATGGTTTGATACCTGTAGCGTTGTTGGGGTTTGCTCCCAAGAAGAGAACCCCATGAAGTCTAAGAATACAGACCAAGACAAATTTTCCAATCGTCTCAAAACATTGCTCAACCAACACAAAACGGTGAGGCGGAATAATAGGTACCTACCTAGTCTGTTAGCGCCTTCTCAAGGAATTCCGCAACTGGAAGATCCTTAGCGATCTCTGTCAGGTGCCCTGCTAACCATAACTAGTCAAAATCGCATTTGAAACACAAATGTTTCTTTCTCTTTGGGCCCTTTTCTCTTTCTCAAACACAACACAACAAAAGGGGGGGAAAAACACCTACTTGTGGAGCACGTCGACAATGTGAGGACGACCCACCCGCCCAACAGACAATAATACCACTACTTCTTAAACCAGCGATTCAAAGATATAAAGACGAGGAAAGAAAGAAGATCAGCCAGTAGAACAACTCCACATCCAAAAATAAATAAATAAATAAAATCTCTGAACTCCAAATTTCGAAGCCACTAAAACCCTGGACCCTCCAACCTCATCACCCATTTCCTCACGATTCCTTGACCAAAAAGGAAAAAAAAAAAACCCCGGAAATAAAAAATAACACAGTTCCTTGTTCATGAAGAAGCAAAGAAGCAAGCAGACAGACACACAGACAAGGGAGCCAGTGGATGATGAAGAAAAAAAGAAGAGAAAGAATCGCTTAAACTTGAAACAAAGAGAGTCAGGGAAGACAGGTTGTACGCACCCGTGTGTGGAGTGGTTTACATGAGAACCGATGCCGAACCGGCACCATATATATCCTCAAGGAAGCTCTACGACCAAAGCTGCTGCGGCGGGCTTTCTCCTCCTCCTCTAGCCTAGCACCAGGGTAGAAGTTTGTGTGAATGTAAATGGGGGGTTGTGTGTGGGTGCAGGCGCAATTGAACGAGTCTGACTGGATACCCAAAATTCGTCCATCGCTGCTGCCGCTGCTGCTACCGCCGCCTGCGGGGGACGTACGTATATCGCTAGTGCGAATCCCCAAAGCTTCATTCCAGATGGCGTAGAAAGAGATTTGCTCATCCTCGTCGTCGTTGTCAGCGAAATTCTTTCTTCGTTGGGGGGGGGGGAATATCGGGGGGCGGTGTTTTTTTGCGCACATCCTGGAACACGTGGCATAAGGATCACCACGAAGTTCGTTGACAGCTGGAGCCCTGAGAGCCACAGAAGTTCATAGTGGACAGGAGGCAGTCTTTTTCTTTTTTCTTTTTTCTTTTTTTTTGGGGGTGGCGAAACAGCGTCAAATGGCGATACAGTTTTCTGAAAGTGGAATTTTTCAAAATTTTCATAGCCACTTCAACAACACATGTTTATTGAATAGTTAATTAATTTTTTAAATTTCCATTCTAACAAATGATACCCTCAATTATTTCATCAGAATCTTCTTTTTTTTTTAATTTCAGAGAAAAAAAAATTTCCGAAAAAAAATATTTTTTTGAAAATTTCAACATTTATATGACATGTTTTCTTGCATGCTTGCAAATTACCTACAACTACTTCCAAAAGGGCATAGGATACCCTAGTCGATTGTGTGCAATAACATTTGACAAGAGGATGAAGGTCACGAGGTCCTATATGTTTGATAATTGGCGTGAAGGTGTTGGTTTTCACGAATAGTTGAGGAATTGTGACTTGGTCCATACGTGCTTTACATGCAATATACCTTTTACAACCATAGTAGTGTGATCTAAAAGCAAGTCATGAGATGAAAACGGGGAAATTTTGGGTGCTTAAATGAGTCATATTGATCATTCATCATCGTTACGATGATCATGCTTTGTTTCAAATATCTTTTGTTTTGTTTGTTTTATACTTATGTTGTCTGTAGAGTCTACATTCATGAAGAAAGGAAAAAGGTGGGTGGATGTTTGTTTTCCGTGTTTTAATGGTGAGCTTGCATACTTATCTTCTTTGTTTTCTTGTTTTTCATGGTGGATTGTGAGGAGTTGTGAGTCCGATTGGATTAAGGGATTTTATGGTGGTGCAAAATTGGTGGAACTCCAACTATAAGAGCAAAAGGTTGCACATGGCAAAAGCATCTTTTGGTTTTTGGAGAAAGCTTAAGCATTATAATCAAATGAAACTTTGTTTTGTTTTTTTTTGCCACTATTTGGATTTTTTTTATGCACCTTTGACAAGAATGCTCTTGGTGTTAACTTTGATCTCTACTTTTTCATTTTTTTTCGAGATTTAGGGTTCTAGTTAGGATGTTAAGATAGGTAGTTGATGAACATGATGAAGAACAAAGGGGATTTTCAAGTTGTTTTGAATTGACATTATCTAAAAAAAACAACCATGCTTGAAAGACATATTTCTAAATGGGATGGAAGTGAATACCCTTGTGAGCATTTTGCATTAGTAGGAGTTTAGAAAAAAATTAATTATGTTTACAACAAGATTTATAGTTGTATTGGATTAAATGACTATGGTCATTAAAATCATGCTTGATAATTTGTGTTAAACAACTCCATATAACATGGTGTCATGTTGTGTTTAAAACAACTATGTGTAATGTCCACATGGAATTACACTTAAAATAAAAATATGTAATCATTTTATAGTCATTTAAGAAACCATGTAGTCATGTAATACTCATTTAAGATCAAGTTTAGAATGACATTCCAAGGAATTGAACCTTCATTTTCATGGCCACTAACCATCTCCTTAACCATCCCTCCAATATTTCAATTTGTGATATTTTAAGTCATCGCATAAATATAAACATGTATATTTCAAATCTTATGCATTATCGTATCATTGTTTAATTATGTAAATTAATAATGAAATCAATTTCACATTTTAATTACATAATTTTAATTTCTTTAAATAAATATTCAAAATTTTTAACTTTAGATTCTGATTTAGGTATAAATTTAATGTAATTTATAATATATAACTAAATAGAATATTTAATTATTTAAAATAAAATTTTATATTTTTTTCAAAAATTCAAGTTTAATATTTGAGTTTTTTTTTTGGGTTCATACATTCAGATTTTTTAATAATTAAGTTAAATTGATTATATATATAGGGCCATAAATTTCAATTTCAATTTTGAATTAAATTTAATCCACTTTTTAAATTCCATAATTCTATATTTTCATAATTTTCAAATCTTCAGCCGTAAATAAATTACATCAACTTAAAATATTTATTTCAAATTTTTCATTGTAAACTTTTAAACTATAAACATACACATAAATATCACATGATTTAATTTAATTATCATTGATTGACCTTCATATATGTATGCATGCCATTTGTAAAAATGACAAACTAAAATATAACATTTGTATAAATCTTTAAAAAATCATTCCATTTGAATTTCATGTACACATGTGTTTTCATGTAATGCATACATGACTATTGCCATTATGAAATCACCTATGAATTTTTTTATGAATGCATGTTATTAAATTTTATGATGTATGATGTTAATTATTATCTACATTTTCGATATAACTCACAATGTACAACTAGGTTCTGATTACAATTATGTGAATTTGATTGCATATTTATACCATGTGGCAAAATTACACATGTTAAATGTAAAGTGATGGACATTAAATTTTCACATCATATCTTAGATAATATTACAATTTGTTTGGTAGAAGGTTGCCATAAGACACCAATCCTTGTTATATCATATGCCATGTCATAATGTCATACATTACAATCATGTCATAGTTACTATTGTTGGTTAGTTATTTGAACAACTTTACATCGTTAGCTTGGGTGTATATAAAATTGAACACATGCTCACATTATGCTAAACATCCATTCTATTGATTCATTAGTTGTAAAAACCACTAGATTGCACCTACACAAGTTTTGACATGAGTTAAATAGTTCCAAATATGATTCATGGTTCTTTTTTTAATTGTTAAAAATCACTAGTTGTTTAAGAAGTGGTTGCATAGGACATGCATTATTTTAGTATTGAAATAAAAGCTTCAAATGATCTTGATCTAGGGAGTGGGCAAAAAATGGAAGTTATGAAATGATCAAACAAGGGATTGGGCTATAATTCTTACCTTGTTCAAGCTTATAGGTTGTTGAGAAATGAGTAAGTTCTTGTTGAAAATGGGCTAGGGTGAAAAAAAATGCCATGAAAAGGACAATTGACATTCGATGAAAATGAATCCAAAAAGTTTTGATTTACTTAAGGCTTGTTGCATTATAGGTTTACTCATGGGATAGACTATGTAGTGACCATATTACATGTACAAACTTGTTTTGTTGTTGTAACTTGATTTCCTTATGTCATTCTTTGATCATGATGAAATTAAAAACCTTCAAGTTCTTTTCTTTTAGTTATAATAGGTCCAAATGGGAACTCATACCCACTACACACAAAATACCTTCATAAAATTTTGTATTATATTTCAAGGGTGGGTTTGTACTAGTGTTGGGTGATTTTCTAAACACCATTCAGGGTTTTATTTGGGTCTTTACTTGAGTTTGTAAATCTAGATCTATTGGTCATCTAGAAACAAAAACCATGGCTAGGATTTGGCAATCAATCAACCCTTCATAAAACTCAACCGAAGACATTGGATTTGAAGATTTTTTAATCTAGAACTTTAGCCAATGTGTAAAAAATTGTGGTAATTCAATTACTAGAACAATTGAAAAGTTTTAAGAAAAAGCCATTAAATGTGTTTTCCCAATAATTTTTTATCCTCCATTACCAAAGTGAGAGAGTTTGGTGTGTTGGAAGAATTTTTGTGAATTAATGTTTATGTGAGAATTTAGTAGGGGAATGGGATTGAAAGTAAGTGGGTTTAGTTCATGGGTGTGTATTGACAATTTCAAGTTTATGACTCTTCATGCAACATCTTTACTTGGGTAAAGGCAAACCCATCCTTGGATGGTACAAATGGGAATGTCACACCTCAAATTTTTCGTACTCATTCAACTTCACGTAAGAGTCATTCAAAGAAGATTTTCACTTCAAATTTTATGTCAAAAGATTACCGAAATCATGTAAAATTTGAAACTTCAATTAGATTTACAAAAGTTTAAGTTTTAATATTCCAAATGAGTGATCAAAAAATATTTTTTTAGGAAAATAAAACTTTGCATTCCTTTGTTCAAGAACACAAAAAGAACATTGTTTTTCACTTTCTCAATGCTTTTAATTTCTAACAAGGCTTAAGGTGATCCTCTTTTTTATTTGATTAATAGATAGTGGATTGAAACAATCATAATTTTTTGAACAATTTCCAAAGGTCAAGACTATGAGGTCTTGAAGTGCCATTACATTCATGTTTATAAATTTATAGTAATTTACACTTTTTTTGTTTCAATCAACAATTTAGGCCATACCCCAAGGACTATAACTAATAAACCAAAAAAATAGTAGAGTTAAAATCCTTCCCACAAGGAGGGAGGGATATGGCCTAAATCTTATACCCATGGATATCCCTCCTAAGCATGCCAAGAGTTTAAAAAATCCAGAAATGCTAATAGTGTTTAGAAGTGTCATTCCCATCATTTTGGAAATTTGTAATAACAATCAATTGACATCAATGCAAAAGAAAATTGGCCCAATAATACCTTGAACCCATTTTAATGGTTATTTTGAAAGCAAGTTGAATTTTTTTGGGTTGCATTCTAATCATTTGATGTTTCAAGAGAAAGTGTAAAGCATAAGTGAAAAACCCTCGATGTTCACTAACACAATATCATAGTTTACAATGTATTATTGCATTGTCAAAACTAAGCCAAAACTTACCTGATCAGAAAAGAAATTGAAAAAAAGGAGTGCAATTGGTCCCCTTTACCTTGAATTGAATGCGCCTGTCTAGGAAAGCTTTTGGCCAAATCATGATTGCACAATATCATTGGACAAGGTCATCAAAGTGGCTAAAGCTTTCATTGGGGTGGCATTCCCATGTTGTACATGTCTGATGTATTTGTTTTGAGTTCAACTGGTACACAATTCAGTAACACCCAAGAATTTCAGGCAGGGAGCTTGAGAGTCAAGAGTCAAGACCCAAGAATTTCAGAGATATAATCGCTGGCAAAGCCCAACCAGTGATGCAAATGGGCACACGATGCAGGACATCTGTGGGGAGCTGGTTGATGTGACTCATTCCCCTGAAGAGCCTGCACACAGTACATCTCTGAAACCATCTGATTTTGAGTACCAATGCTTGCTTTGGCAGAACAACTTCACCCATTTCACATTGCACAAAGAAATCTTTCCCTCCACTTCTCAGCAAATTTCCCATTTACAATCTCTAATTACTACCCTCAGTCACAAGTCACTCCATCTACCTGAAGTCAATACCCGAACTCGTATCTGTGCCACATGATAGCCAACAGAATACCTGTTTCGAAAAATTCATGGTAACTGCAGAGACTGAGGTTTTCTGCATCCTGAAGTTGAAGACTTCCACTCCCAGAAACCAAGTGCTGAAGACATATGTCTCTCCCATCCAGACCCAGGCACCAAACAATGGAATATAGTAATAGCCATCTCATACAGCTACCCATATTATTCAGTCATCATTCATAATCTCCACTGTTCCAACTAGCCACCAGACTAAAGCTCCAATTTGCAACAAAAAACTCGTTGCATACTGTCCACCACTCTCAAGTGGGACACTTATGTGAGACTGTGTCTGGCTGCACTAAGCACCAAACCTAGCAATAAGTTTCTTAAGCCTTCCCAAAATCATACCCAACTCTGCCAAAGTTGCCCCTCTACCAACTACCTCTATAAAAAAATTAACTGTTTAGTTGAGACTGTATAAGGAATACAAGACTCGTGAATTTTGTAATGCCTTAAATGCAACCTTGCATAGGCCATGCAATAGAGAGGGAGGCAGGTTGCTGTAACTTAGAGTGCACAGGAAAAGCCCATAGCTAGACAATCTGTTCATCTCCAGTTCAGAGTCAGCAGGAACAAACTCCTCACATCTTGCTTAGTTCACAAGCTGCAGATTTCACAGGGTGAACAGCACTCATTTCTGACTAATTCCCAACTGACTGATTCAACTGCTGGACTACTAATCCTGGAGATGATTCTTGCTGAGTTTGCTGGGAGTGAGGGATACCAACCAACATGCTCACAAAACCGTCTCACTTAATGGGTGTCACCTCTGAAGCAGGGACATCAAACTCTCCCTCTCCCTGCTTTTCTGGAGAGCCATCCCCATTGGTTGAAACTACAGTTGGGGTTGTTGAGGCAATCGTGGCAGTTGCAACACCAGCCAATGTTTGCCCATCAAGAATTGGCACATACCTTCCTTCAATGAAACCTTGCTCATTGAGAACACTCACGAAACGGTAAGTCACCTGCACCCAAGAACCCAGATTTTTTCCATCATTCCACAACAATGGTCACCATCCCCCCTAAAAGAACACAACCTTCTGTTTTGCTCTAAAAAATGATTGCCCTTTCTATAGCAAGCTCTAAACAAGCAACTATATTCTAAATCTCAGCCAGCTTTAGTTGCAAGCTCTGATTGGTCAAATGACGAGAGTAGATAGCAAGATTCTTGAGATCACACAATTAGTGAGAGTAGATGCCAAGATTCTCAAGATCACACAATTAGTGAGAGTAGATACCAAGATTCTTGAGATCACACAATTAGTGAGTCATATAATCCACGACTCATGATTGTTGGGAAAGCACAGCTTTAAATGTTGCAGACTACATAAAGACACTCACAACAACCACTCAAAAGGAAGAAATTCCCTTACCTCCTTCCTTGCCTTTGTTTGACCGAGCACAGCTGCAGAGATTGCAGATAATTTGCCTTCAAGAAGCTTGCCCTTCAAATCTTTCTGGACTAGAGGCGTAAATTGTGCATCAAGTGAGCGTGCAGCACCTAACCAGGCCAAAACTATAATCAATAGAATGGCTCCTAAATAAGGTGTGGAGGCTGCCAGTGATCCAAATCCCAGGATGAGAAATTGCTGGATAAGAGCACCTCCTGATTTGCCAAGTGGGTTGCACACCACATCAATGGCAGCCTTCCCTTTCACCTGCACAAAATCAGCACCAATAACAGTCATCTTTAGAAAGAGCTTTATACTTCTTACAGAAGCCCAAATTTCTTGACCATCCCATGCCACTCTTGTGATACCCATTGATTGCACAACCAAATCCAGAGATGGACTTCAAGATCATCTTCATGAATACTGAGAACTTCTCCACATTTACTATTTGAAGTGTATACCTTTGTGTCTTCATCTAAGGGGATATATGCCATCTCCTTGCAGGGGTCAAACAGGCTGTATTTGGCACTCTTGCTGAAGATATTCTGAAGGGCTCCAACATAAACTGCTGCTAGCAATGGAGTCAGTCCAATGCCTGCAAGTGCAGGAGTGAGAGGAGTACTGAAGAGAACCAGTCCAAAAAAGGCAACCCCTGTAACTAGCAACACTGTTGGTGTGATTGCGGCAGCCACACCCCATCCGTACTTCCTGAATATGTAACGGCTCAGTAGCATCATTATGAATGTTGCTACTCCTGTGTACGTTGAGAAGTCACCCATGAATGAAGAATACTCATTCGGGCTCGGGAACTGCACCAACCCAAAGACACATTCAAATTCATCAATTCAAACACACAAAGGAGATACACACAGCCCATCTGACAACATTACTTACAATCATGGCTTTGATTCAGTGACAGTGCTGGGCGGGTGCTACATTTTTTATCCTTGACTGTTATACAGAAAGTTGGGCTAGAAAAATACTTGTCAGCTCCAGCATAAAGATTCAGCCTTACAGACCCCATAACAAAAGGATGTGTGCAGCTATATGATGCACCCACATGGCACAATTCTCTAGATCTGAATTGATCCTGAGCAATGATACATCCTTTGATTCATCTAATGGCTCTGAAACTGTGGCAAGTGATGGTAAACATATTGCAAGGCACAACAAACACTGTTCGTTTGCACCAATTACCAAAATTCAAAACTTGCTATGCTTGATGATCAGGACAGTCTAGCACAGGAACAAAAGCACTATAGCCCCCCACAAAAAGTGCACTATAGCTGGAGAAGGCTTTGATAATTGTTGGGTAGTGCTCACCTGCAATTTGAGTTTTGATTTCCACGTGACCTCCACAAGATTGATGCTGATTCCATATGCAACAACCAGAGTAGCAAGGTCCCTAATGTAACGTGAGTTTAGCAAAAACTTTGCACTTTCCACCATGCCCAACTTAGGCTTGGCTTTCTGCACATGCATACAAAATAGCCACAAGATCATGATTATCCTGGAGAAGAAAAGATTTTCTGTGAAATGAACTTCACCTAGCTATCTCCATGTTTGTACAAATTTTCAACCTAAAAACAAGCTGATATGAACTGTTATTGAATTTTTTGTCCTGTGCTGAATTACAACTGCCTACAAAAACTTCAGGTTTCAGCATTCACTTTGAGGACTGGCATCCATACCATATCTTGGACACACATGACCAAGAAACTGAATTAACACAGCATCTCATACAACAGGATTGTCTGTGCAATTCAGCTCATCAGCAGATTTGTGTGCCCCTTTTCTTGCAATTTCCAAAAGACAGATTCTTCAGAAATAACTGTTCCTCAACCCTAATCAAATCAAAATCTAACTGTTGATCAGATACACATGCTTTCTCCAGATAATGAGGACAAGAAACACAAACCTTCTTCCGAACCTCCGCCTTGGGAAGAGTTGGATCATTCACCACATACTTGTTGACCCACCAGTAAATACCCACAATTGCAAGGCCAAGAATTACAACAAGCCCCATCATGCCCTTGAGTGAGTAACCCCACCCATCAACCCCGAGCGGCAACTGAGTGCGCAACTTGGAGAAGTACTTGACAGTGCGGCCTGAAAACACAAGAGCCACATTTGCCCCTAGACCAAACAGAGGGTAAAACTGCTTGGCCTCATCAACAGTTGTAATCTGCCAACACATACACCTGAGACCGGTAAGTGAAGAAAGTAGTATATTGTCTCCTGAACCCTGAAACAGGATGTAACCTTTCTCTCTCCAGACACATCAAAACCTAAATTAAACAGTGCTGAAGCATACAAAAGACCTGCAGACTTGTGAGTTGCTTAAAGCCCAAATCGCAGCAAAACCCTTGCCACTCCAAAAGCAGTGACAGAAAGAGGTCACATGAAGAATGGAACAATGGTTTATGCAACATCCAAACATGAGATTGTATTGATTCCCACACAACAAAGACTTCTACCTTCTTTCAGTGTATCCATCCATCCTGACTTATTCTGCTATGATGCTTGGCATTGCCATGGCAACAGCATTTAGGCACTTTTGCCTTTTAGATTGTTGCAAAACACAGAATAATCAAAATTGAGTAAAGTCCAACACATTCCAACACCAACAACCAGTCTGTTGTCCACTGTCATCATCACCAAACAGGCAACATTGGGAAGGAATACCACACCTTCTGGTTGGAATTCACAACACAGCACATTCACAGCAAGATGTATGACAGTCACTAATGCCAAGAACAATCCCCATCTAAAAAGGCAGGTGAACATGGGAGAGTGAAGCCATCACACCTGGTTAGCAAAGCCCCAAAAGAGCACTGAAACCACCACACTGCCCCATAGCTCAGCCATGACATAGAAGAGCACAAAAGTCCAATTGCGAATGATAGCAATGGGTCCTAAAAACCTGGTGCCCAGCTTCTGCACAAGGAAATCTGCGAATGCGGTGGGATGCAAAAAGTCCACCACGGGGTACATGAAGAAGGCAAAAGTCCCAAAGAATGCGATGAAAGGGAAAATGCAGGAGTAGAAAAGTTGCTCCTTGGAGAGCACATTGGAGAGCTTGGTGTAGATGACCATGAACCCAATAGCCATGGGCAAGTTCACCCATGTCTTGAGAAAGGGAATGATCTCCGCACTACTGCCTTTGGCAGTCACCACCAGCACATCCTTGGTGTCTCGTAAGATGGTGTAATTGAACAGAATGCAAAAGAACATCAAACCCAATGGCAGCACTTTCTTCAGAGTTGTTGTCTCCACACCGAAAAACTTCTTGGGAGTGGTGGTGATCACATTCTGGCTCGGTAAAGCCCCATCTTCCGCTGCTGCTGCTGCTGCTGCAGATGCCGCCTGTGCACGAACAGTAGGAAGCCCGATCCCCAATCCAAAAGGAAGAATTCCCCCATCAAAACGCCCACTTCTCCGTATTCTTCTCAAACCACTACCAAACACTTCCTTGCTCACAGAAGAAGCTGCTGCTGATGCTGCTTCTCTCAACCCACCACAACCCAAATCTCTCAAATCCTCCGCTTGCCTCCTCCTTGTCCTCTTCCCGATTACACTCCCAGCACATCCACCACTTGTGCTAGATCGCATGGCCACGAACCCAGGCATCGCCGCCACAAAGGGCAAAATCCGGCGCGCTGAAACTCCTGCGCCTTTGTGTCTCTGCATCCCCACAACATTGGTACTTGTACTACTGCCTGCCCACGCGGGCGCTGCTACAAAGAGCGCCTGCATGGCTTACTACTGCGACAGACGTCAAACCCCAGCTCCAAACAAAAGCACAAACCACAGAGACACAGACACAAAACCAGAAGGAAAAGACAAGCCCAGCGATGGCACAATTAGGGAAGAAGTGGAAGAGGAAATGGGCAGCAGCAGAAGAAGGAGACGACGACGACGACGCAGAGGGGACTTTCGAGAGTGGCGAAGAGAGCGAGCCAGCGTCCCAGCGAGCGAGGAAAAGCGCTTTGTATCTGAGGTCCGCTTTCCAGCTCGCGCTTTTCGCGAGCGTTGGACGGTAGGCGGTGGAAAGTCAGGTCTGGCGTCTCGTCAGCCGCTGGGAACACGGCTTTGCGTGCGTTCGCTTGTTGGGCACGAGCAAGACGGACTGCGTTCACTGACTGGGACCTAGCAACGTGCTGTTGGGTGTTTTTTTTTTTTTTTTTGGTTTTTTTAAAAATAAATTTTTATAATTTTAATTCTGCTGTTTCGAAAGTTTTTCGATTTTTTTCGTTTTTATAAAGCAAAATTTTCGACCAAAATCGGAAATTTTCCAAAAAAAATTCCTACCACAATGCAAAAATTCTCCCAGAAAAATACTGGGCCACCCAAGTGTTTTTTTTCTACTGGCTAAATTTAGCCAGTTGGCTTTTTCTTTTCTTTCTCTCGCCAAAACGGCTTTAAAACGTGTGTGTGTGTGTGTGTGTGTATTTTTTCTGGGTTTTTCTAGTCGCCAATTTTCGACACTTTTGTTTGTTTTGAAAAAATCTTCAGATTTCTCCACCAGATTCTAGCATGGTAGCTACAAAATGTGATGATTTCTAATCGCCAAATTTTGAATTTTTTTCAATAAAAACTTCAGATTTCTCTACTGGGTTCTAGAATGGAACCATGTGGTAGGCAAAAAATGTGATGATTTCTCATAGCCAGTTTTTGACAATTATTTGGCCAAATTATCCCCGTTCCCCCCCCCCCCCCCCCCCCAAAGGAAAAACCTCTGTTCGTTGCTGTGGTGAGTTGGAAGTGATTAAGTTCGTTGGGAACATAGATAGGTAGATGCTTTACACAACCAGTTCATTAAGCATGGGTACTGGGCACTTGCATTGGGAACGGTAGAACAATCTTGTTCCCTACTTGATTTGTGAATTTTTGACTCTGACCATGGTCATAACTATAGTTCCCAGAGGTGGTGACTGGTGGGTGGCTACATTTAAGGGAAATTCTTCTATTATGTGATTTAAAAAACTCTTTAAGACCTTTAAAGCCCTTTCACATTCAGCTCATTTTACCTCTATTGGAAGCATGGGCTATTTTTTTTTGGGTTTTCCTCCCCCCCCCCCCCCAATTTCGTGACATAAAAAATTGAACAAAATTAGTGGAATTTGCTCTATGAGAACATATTTCTCCAAAATTCTCCCTTTTTAGTTCTTTTTTTCTTTTGAAAAAACAGCATTTAAAAATAAAATCTTTGATTGGAAGCCATTCTTTAGAAATTTGGTCCAATCTACTCCAAGCATAATGGGGACCACAAACCCATTCCTCCTTTAAATTAACATACTTTCCGGGTTTTCTAAACAATGGGGTTCCATCACATTAAAAGATTTGGGGTGGTAGATTACATCATTTTCTTGAGCATATTGCATGACATAATCTTCCAACGATGACCATAATACACTCATAAAAGTGACCAAAATGTGTGTTGAACATAAATTTATCAAAAAATAATAATAATTTGTTGAATCTGCCACCCAAGACCCTCAAAATGTCATGGAAAGGCATCAGTCACCTTGTCCATTATGATGGGCGTGTCACCTAACACGCCATAATAGGCCTGCACGGCGCCTTGCCCAACATCATGGGCATGCACGGGCTTCACATTCCATAGTACACAACGGCTCTCAATGCCTTATGGCAAGTTCATTATATTCTCTTGCACGATGCCGAGGAGAACATAGTTTGGGTGATAACTATTAAATGTACTAGCCACAATAGCCATGGCAGCTGCATATATCCGTGCACCAATAGCCAGGGCACCCTTCCAAAATGCCCATGAGACCATTTTTTTTTTAAAATTATTATTATTATTATTTTTTCAACACCCCTAGATGGATCCAAGGTGGTGAAGCCGGTTTTAATGGCCCTTTGTTTCACCTCTCATGGGGTGAATTTTTTTTTGAAAAAAGAAAAAAGAAAAAAAGTCTCATGGGTGTTGTTGTGGAAGGGTGCCCTGGCTATTGATGCACGGATATAATGCAGCGGTCATGGATAGCACATCACTTGAAAGAGGAGATGTGTTGCGAGTGAGTGAGTGAGAGTGAGATTGATGTTGATGTTGTTGTAGTGAGGAGGGCCCCGAGGTCACGTGATAATCTGTGCTGGCTAATTCTGAGTACCACGGGGCATCACTTGGACCCAACAGTTGTGAATACGAGCACCAGCACCAGTGTGTCAAGATTTTTCCTCACTTATTTTGTTTGTTTGTTTGTTTGTTTTCGCATTGCATGTTTTTGTTGTTCTCCTTGACTTTGATCATTCGTTCGTTCTTGTGTGATTTGCTTCGTTGCTTAGTTTGGGGAGAACATAAAAATGGTGATGCTCATGATTCACCCAAGGCCAAAGGACTTACTTATTTGAGAAGCATTTTTACATGTAAGCAATCTTACATGTAAAAAAATGCTTCCCAATAAGTAAGTACTTAGAGTGTGACCACAAATTGAATTTTTTTCATCCTGAAAAATTGGGATTTTTCATCCACAAAATTGGGATTTTTCATCCACACCAATGGTCTTCACGAGTTTCTCACTCTGATGTAATTTTTTGTTTTGGCAAAAAAAAACTTGTTTTCTGGGGATGGCTGAATTTGTCTTTCTTCCTTTAGTGTGTGATGTACCTCCTTGTCCCTCCCCGCCCACAATTCATGCCCTTGCCATTAACCTAGGCCAAATGAATACACCTGAGAATTTTGCTTAGCCAATGAGGAATTGCAACATGCACTTAAATAGACCCATTTTTTTTCATTTAAAAAAAAATCTCCTTTAATTTCTTTTATTTAGGAGTCTCCAAAAGTTTCAGAACTTTATGGTGATGGGCTTGGTATGCAAAATAATAATAATTTGGAACTTAGAAGGCACTCTCAACCAATTATTATAGATCACACTAACATAACATCGTCTATTGTTAGTGGTATTATGGTTTGATTCATTGGGAACTTGATGGGAACACATTGAAATAACATAAATCCCAAAAAAATCAACGTTCCCTCATCAAAAGAAAATAAAATTGTGTTTATTGGGTGCATGTTACAATTCCTAATTGGTCCTAATTGGTTGGGCATAATTCATATTCTCGATTGTGTTCACCACCTACTTTGGCCTAGGTTAATGGTAAGCGCGTGACTTGTGGAGACATAATAGGTAGTTAAGTGTGTGAATTACTTGTGGAGTGGTGTTCAAAGTGATGTTTTTTTGGGGGGCTATGGGCATCTTTGATTGGCCATCACTAAAAGAAACATTCACACTATGGGCACTCCCACAATAAAATATTATGTACAACCCTTCCCTTTGGTCTAGTTATATAGGTTAAAAGATTGAAAATTTGGGCAAAGCACTTGGGGTTAAAATGTACTACTATTGTGAATAGATTATGAAACACATTTGAATATGGGGAACACATTGAGATCATCATTACCAACAATGGAGAACCTACAAAAATCCCAAATTTTTTTTGAAAACACAAACCCCAACCCCCACCTTATTTTGGCACATTTATTCCCATAGTCAAAACATTATTATGATGGCAAATGGGAGTTAAATTTAGATCTGTTTCACAATTATAATGTTAAAAACTTGCTCAATGTGATTAAAAAAATGAACACAAATATAATTTCAAGGCATTTTTCTATGTTGGCAAATAATATTACAATTTCATGTTGTGCATGTATATGTTTTTGATATACACATTGGGTAAATGTAAGTGTATAAATTTGAGGCAAATCTATCATTGGTCAAACCATTAAAAACCATCTCAAGAAATGGTTAAGAATTTCAAAATTAGTCAAATATTTTTCTTAAGTTTTTTTTCAAAAAATATTTTCACAATCGTAGATTTTTTTGGCAATATTTATTCATTGCATGCAAAAGTATACTACTTTAAGTTTTTTTAATCAAAAGAGGTGAGAATTGTTATAAAATTTGTATTTTTAATTGACATGGCCTTTTTTAGAAATCACTCTTTTAAACTTTGAAATTTCATAATTAAATTATATGAAGTCAATTAATTATCTAATTAAAATTCAAATAAAATACCATAAGAAATATCAAAGAAAATTATTTCTCAAGAGAATCCCAAAACATTTTTCAAACTTGTGTTTTTAACCAAAATGTCAAAACAAGAAACAACATTACATTCTAAATGGAACATCACAATTTTTATTGATATCATTAAAGTCTCAAAATCTGTAAAACTTGATGAATGTATTTACCAAAAAATTGAAATGAAAATACATATGGTAATTATTTTCTTTATTTTTTAAAGGTTCAATGGTTCTAGTAAAGTGAAAATGTGACATTCCTAATGGTATCACTCAAGAATGGTTTTTGCCTTTTGAATGTGTAAATGTATATCACACATAAAAAAATATATTTATATACATTTACACATTGCGTAAAGTTGTGTAAAACAATGTAAACAAAATATGAACACAACGCATGAAAACATATGCAATATTATGTTATTTTCATTTTGCTTTGTTGTAGAAAGCTATAGCCATCAACGAAAAGTGTGATGTGCAATTCCTTCATTGCATTTTGATTCTCCCTTTAGTTGTGGAGGTTTTTGGATGTCTACACTACTACGTGGACGGGTTTCTTCATCAATGTGTCAACATGGCATGGGGAAAAGGGCATTGGAAGCCCTCCTCCTTCAGTTTTGTGCACATCTTATCGGTAGAGGGTGTTGTAATGTTACAACATGCACATGCGACTTTTGTTTTGAAACATGTTGTTGCAATAGGTGAGGGTTTTTTAAAGCTAAGCGTCCTTTCAAGAGGTCCTCCCCTTTCCTTATTTGGTATGCTTCTTGCGATAGGATGGGGTTCGAGAAGTTGGTTTGCCCTCTTGGGTGGTTCTTTTGTCTTCTTAGATGTGGGGCCTTCCCTTTTGTTCCTTGTGCTCTCCCTTTTTTGGGTGCTTTGGTTTATTTATGATTGGCAAGGTTTCATGGTTTACACTTACATGACAAAAAAATTAGACAATGTAAGTGTATTTCATAAATATATATTCACACCATGCAAGTGAGTGTAAAAAATTGGAGTATAAGTGTAAATTATTTATTTCACTTACACTATAAATGATTATTTACACTTACACACACAACATTGGTGCAAACTAGAGGGTTTTAAAGTAGCAGTTTTACTCAAGGTAATTAATGCAATGAATGGAACTAGATTGCAACAAAATTAAGAAGATTAATCAATCATCATAATTCAAACAAAACCATCAAAAAATAAAGAACTGGGTCCAATTTCCCTTTGTCAGTTAATATGCTTCTTCAAAATCAAAATAGCTGGGCTATCAATTTTGGAGCATTACAAGAAGTTGGATTGCACAATGCCAATTGCCAAAGCATTACATGAATATGTAACATACTCCTATAAAATTGCCTAGCCTGTTTGGTTCTACCATAGGGTTGGCCACATGTTGGTTGAGGTTTTTGTTAAATGAAAAGAAGTTGATCTTGCAATATAATCCTGGAAGTAGGCTATTGGTAAGTTGTTGTATCAAACTTGTGTGAGGTTTTGAATTCTGGTCCTTGCAGGAAGACATAAGTATTGGATTCTTTTGTTCTATAGCAGAACATATGTTTTGCTTTGTAGAACAACTGCGCAACTGCATAGAATCACACTTGGCCCTGCATTGATGCCCATGAAGTTAAACCAACAATCAGTGTTCCTGGTCAGCAGATTACATAAGACCTCCCTGACATGGGAAATTCCGCCTGGGGACTCACAAATATTGAAGGAAATCTCATGAGGTTGATAGTTGATACATATTATGGAAATGAGCTAGGTATAGTCCATTGTACCTGCTAATGCACCTTTGTGGAATCTGGGCATAAAAAGGGCACAATGGCCTGGTCCTGGCAAAACATAATACTTTTCACGTGGATTTGGAATATGTTTCTAAGTCAGGTACACCCAAGAAGTCCGGTGCATGGTGCCTTGCTGAAAAGAGGCATAAATGGCCACATGAAAACCATTACATATTCTGGAAGGGGCCAGGTACACACAACTGCATCTGGTAAGGGAATTTGGGCAAGGCCCATAGGAAACTTTGCTCAACAATTTCAGAGCTGAGGAAGCTACAAATATAGAATTTCAAAGCATCAAATAAATTTCCCCACAAATGGTTACAAAGATATGTTCAATTGCATTGGATGCAAATGCTGCTCAAATCCAGAGCTCAAGGCCAGTGCATGTTTGCGAGGGTTATCAGAAGCTGGCTATCAAGTTCAGGGGTCATTTTTCACAAATTGCCCATAGCTTCTGTGAGGGGAGCTCTCAATGTGCAAGTGGGCTCAGTCAGAGCAGATTGGCCTTATTTGGTCCGACTTTGGAACCAACCCTGCAACCACTGGCTAGTGTCTACTTGTAATGCTAGAACTCTCAGGAAAGGATTGACAGCTGAAATGAATGAAGGAGTTGGTGCCTCTGCAACCGAGGCTATGTGGGTGTAGCCATCTATTTTTTGGATTCCAACCTTAGGGTATTCACTCAAACTTTTAACTGATTTGGCTAGCCGGGCATGAATGCATCTAGGACTATACCATTCAGGGAGGGTGGAACATGCAAATGCTTGAAACTCAATGTGCAAGATCCACCTTCCCTGAATGACGTGCACACAAATCTTTCCAGAAGATCAGCCTCCAGCTTACTCTGGTTTAGAACAGTGCTTAAAATCTCATTCATACAGAATAATTAACATAAATCTACATTTGAAGACAACTGTTTGTAGCATGCTTCGGTTCATCATCACGACCATTTGCATGGGGATACTCAATGTGCCTATTGATGTTAATGCCAGCATCTAGGCCCAGCAGTATCATAGTGAGAACCAGCAACCAGGCAGAATCTACTAGGCATCAGAAGTAACTTTGATCACAGCTCCCTCCAAAAGAGCTGAGGCATTCAGTACCTTGGATGTGGTCATAATTTGGTTCTCCTTGACTTGGCTCTCAAGGATTGGAATAGGGAATGGTATGTGAGTATTGAATAATTGTACTGAACCACTATTGGTCAGTGATGCACTTGCTACGTCAGGGAATCCTCGAATGTAACCCCTCCTTCTCATTGCACTTTTAACTCTCCGCCTGCCAGACAACCCTTTTATAAGCAGCAGGCTCCAGCACATTGCAAAAGTCTGTCACAAAATCAAATTTGACATCCACAGAGCTTCCAGAGAATGCAAAATTGAGAGTGACACTGACTGAGTAACAGTAATAATACTAAACAAAACAAATGAGAAAGAGGAACATACAAACAGAATTAAGCCTAAAGTGGTGCAACTGTGAAATTGCTGGAGGTCACACTCACCAATAGCGGGTGGTGGAAAAATGATGCCAGTAACAAGGTCCACCATTGTGAGTGCGTGCTAAAGTCTCCCAGTCACCAAACTCAAGAGCCCAGGGGCAATACCGCAGCCAGTAATTGATTACTGTCCGCTCGGCATGGTCCACTTCTTCACAGTGTTCATACTTGACATTGTGACTAGCTTGCCACCATGCGTCCGTGTGATATGCTGTGCTGCAAAGCTCAAGCCCATAATTTTACCCTTCCTTTTGAGAACACAAAATCAAGTTGCTTACTACTGATGGAAACCTCCAGAAGTGCATGTACAGTGTCACAGATCTGTCCCTACTACTACTTGAAAGATTGGAACAGTTGCATAGCATCTGCCTTACTCAATTTTCACCTACTCTAATGAATCCTAACTGGAGTACTTCAGAAAGTTTATTCTAAACTCATTTGTGATTCACAACATCAGAAAAGCCACAGCCGAATTCTTCAGCAGACTCTTTATAAAAGCATTCATGAGATTTCTTAAAGCAGTGCAACAGACAATAGTGTTTAGATCGTCTGAAACAGCAGTACCATCCATTTCCAAAACATATTCACAAATTACCAATGACAGAGAGTGCTGGCATTGTGAGGAACTACATGAAAAGACAGGCTTCAAGGGAAGTGAAAAAATCTCCTCTTGTTATGTTATCAGCAGAGCTTCAAGAGGGTAACCTGATTTGTAGAGGGCCAATGCTGAGGCCGCCATCTCCTCTAGGAGCTGGCATGATGAAACTGGTCTCCACATGTCTCAAAGCATTCAGCAGCATTCTATGTTTCTCCCGGTAATTATCAATATCTGAGAACGATTCAGACATTGGCGTAAGGGTCGGTGAAAAACATTTCTAAACTAAGTGATAGTGGAAGAAAAGAAACATTTGAAGAACGACAAACGCGAGCCGTCTGCGAGCACAGAAAAGAATACCTTGTGGATAAGGAAACACATCGAAAAACTTAGCATTGGCGTCTGCAGCGAGTCCCTTCATGTGCGCTTTCACAGCTTTGAAATTCCTCCAAATTCGGCGCGGTTGCTCCACCGCCTCTTCCGGCAGCTGCAAAACATCCCCGGGATACAGCACGTCAGGAATGCCATTGTCGTTCACGTCACGCAGCTCTTCCAATGTGATCCCGAACTTCTCCGAGATATCCCAAGCCGAATCACCGGGCTGAACCACCCAAGCCTTGGTTCGTTTCCTGGGCAGTTTCAGAACCTCCCCGGCGTAGATCACCTCGTCCTTCAGATTGTTGGCTACCTGCGACTGTTCCCATTCAATCCCATGTTTACAATCCACGCTCCACAGCGTGTCGCTATCTTCTACCACCAATTGTTCTCCTCTTGTTGTTGTTGCCGCATCCTCGTCCATGACCGGCTTCCTCGCCATAGCCACTCTTCCCTCCTGTTCCTTGCTCTAGCCGGGCGTGGACATCGCCTGAGCCCTGCAATTTCCACAGGCAGCGCAGTGGCTTTTAGGGCACGCGGGCAGTTGTGGTGGTAATGGTGTGGTTCCGGGTTCAAATTCCGTTAGCGGCGTGGTAACCTTCTTTTACTGTTTGCTTGCGGGTCTTTTTCCCAGTGATGGACAGTTTTACACGCACAAACACAAATTCCAGGAAATTTAAAACGAACCTATTTTCATTTTAAAAATAAAAACCTAGTGTAGCCTGTGCCCTTGACCCAAGTGTGAACACATTGAGGGCTCAACTGATTTTTCCTTTCAAACCCAATTTTTGCAATTTTTTTGAATTGCCAAACAACAAGATCCACTCAAAAATCAACATTTTCTGCACCTTAGCTCTGAAAATTGTGAAATAAACTCTATTAAATCTGACTCCTCAAGGGCTTTCCAACAAAGCCAAGAAAGACCCCAAATTCCTATAAAGTTTTTTATTTTAATTTTAATTTTATTTAATTTTCATTGGAAAAATGGTTCAATAATCAATAGCTTCCACACCATAGCTCCAAAACAGTCTCAAACCAAGTTGGTGCACCCCTGCTCATTGAGAGCTTTCCAAAGATACCAAGAGTGTGGCATAAAGTGTTCTGATTTTGGAAATCTCAGTTTGACAAACAAAAACAAAACAAACTACCATGTTTCAAAAATAGATATCACTTGTTTACAAGCAAAGTTTTCTTTTCTTTTCTTTTCCCTAAATTTGGCATTCATATAAGAGGAACGTGCCAAATCTGGCTAGAGGTCAAACACTTGTTGAGCTTGCTTTGGCTTTGACGAGTGTGGTTGCATTCAACCTTACATTTGATATCTACATTTGTGGACAACTTTGCTAATATGCTCAGCCTTCCATCAGCTACAATGTGAAATTAGAACATCAACAAGAAAAGGGTTGAAGAAATGTAAACCCAATAAACCATAAATTGAAGATGAATCAAATAACATCACACTTTTATGCCCATGTGTAGGAACAATTTTGCCAATGGTCCACTTACGAAGTGACCACGAATTGTGTGCATTTAGGAGTTGAGAAAAAACTTAATCAATTTTGTATGTGAGTTTTTAATGCATCTCAACTTTATCTCAAGGTATCGGTAATAACATAAAAAAATAAATACATTAACAAAAAGAAAGAATGATGCATACTTATGTTTGTCAAGTGATATTGAGGATAAAAAATCATATCAATTCTTAAGTTTGTAATGAAATGCAAATTCAAGTATGTTACTTAATTTTTATAAAAAGAAATTGAGCTAAGAGTTGTAAAATTGAATTAGGTTGCAAGGGTTTAAGGTGAAATTAACATGACAAATTTTTTAAAAAAGTGATTAGTGCAAATAAGAACCAATTTGAAACATGTTAAACCATGGGTGAATCAAATTCACAATATGCACCATGATTTAGACTTGAAGATAATAATAAAAAACATAGTTTTAAAAATTATTTATGTTGATTAAATGTTTTTTAAATTAATGGATGTACATTTTGATTAGAAGCCCATGACTTGAATCAAATGTGTATTTTTTTATCAATCAATTTTTTAAAAGATGAGCTATTTGACTATTTGTCAAATTAAACATTCAATCAAGTTAGATTTTAAAAACCATTGTAATCAAAATGGTCATTTTAGTCAAACAAGATATTTAATCAAGTTGAACATGAACATTGTTAAATTAGATTGATAACCTAAGCCTACTTATCATGCATTAATTTATTAATAAGTTTAATATGTCAGATTAATTTAAATTAGGTAAGTTAAACTAAACACCACCTACTTGCTTATTTGCTTTCTTACTTAACACACCCTCAAACTCCTTGATGGATTCAACTGTGAATCCATAAGGTGAAAACAACGTAAGGATAAATAGTTGAGGCATGTTCTTTGATTCATGACACTTTGAAGATATGAGGGTAGAACGGTGTGTTGTAGCTCTGGGATGGGGAATAGGAAGAATGATAAGCAAATCAATTACTCACATGGACTTGCACAAACTAAACAACAAGTTGTTAAGTGTGTAATTGGAGCACTTTTGGTGCACGAAAAAACTACGAGCAAACACAACTCATAAGACTCACCATGATCCGGACTTGAGGAAGCCATCACCTTCCCCTTTATAATATTTTTTGTGCTTGGTTATGGGGGCTAACGCTCAATGTCATTTTGTTATAGGACTCCCAAGTTGAAGTCACAAAATTTCCTAAATTGGGACTCCCGTGACTTTGGAGGCCCATAACTTTGTGTGCAAATCTTTGATTGAGGTGAAATCTTAAATAAAGTTGTAATCCTCGTTGAAAGCTTTCTAATTATATGTGCCACATCACCTGCACACAAGGAAATCATAACGATTTTTTACTTTTAGTGGTTAGGAGTCAAATTGCCAATTTGACCTCCATCTCTTTTTTTGGCAATAACTTATGTTTTAAGTGCCCAAATGGGTCAAGCGAGCCCATTTTAAACATATACATTCTAAGAGCTTTTCAATCCAATGAGTTTTGGCCCCTTATAATTACCTTCTGAAAATTCAAAAATTCAAAAATCCATCGAAACTCCCACTCCCAAATTGGGAGCTCACTTGAGAATGTGGGGTTCCTTCCTTCATATTTTCCTACACTCCTAGGAACATGAAATGTGACTCGTAGGCTTCACTTTTGGCCCACACCTTTGCAAGTTTTTGCTTTAGTCTCGAGTTTAAGGTTAAGGTTGCAACATTACTACCTACCTATCTACATATTAAAAAATATATTTTTAATAAAAATAAATAAATGGTTGTAATTTGGGCAAAATTTAAAAGAGTCAAATGGACCATTATTTGCTAAACAAAATGATCAGTCAAATGGTTTATTGCTTCATTAATAAATTAAAAAAACACTTTAGTAATAATATACATGTTAAAAAATTAACTTGTCCAAAATGGTTTTTTAACATTTGTCCAAATGGGTTTTTTAATTTCATTTTTAATGAAACAAATCATGTATTTTAGTAGTGAAAAAAGCCATAAATTTTTTTCTTATAATATATTATGTGATCAACGATGGAGATTACATTGAAATGGTAAAAAATCCTAGTTTGATGCTTGCAACTTTTTTTGTCCATATAATTTTTAATTCACAACTCCAAATGAAAAATGTTAATTCACTTTCAAAACTATGCTTTGAGATTTTTTCAACAATATATTTGAAGCAAATTTGATGTCAAATACAAACAAAAGATATAATTTAGAAAGAATAATATGGACTCAAAATAAACAAAGAATTTGATAAAAAAACCTAAATAATTTTATTGTTTAATTAAAGTATGACACAAGCTAAGCATGGGATGGACTATAAAAGTTACAATTTGCATTGATGAGATTGAAAGATTATGCTTTTAAAACCTTTATTTATATCAGCCGATGAAACATTTTAAAATTTCATCAATAGTAAAAGCTCCTTTTAATTAAATATTTTAAAAAAATTATTCTTGTTAAAATTTTTGTTATCTAAATCTTTTAGAAAGTTCCTTTAATGTTTTAGAATCGTTTATCATATTTTTCGAAAAAATTCAAAAATCTTTTAGAAAACTTCAAGCATAGTCCCAAAAGATCTTTTTAAAAAATTTCTTTGATAGTTAATGTCCATGACACAAGTTTCAATTTTCATCAAGTGATTCATTGTTTTTGGAGTTAGTCCTATTAGAAAACAAACTTGATTACAAACTTTCCTCCCGCATTTGAGAATTTTTTTCCCCCACGCTATTGTTGATTTAAGTTTTCGTAATTAATTATTGCTGAACTTGTCAAGCTACTATGGTAGTCACACTATCCTGGGTTGCTACCTATAGATTGTCAATGTGATGATGGGATGTAATAGGAGCTTTCATCATCATCTAGTGACAATCCATTCATTTGTAGTCTTCCAAGTTAACTCTTGGTTATTACTTCTTCTAAATACCCAAAAAAAAAACACAAAAGACAAAATGGTGGGTGCCAAGAAAAAAAGGTAACCTGCTAGGCAAGCTTGACCAAGAAAACAAACACAAAAAAATGAAACACATGACCCTGAAAGCAAAGACAAGACATGAGTGTAAAGAACTTTTTTTAAAAGTTAGTCAAAAGATTAAATTTTCTTCCTAGGCTGGCTGACTCGACTTCTGTTGGCAAGTTTATGTTTTACATTAGTGTTATCCATAAAGTCACTCGATTAGGGGGTGAGAATGGCCAGTTTCAGCATAGTAAGGCATCAAACGTGTAACTGGGAATGAAAATTTTACGAAACAAAATAACTGGGACCCAAACTAGTCTTTCCACCAATTTTGGTGGTAAACTGAGTTTCATCCTGTATTTCCTTTTTTCCCGAGCGCCTACACAACTGCTCCATAAATTTTCACTACTCCTACCTGTACAACTACAATAAATACTCTCGAACCTTGTACATTAAATGCTGAGGTTCAGCATTTCACACTCAGATTTAATAGAATTTCCTTACTTTGTGGATACCAGTGAAAGAGGGGAGAGGGGATGGAAGCAGAGGGGATAGGGGGTGAAAGACAGGGTGAAGACAGGGTGACTTTACAGAGAACTCTATTGTGTAACTGATTTTGGCCTCTTATTCAGTTACCTTTGAAGGCTTTTTCCCTGGGTTGGAGAGGTGGTCCTCTCAGGGCTTTTCTTTTCAATTTTGTGATGTAGCTGAAGTGGCGATAATCCATAAGATGATTTAGCCAGATTTTACAATATATTCGGAAGCCCAGACTATACTATACGATCACTAAGCCATGTGAATATTGCCATTATCTGGGTCAAGAGAGCCTAGGGACTTTTTGAAGTTGGGGCTTTCTAACCCTTGCCATAAAAATATTCCAATAACCAAAGATCTATTAACCCTTGGTTATAGGAATATCCCATAACACAGGTGATGTCCAGTCAGTGGTACCTAGTAGCCATTTTGCTATTTATTTCCATAGTCACCTGATTGAGTGAGGTTTCCAACCCAGCAAATGTTAACTTTAGGAGACCATGATTTAGTCTCCTAAAATTGTTATTATATTCATAAACTTTAGAAAGCAATCTTAAATAACTCCATTTTTTTACCATGGTACCAGTGTGGATGGATGGATGGATGGTGTGTGGACAAGAAACAGTTTTTCATTGCATTACACGACCCTATTTACATGTATCTAATACCTACAAAGTAGCCACCAAATTGTCTTACCCTACTTAACCTACCCATATCTAAAAACACTTATTATATTCTCTATCTACAAAACCTTCTGGTGAGAGCTTTTCAAGCATCTGATTGGCCTTCCCTGGTCTCTTAGGCTGCATCATAACCTCTCCCCTCTTCTGTTTTCCCTGCATTTATCATCTGGACAGTGAATGGGTTATGGATTTTTCGTCCATGGAATGGAGGGTTATAGGTTTTTTCATCCATTTACAAGAAGGCTACGAAACCTATATGTTCTCTCATCCATTTACAAGACGGCTACGAAACCTATATGTTTTCTCATCCATTTACAAGAAGGCTACGAAACCTATATGTTTTCTCATCCATTTACAAGAAGGCTACGAAACCTATATGTTTTCTCATCCATTTACAAGAAGGCTACGAAACCTATATGTTTTCTCATCCATTTACAAGAAGGCTACGAAACTTTTCATCCATTCACATCGGAGTTACGGGGGTTACCTAGTCCATGGTCCATACTTAACTGGTTACCTAGTCCTGGTTACCTAGTCCATGGTCCATTGTCTACCTATCATACTCCCAACCTACTTACCTATGATACTTTACAGTGCATAGCTAGTTACCTGCGTAGCGTGACGTTGAAGTAGGGTGGGACCAAAGGTTCCCACCTTGGTACCTTGGTTTAAGGTACCAAGGTGGGAACTAGGGAACTTAGTACCCAGGTGGGAACTGGGAACCGGGTCGGGCCAAAAAAAGGTAGGGGTCGGGCTTTTTGACAGCAGCAACAACGCAGGCAAAACGAAGGCCGTGCACGCAGGGAAAACGACAGGCGGAGAGGAGGAGGTATGTGGTGGGGGCCCAAAGCGCCACAGCGACGCCGTTATTGACACAGCGCAGCACTAGGAGCTGGAGCATCGAACCTGCGGGCCTGTAGCCATCGCATCTCCACGTTTTCCTATAACTTTTTTTTCTCAACAGCAGTAGGTAGCATTAGCAGCGAGACAAGGATCTGTACTTCGCGAGGAGGAGCTTACCAGATCTCCAAAGACGAAGAAGAGAAACATCCCTGCAGAGTCGGTGGAGTAAGTCGGGCGAGATTCGTGACAGAAGAAGAGCGTCGTCGATTCGGCTGACGAAGATGTCTTATGCTTATCTTTTCAAGTACATTATCATCGGTGATACAGGTTGGTTTTGCTAGGGTTTGATGGGGCAGGGTTTTGGTTGTTTATATTAGATTAGCAAGATGTCGTTTGCGGTCTTGTTTCATTTCCATCGTGAGTAGCCGGTTTTACAGGCGTGTTGTGGCCTGGAGAGCCTCGGAAATATGTTGGCATATTGGCACTTGGACTAGTCGTATTGTTAGGGTTCTATGAGACGTAGTTGTTTATTCATCATAGCTTTGTGGTTCTGCTGCTGGCAAGGTTGTTGTTGGTTTAAATAATAGCGCTAGTTGATTATCCATGGCGGTTGGTTGTTTTGACATGCGTTTTTTCTTTGAAAAAACAGGAGTGGGGAAATCATGTCTGCTCTTGCAGTTCACAGATAAGAGGTTTCAGCCTGTCCACGATCTGACTATTGGTGTGGAATTTGGGGCTCGGATGGTTACAATTGACAGTAAGCCAATCAAGCTTCAAATTTGGGACACCGTATGTACACTTTTCATGCCATTATTCTTGAAAGCTGCCTTGTTCTCTGTTTGTGGAGTAGTGATCTTATATATCTATTCAGGTTGACATGATTTGCACATGGAGAAGTTCTCAGTACTTATGAAGATATCTCTCAGGGAGCTCAGTACTCCACTATCTCTAGGTCCAGTTCTTGATCAAGAGACTTTTGAGTTCTTGATGGGCTGATCTGAATTTTGAATTGGCCATTGCACTCCGAAGGTTCTGCTTGCTGACCAACACAAAAAACAAAAAGAAATGGCCAACAGAAATGGCTGTGTCTTCGCATTACCTCCAGAGTTCTAACAGAAATCAGTATATTGTTTAAGGTCTGACATTCATGTATAACCGCTGTCAGTAACCATTGAAGTCAGTTGGAATTTTACAGTATCTTCTCACCAATACACATTCTGCTGCTGATGGTCGCTGAATCTGCAAGAGGCTGTTGCTGTTGTTCATACCATGCCCTTTATATTCTGTTTTTTAGTTAGGCTTTTTCCTTTTCCTGCTGAATGTTTGTGGTGGTTTTCTTAAGGTTTGACTAGGAATTGCTCTAACCTTATTATCAGGTTATCTCATGATTTCTATTAGGTGGAATCCAGTCTTAAATATTGTGAAGTTCTCAAAGTGAAGATAATGTCTTGTTACTGAATTCTATTTCATCCTCCTTTTATCCTTCTCTCCTCACCAGTCCTTGTTCTGTCTTAGTTTGTGACTTCTCTGCTATGTCTCCGTTATGGTGTGCTCATGTCACTTCTCTCAAAGCAGGTGAGGATAGTATGATTGTCATCTGAAGGCATTTGATCTTAACCTGTTGTATGTGTGGGCCGATTAGGCTGGACAAGAGTCCTTTCGTTCTATCACCAGATCATACTACCGAGGAGCTGCAGGTGCACTACTGGTGTATGATATAACAAGGTACTCCCTTGAATCTCTATTTATGTGGAGGACACTTGTTTCTTTGATCTGTAGCATTAAGTTTGGTGGCCACAACATTGATCCACTTTCTTTGTGCCTTCTTGCTGATTTGTGTATGGGAATGTGCAGGAGGGAGACATTCAATCATCTTGCAAGCTGGCTGGAGGATGCACGGCAACATGCCAATTCAAACATGACCATCATGCTTATTGGTAACAAATGTGATTTGGCTCATAGAAGAGCAGTGAGCACTGAAGAAGGTGAACAATTTGCCAAAGAGAATGGCTTAGTGTTCATGGAAACTTCAGCAAAGACAGCTCATAATGTTGAAGATGTAAGTATATCTTGTCTTTGAGACTCTGATTCTTGTAGATCCATTTAAAAAATTCCTTGGCCAGATCTTTCCACCAATGATTGAAGGATCACATCTGTATTTTGAAATTGATGAAATTTGTATTCATTGTATCTCAGTACATGCAAGTCTTCAAGTTGGAAGGACTTGTTCCATTTTTGCTCACATAAATGTGTTTCTTTTATGTGCATACGGGGACTCGTGACTGATAGTTGTTCATATGTATGTTTCAGGCCTTCATCAACACTGCAGCAAAAATATATCAGAAGATTGAAGAGGGCATATTTGATGTGTCTAATGAAGTAAGGGTGCCTCACTGCAATCATGCTCTGGTTAACCATGCATTTCATCTGATAAGTAACCCCAAGTAAATGCAGTGGTGAATGTACTGTCATCAAAGAATGTTCCTTGTTGCACAGTCTCTATTATGTGATAGTCATAATTACTAATGATGCAGCTGAAGTTTACTTGGTTTGGCTCAGTTCTGGGTTTGAACTTTATTAGGATGAGATTGATAGATGTGCAGCATTATAGAGCTTGCATAAGATTCTTTCTTTGTGTTGTTGAATCCTGACATTGAGGTGCCATACCTGTCACTGAAATTGTCATGCAGTTCTGATTGAGTATTGGAGTTATAGCAAGTGGTTCTGTGTATTTCATGAACAGTTACATGGATACCAAGACTATTATGAACCTGAGGGGTTGGCATGGGGTGAAGGTCATTTTTAGTTGGAGTCAAGTAGGTGTTAACAAAAAATGGTGTTTGACAAATATTGTGGTGGATGGCAGTCATATGGCATCAAAGTTGGGTATGGCGGTGGTGCTGGCACAGGCACAGGTGGTGGACGGGGGGACACTGCAATCCAACGAGGTGGGTGCTGTAGTTGATCTGACCTGCAGTAAGGAAGCAGATTGTCAACTTATATAAATTTATTATGAATGGAAAACTGTTGTCCATGGGTGGGATTTTAGAAAAGAATGTTGGGTTCAGATATTATGCCAGCTATGAAGCAATGTGAGGCCTGGGGTGGGCTGCTGTACCATGATTAATTGTAGCCAAAAGAGCAGTTGTAGATTTGTATCAGCTCTAGTTCAGGGTTTGCCAAGGTAAGGTGTGTATTTCGTATCTTATATAGGTCATAATGTTCATTCCATTTCACACATTCATGAATCTGTCCAGGTATGTAGATTCCTTATGAATAGTTGGAGCTCTGTATTGCTGATGATAATGCATCATGTCCAATCCTATATTTTCAAAACTCTTCAGGCTTGACTTTTCTTAAGTACCTTATAACCCTATTATTGGTCACCTCTCCGTTCTGTTTTGAGCAGATTTAAATCATAATTTTGGAGATGTTTCTTCCACTGATTTAAGTAGATATTCAGCATTCAGGTAGTGACCAGCTGGGTTGTTCAAGATCTATGTCAGGGTGCAGAAAGGCCTCTCCAGCTACCTCTTTATCACTGGTTCTTTGGGTCTGTCTTGGAAGCTGCCATCCAAATAAGGTTATTCTTATTTTTTGATGTTCATTTTTTGGCTTCAGTTGGCTCTTGATTTGGTTTGATTTTCTCCTTTTTTTCCAATTGTACGGTTGTCATTCCATGGTTATAGTTAAATTGCACCCTTAAGGTTCAGAACGTTCTTAGTCAAGTTGTGTGATTTTGTTTAGTGTTGTTCTCAAATCTTCCCAACCATGTAGGACATTTTTGTGGCATCTAAGGTTCTCTTGTGTGTCTTCTGTTGCCTAGCTGTAGCTCTGTGAGTGAGTCATTTTATCACAAGCCCAACTATAAAATTTGAGAGTTGTCAGTCCTTTTCAAAGGGCTTCATGTTCTTTTGCCTCTATGTTCTTCTGTCTTTTCCAAGTTCATTTCTTCTTCTTTAATGTGAACCTGCCAAACTTAAGGCAATAAAGTGAAACAAGGAGGGGGAAAAGGATAAATGAAGGACAGAGGTTGTAGTTGCTATCTAAATCCCAAATAATAGCTAATGAGGACCAAACTAAAGATCAAGTTGTTCATCTATCAATAGTAAGTAGCAGACAAGAATATGAAATAGGAGAAAGATTTGCAAGGGGTAGAAGTACAGAGTTAGCCAGCCCCATTGCAACTGCTCCAAGTAGGATGGGGGATGCAATGCATATTTTTTCACACCATTCAAAAAGATGGGGTCCACTTGTATCTTTTGACAAGTGATTGAAACTCCTTGTCTAAGGAAAGTGATTTGGATTGAAAGGGAAAGACCTGAAGTCCAGAACTTTCATGCCCCATGTGTGTGGTTTTCAACTTTCCAAGTTTCAATGGGCCTTTTAAGGTCAAGGTCAGAGTCCTAGATTACTTTAGGAAATTTGAGTGCCTTGTAATGGGCAACTTTCTGCTAGTGATCTTTTTGTAGCAACAATGAACTGCCTTTTAAGGCAGCCATCCAGTGCAAATTGGGAGTTTCTTGATTTCCTTTGGATCAAGATCACACTTTCACTTGGGCCAACAAATATTTCTTAAATTTAGAGTTGGTGATAGCTTTCAATATCTTGAAGTTTCAATCCCTTAATATATATTCAAGCTCAGTTGGTAAATTTGCAAGAATGGATTCATCACTATAACATGTATCTACTTAAAAAGGTTTGGACAAAACAAAAAGGTTCTAATGAAGGTGGTTGAGTACTCCTTGTGTATTTTGTACTTTGATTCCACTTTTTGAAAGTCTTGCAACATCATGAATAATTCATTTAGTTTAGAACTTCTTTAGTTTCAATAAATATTTCGTATTCTCATTCAACCATGTGCTTTACCAATGATAGCAGTTATGTATGACAATTGTGGGCATGTTTCAATTAGTGACTTAACTGCATGTCTCTCCAGGTTATCCCAAATTCTGACTTTGGTTCAAAGTTTGTGATTTTATGATTTACCATTATTTTTCAGGGGTAACTCCACTTGACAATCATTTTTATCATTCCAATTTTCTCTCTCTTTCTTTCTTTCTCTACACACACACACACACACTCTGTAACTTCACACACAAATTGCACATTATTGGATTTTCTCTCACCCTGCATTTAGATTGAATTTTTAAATTCTTGAATAAGAAAACATACAACAACAAATTGGGCAAGCCAACAACATGAACATCACACCCACAACCTAGTTCCATTAGATTGGTTAACGCGGTAGAATAAAGTCTAATTATATGGAGCCAATACTCAGAAATGCACAAGAATTTGAAGACATTGATTGAACAATGTCAACCAATGAATTTGCATTTAAAAGCTCAGAGTCAATAATGTGTGAGAACCATGTACTATGTCAGCTTGAGCACTCAACAAGCATCGCTTCTCTTTCTGGCTGCCCATGAATCTGGAGGTAAGCTCCCAGCCAAAACGGGATGCCAGAAATGACCACCCAGCCCCTTCAATTGTGTAAAGTAGAATAGTTGCACTACATTCTGGTGTATATATGTGTGTGTTGGGGGGGGGGGGGGGAGGGAATCAATTTCTGATTGGCAGAATCAGTCATCCCCTGCTTATTCTAGTGGCAGAATCAGCCAGAGTCCGATTCAGCCATGTATACAACAACCTGAATTTCTGAATTTCTGAAAGAATAGACACCTTGGACTAAGTTTTAGATACCTACTTTTGCTTTTGATAGCTGTCTAATACACATGCGTTTGATATAATGGCCATATTTATTGGTAGAATTGGAGCTCGAAATCTGCTTCAACATCTTTTACTATGTAATTAATTTATTTGCATCGTAAGATGTTTAACTGCATGGGAGAGAGCTGCTGGTGCAGTCGAAACCAGGTGGCACTATCCATCCACATTCATGAACGGCATATAAGGGCGCCCCGGGGCCCATATTTATGCTCAATGGACGGTGCGATTTGAGAGCGAAGGAGTCGTCGTCCCTGTGTAGAAAGAAATCAATAGAAATCCAAGAGCAGTGACTGTTTGTTTATTTAGCTACAGGACAGAAGAACAGTATTGCCTATTGAGCGCCTGTTTGGTTTGTTGCTGTTGCAACGCGCTTTGTGCTCATGACTTTTTAGGACTGCTACTGCTGCCGGCTTCGTGATTGGTATTTCCGAAAGCTATCATTTCTTTCTCTCGATTCTCGACACCGAGATTACATCCCGTTAATCATCAGCCTGCAGCAGCCAGCAGATGTAATTACGTTGTGGCGCGGAAGTCATGGATCAAAGACGGACATGAAAGTTAGAAGATGTTCTTTACACGAGGACCTATATTATATGTATATGGCATTTGACTACCAAGAGTGCACCTTCCAGTGTTGCAGTTATTGGCCGCTTCGTCTTCGTTAGGTTTTGAGGAAGTTTATCGGGCCTCCAGGACGATGTACTGACCCAGTCTGTTCCTCGGTATGCGATATTCACTTTCACCACTAGCTAGCTGCAGGTTGAGGAACAGTTTGCCGTAGAGATTTGTGTTGAAGCAAGTAATTGCTGCTGTGTGCAGAAGCTGGTCTGAAGGCTGAGACAGACTATAGTACTGCGATATGGATCCTATAATAGATCATGCCCTCGGGATCGATCATGCAGGAAACTGTCATAGCAACATCCGTTGTGATTATTAAGCCACTAGTAATTTAAATCCTGCATTTTGATTGCTGCGGGAGTGATCATGATCAACACCTGTGCAACAAAATAGTGTGCTAGTGAGCTCTAGACCTGAACAAAATGTAATACATTTCAGGGCCTGCTGGAATAGCTCTTTAGATATTCGATCCATGAGATGAATGTTTCTGCTTTAAGAGCAGCTTTGCTCTACCCATACTTGGCATTTGACCCTGCAACAAACAGTTGTTTCTCCCATTCAAGATTACTCATTTATTGATGCCAGGCTCCACCCATGAACATGAACCTGAGACAGTAAAAGGTCAGAACCTACTAATAACAAACCACCTGAACCAATCAATACATCTGACCAATCAGGATCAGGTATTAGAGTGTGCTGTGGGTTTTGCCAACCTGCACATGTTGAGCCAAAAATCTGATCCACGACCATTTTGTTGAGTATGTTGGAAAATTTTCTTTTTGATCATCATCCAAAACATGTTGTGCAGTGTGTTAGTAGAGATGCTCTAGCATCACTAGTTGTGTAATAGATATTAGAGCTGTTTTGAGCTTCTTGGCAATGAGAGCAGTGAATGTGCAACTGGAGAGGCCTGAAGAGGATGTCTACCAGATTACTGATTCATGGAACGTCATATTTCAATGCTCAGAATCTAATACTGTAGTGCAAGTGCAGGTCTGCATTACGTTTTATCATAGCAGCTTGCAATGTACTTTGAGGTGTGCTATGGAAAACTGGGGTTGACTGATGGGTGATCTTTAACAGCTTTTCTATTTGATATCTGCATGTATCAACAGTCTCATTGCACCATGATTGAGCTTTTGCTAGCACGCTCATTGACAGTTCAAAACATTTACTCATGTCTAGGTGGCAAGCAAAATGTTGGTAGTGAAAGATTTTGTAATGAAAGATCTCTGCAGTTGCGTCCTTCAAAGAGTTCACTCCCACCAGATTTCTTTCCCACTGCTTATCTAGTGGTTATTCCTATATGACATGGTAAGCCACAACAGCTTTATCAACCAACTGCAATGGCTTCCCCATGGGGAACCTTAGCATGCAGATATGTTCTCAATACCTTAGTGATAAATCCACAAGCTGATGAAATACCCAAGTAATGTATTTAGGTCTCAGATGATGTATCGATACAAATTACTGCAAGCTAGTGTTTGTGTACTTGTTTAACAAAAAAGTATCTAATTTCCAAAATTACAAGCTCATCAGATTCTGAAACAAAGATGATCACAAATTTTTAAATGCCACAGATATGGGAGAACTGTACACTTGGAGCAAGATGACAATGATGGGCAGCATTGACTCCCAACCCTCTGTAGAAGTACACTGAGAGCAAACCATGCTGTCAGCAACAGAGTAACAGCAACAAGTCAACAATAATGACAAGACCCATGCTTGTCAAACAGGGTTTTGCTTCTTTTCTCTTGTAGCTGACTACAAACTGATGGCATGTACCTATTTGCATGCCTGCTTCCAGAAGCATGATTTAACAAACAATTGATCTGCATTAAGGATCCATGCTGCTCCCCAGAAAGAGAGCTGCTGGCATGTGAGACAAATGAACCTGGGAACCCTGCTTAGTGATTAATGCCTAGCATGTTGCCATGATAGGGAAACTGACCATTGTTCCCATACCAACCTCACCCGTACAAGGTTCCATCTGTGTAGCTACACAGCATGCCAGAAGGCTCCTCTCTATCATGGACATGAGGATCTGCAAGGAGTGGCACCCATTACATCATTCTACTGTAGGTAACCCCTGACTTTCCGGAACAGCTTACATTCTCAGTCTTGAAACCCTCATCTAGTTCTCCTTTCTTGTGCCATTCACCTTGACCAAAAATGTGCCAGCTTTGAACCAAAGCCCATAACCTGAATGAGAAAATCCCTTGTCACCTCTTCCGACGTTTTAGTTCAGGCTGCACATAGACCAGAAGACAGATCAAAGCCAATAAAGACTCCTGAATTACACAGCTCTAAAAGGACAGACCATGCCTCTCAGCTTTTCCTTTGCAAAGGCAAATCAAGCCTTTGTACAAGACCTGAATGAGTTCCTCAAAACAACATGCAGAGCTCACTTAGAACTGGAAGAAACTACAGACAACCATCATAAAATGTGATGCAGATGATGACAACCAATTCAATGTGTGCGAGGTTGACTTGATTTGAAAGATTGTTAGGATAATGCCAGGCTTTAACAGAATGGTTCCAATGCCTTTTTCCTGATCAACTTGAGAATAGCAATCAGAAGTCATTAAATGCTCAAGAGGGGTGGAAACTGGAAACTGCAGCCAGAGACATATAACTCTAGAAAAATATCATGCATTGATTACCTTCATGTCTGGTGTCTTATGTGATGGTCCACTTGCCCTTTTGTGGTTCTCTGGGGCACAACTAGCACAGGTGTATTTATCCATATTTGTCACCTGCTCAGGTGTCAAGTCCACACAGTAGCTATGAAACCTGCAAAATTTTCAACAGAACAGATAATTCATCACTTCAAATTCCCTGCCAGCATTTATCCTGCAACCCCTGGACTCTTCTTCACATTGCAATCCTCTTTCTTGCAAATTATCTTTCCTGGTCGATTAAAGCAAACTGGAACCAGGAGGAAATTTCTTCCATTGTACCATGGTTGATAATCCACTAATTAACCTATCTATGAGATTCCAGAGAAAAATCCACTAACACTCTTGACTACTCAGGACTTCTTCATATCCACAATTGTCAAACTGAATAATATCGAGAGTTGATCTGCCCAGAAGGTTATAGTGATTTCAGATAGCATAACATATCAGCAAGTTATGAAAAAGAGGAAACCAAAAAACAGAGAAAGCAAAAACTGAGGAGAGACAGTGACGATTATACACATCTTCAGAAACCTTCAACAACAGCACGTGTGGTATTCACCTACATAAAAACCCCCATGGCTTTCATCAGCTCCCGGCAATGGGTGGAAGTCAATGTCAAACATTAAACAACATACAGAGTTTCTCTCTAAAGAGTGGCACTGATAGGAAAACTTGGCCACAAAATTGTCTAGCTCAAGAAACCCTAAAAGGCAAGGAGAGGACACAAACAAACAAAAGAGACACACAAATACACGGGAAACCAAAAGGGCTTTTTGTAGCTACAGAGTTGTAAGAAGCTATAAGATGACTGTTGACTACTCCAAATTGGGAGTGTCTGAGATATTTGGATTCCAGACATGAGGCATACACATCATGTTAATGCCTGCATATTCTGGCTGAGAACCCTTATAAAAAATGCCAATTCTTAATCCCTTGAAATTTTGGGATATTGCTGAATCCAAAAAATTAGAACTAATAAGATGATCCCAAAATCAAACTCAAAAGAGATGAGGAGGAAGTTAGCTAAAAAGACTGCACAATTGCCATTAGGATAGCCATTAACTGCTCGAAAACTCGACTTACAAACTGAAGCTTTTGTTCCCTAGTAGCTATAGAGACCCTGTAGACCTAATCTCATCCTTGCTAGCAGCTTGATACAACTCTAAACATCAGATTCCAACAAATTTGGCTACATCTAAATGCTTTAAAGAGAATTTATCCCATTGAAAACCGAAGCAACCTTATGCATCTTTACAAACAAACACAGAGTTATCACCAAACTTTACCCATATGGGTAACAACGAAGAAAAGTGGAATATCTTAAGGGCTCTAGAATTCACACAAGAGAAAGAAACTGATGAGGAAGTAATATGATGGCTAAGGGGCAAAGATTAATTCTTCAACTTGACAAAGTCAAAGACTTTGGAGCATTCACTCAAGAGTGCATGCACCCATAGGATCCCATCTTAGCTAATAACAATTTTGCTGAGACCTCTCTGTCAATAGCTTCTTGAAGAGACAAACTAGACAATCTAAACATAGTATCTATAGGCGAAAGGTCTATTATACTAGGCCCTCACAGAGTGTTGTGGTTTGGCTGAAATTTCAAGACCAAAGTGAGGATTAATAGAACAATGTAAATTGGAAAAAGACCAATCAATACTCAAAATCTTCTGGACTTCCAAGAGGCTCACACCCTGTGCAATATCTCTATAAACAAAAGAAATATCAACCTAAAGTTTTCCATGCTACTAGGGGGTGGAGAACAACATATTCTAAGGATCAAAGGAAGACACTTCATGGCAGAAGGAGGTTCAGAATAGAACAGAGCCCAACATTATACATGACATAAAACAAACACTGGGATACTGAGATCTCTACGAAGAACTGAGATTATATGTACGACCGTTGCCAAGAGGACTCAAGATATTGATAAGCTGCAAAGTGTGGCCAATAGAATACTTAACTTGAGAGGAGGAAGCTCACTTAAAGTAAAATCCCACCAGGATGACTACACAGAAGGACAGTCTGGGAAACTGCATGAAACTCAATCTTACGGCACATCACAGTGACCATTAACTGCAAATTATGTAGTATGACAACAGTACCCAGGACCCCTTGATGCTAAACACAATGAACCAATCCAACGATAGTGTAAATTGAAGAATTCCAAGTAGCTGCTGCAATGTGTTCCTGTGCACAAATTGAATAGGTGGGGCAAAGGATAGATGAGCCTACCAGTCCTTGCAAGATTCACATTGCACCATAAGGTCATCGGGATTATAGGGCATTTCACATTTACAATATCTGCACACATGCCAACACTTGAATTAAAATCTGCAACAAAGATCTGAACAGAAGGTTGTCCCAAGCCATCTTATTAGGGCAACACAGGCTGTCTGACTTGACCAACCAACAGTATGAGGTCAAAGAGCTGGAATCAATGAAACTTTCAGATTCAGCAGGCCTGGCAAAGAGACAATGTCTCTGACCCCCGCCCCCCCAACCCCCTCCTCATTTCCCAGAACCAGACACAGACTCAGATGACCCATGTCAACAATATCCAGGGATGGGATGGCACAAGGTTGCCAGTCCATGCAGAAACTGTTCATAACCAATGGAAGAGAGCTGGACTTTCAGAAGGAGCTGCCAATGGTCTGTCAGGCTCAAGTTGTCACTTAGCTGACTCTGTAGCACATCAAACATTTCCCAGAACACTCCTTGTAACTATGTAGTATTTGCTTTAGGTAAGAGGTTCTCCTGAGGAAACAATTTTTTTCAGTAGGCTGCATGCAGGAGATTTGTATGACAAAGTGATATCCTTGAAACCAAATCAACGGAAGAGCTCACAGGCGTACCACAAAGATATGCCAGGAGACAAATTTTGCGGCCAGAAGAGTCTTGTGAATTCGAAGTTTAGGCAAGGATATCAAACAACACACATCCAACGCAAGTATGAATGCTAGTCTGTAGAGCTCTACTCTACTCTCTGAAGTTTTGTTTCCAGTTAACATGATGTACAATGCAACCTTATTTTGAACCCTAAGGAAGCAATAGAAACAAGGGTACAACTACACTACAAATGGGGTTGTTTTTCCCATGTAATTACTACCTTAAAGTCAGGTATTCCCATGTGATGTCACAGTCCCCCAGGAGTAATTTCCAGGTTTGTAAGCTGATCAAGCTGTAAAGATATCAACTGTTCTGAAAGGTTTTCATATTGCAGTTAAGCTAAACAGACCAAGCTTCCTGTAACTTCTATATACTGGCAAATTTTCAATATGATAGAACGTGGAGATGATTACTGCTTGTTTGAATTCTTCCAATGAGACCTTGCTATGGCTCTCTATGGTTCACAGATTTTTTGGCAACCCGGTGTACGTCTTGTATGCTACAAGTCAAGCTCTGGTGGCCACCAGATGATTGCTTCTCTTGGCATTGAACTAGTTGTTCACTAGGTGAAGGTTTAGTACTGTCTTCCACTTCTCAGGAAAGAAACTAACAAAGTAATAGTTTGGAAAGTATTCAATACTTTGCCCGTTCACTGTGTTCCAAAAAAATTCTGAAGTTTGGCCAAGACATCCCTTCATATACCTGTGGCCAGCCAAAAAACATGAGGACAGAAGCATGCTTACACAGCCACTCGATCAGGAGTGAAGCCACCAGTTGCTGCCTTGTACTCGAAGCGGCAGAAATAGTCATCAGATCCGACACTGTCAAGTTTAGTATAGTTCTTGAAAGTGTGGACAATGCATTTGCCTTCAATGGTATCGGCACTCTGGATATCGTAATGGTCGGACAGAAAGAGCTCCTTGACCCCATGAAACTGCCTCCGACCTCCCAAGGACTCTTCGGGACGATAATACCATCGAACTCGCACCTTCACGTTGCTCCTGCTGTCCGCCTCAATTTTCTCTATCTTGGCTACATATGGAGGCTTATCTGCCTCTTGGCTGCGCATCAAAACCGTATCTCCCACTGCACCCCCACCGATCTGGCCCTTCACAACTTTGCTGCGTAGTAGTACATCATTAACACGTCCGACGACGACGACGGGCTTGGGACGAAGACAAAACAACAAAGAAGAGCAGCAGAAGTGATGATCCCCACTTTGAAAGGTATGATGATCCACATACATACCTTTTACCACTTTATGCGTTCCTTTTATCGTGTAGGAGTCGAGTGCTTTCTTTGCCGCCTTCGCTTTCGCCATGGTCTGTAACCAACACGACGAAAAAGTCCGAAACTACCGAAAACAAGCAAGCAAGAAAAGCAGCCGCGACGACGTCTAAAACACACTATTTCCGTCCCGCTGAAACCCTCGCGCTCACATACAAACGGTCACAAGCTAGAACCTATCCTCCCACCTACTTGAAAGCCATAATCTCACACATACACACTCTCTCTCTCTGTCTCTCTCTCTCTATCACCACCGATGCAACCGCACCTCGTATCGCAATGCCGTACAACAAAAGCTCACCCTAGCAACAGAAGCCCTTTACTCCGGCCGTTTCCCAACTCCCCCTTTCATTCACCATCGTCACCTTCTGCCAACAACACATCCAGAAACAGTTCACGAAATCCTACCAAAACCCACATCTTGCACCCTTTCACATATCCACAAGGGGAAAGCACAATATTACGCGACTAATGATGAGCATAGAGTCTTCTGATATCTCCTCCACTTAATATTTAGCAACCTAGCTTCCTCTCTCTCTCTCTCTCTCTCTCTCTCTCTCCTACTCGGAGGAGTATATATCAAGCCCTCACGGTTTGCGGATCGAGTTGCACATAATACACAAACACACACATATATGATGCACACATCAGCTTACAGAATTTCAGATGCGGGAATACAACAAGCTACTACGAACGTTGGAGATAAATCGGTGGTGATGTGTTATGTTTAATTGCTGCCATGCCCCAAAACGGACAAGCACACATGGTCGGTCGATTACTCTCTCTTTCTCTCACTCTCTCTCTCTCTCTCTCCCTTAGAGAGATGTTCCAAGGCATAGACGCTCTCACACTCTCTCTCTCACTCCCTCGCTCTCGAGCACACAGAGAAACATGATACTTCGCCCTACCGTTCTCCTTTTTAATGTATTCTTGGTGTGTACATTTTCATCTCGGGCTGCTTCGGAGTCGCTTGGCCTCGAATCCAAATTTTTTGATACTGTGCTATTGAGGGCATACGATAAAATAATAATAATAATAATAATTTAAAAGGGGTATCCCAGCTTATTTTCAACTGTTGAATGTAATTTGGCAATTTCAAGTCTTTTTTCAGGCGATTTTTTAATTTTTTTTAAAAGTAAAATAAACTAAATAATAATAATTTTATATATACACATTATTTTTCTGCTTGCTGTTGAAAGTAATTTGTCAACCTCAAGTCTTGTTTTGGGAGGACGGGAGAAGGGGGGAATTTTTGCAATTTTTTCAACCTGAAAAATATGGTTTTGACAAATACAAATGAATTCTGTATTTTTTAAAAACAAGACCTTAATTCACCAGATTTAGAATTTTTTTTTTTTTAAAGTAAAAAAGTTCATCCTTAGATTTCTCTAGGTTACAGGAGTTAGACAAAATATAAAAGGATTCTTAAACTCAATACCTACTACTACTTTCATATTTGATCTATGGTCAAATTTGGCTAAATCTTTTTGTGGACAATTGCCAGTTTGGCTACATTACAAAAATTGGAATTTATTTTTAATTTTTAATTTTTAAATTATTTTTCATTAAAAAAAACCCTGTCTCAAGAATGTGCTAAACACTTGTGGGCTAAGTTTTAAAAAACCTTTTTTTTTATTCTAGAAAAAAATAGGGGACTAGGGAATAGGGGGCTGCTTGTCTTGAAGATGGTATGGCACTTTATGTAGGGCTGGTGTGGTGAGAATTAATTATATGGCGTCCCAATAGGGTTGGTGTCCTGAGGATGATGGGATGGAAGGTTCTTGGGGGGTAAGGGACGTTGTGTGGGGCGGGGCAGGGGGTTTGTAAGGTACCTCGGCCTTTATTGTGCCCCTGGGGTTCATTCTGCCTCCTAGTGAGCCTCACTAGGGTGAGGTCGGTAGGTCATATCTAAGGCCCACTTTAAACAAGGAGTCAAGACCAATGTTCCACTCAAATCAAGCATTCCTATTGGTGCAAAAGTTGAAATCAGCCCCAAGGGCTTTACTTTATAACACTAGTAGTCACAAGGCTGAAATAGAAATAAATAAATAAATAAATAAATCTTTTCAATCTGCCCCCAAGTTAACTAATAAATGCTGAACTTTATGGCCTTGTATTGGCCCCAAGGCTGGAAATTCGATCCATAGGAAGCCAATTTGCAACAATTGGGGCCAATGTTCCACCATTTATTAATAACTTGAGACCAAACAACAAGCCCCAAAATGCTCAAAGTTGGCCCCAAGTATTTTCACCCCTGACTCCTAGTGTAAAGGGGGCCTTACGGATGAAAAATTATAGGTGGCAAATTGCACCCTCGGACCGGGTGTGTTGTTCCCTGACATTTAAGGTTTGTGGTAATAAAGGGGCATTCACACTTGATGCTATGTTTGGTGTGCTAAATGAAAATCTAGGTGGCATCCTAGGTGGCACCCAATGTTAAATGTGCAATAGCTTAATTCTAATTTTAAGTGAGTGTAAACTTAACATAAAATGTCCATGGTAAGTAGGTGTAGGTCCTAAATGACTAGCACAGTGTTAGGGGACTCAACACTAGAGTCCCTAACACCAAGTGTGAATGCACCTTAAGTTGCCCATATAGTGGGGAAGTCGTAAAAAGTAGGTAGAAAATGACAGAATCGGCCACCATGGCCAATTCTGCCATTTGAAGAAGGATTTTTTTTTCATTTTTCTGTGGCTCCCAATGTGTTCCAACTATGTTCCCTTCAAGTTCCCAATATGTTCCCCAAGCTCCCAATGCATCCCCATCCCTTGCATTTCCCAGTTCTACTTTCCCTTGGGAAATGACGTCATTTAACCTGCTGAAATTTTTTTTTTTTAAAAGTGCAGTAAAACGCAAGTTTGGAAGATGGAATTCTTTGGAATTCGGGTTGCTCTCAAAATTTCCTGTGATATTGCCATGGTGCTTCAAGTAAGGCATGCATTAGGTCACCCTAAACCACCGACCATTTTGTGGCCTCTTGGCAACTTTGATACATGTTTGTCGATTAATTAATTAATTTTTAATTTATCATTTTGACAAAATAAAATATTCTCATAGATTCAATAATTCCCTTCATAACACACACAAGAAGGAAAAAAATAAAATAAAATTGTTTTGAGAATTCCCAATTTTCCGGAAAAATAATAGTGTTGAACCTGCGAACGTAGTAAGTACCCCCCTTGACTCCACCTCGGGAGTTCATTATTTCAGTAATGCCCCGCTCCTGGGGTGTTACCCTACACTACTAATAAATTAGTCATCATACGAGTTTCACCCCCAAGTTTTTAAATGTGTGTTGCTGCTTATACTTTTTTTCATTAAATCAAACGTTGTTGTTGTTGTTGTTGTCGGAATCAGATCTTTCAAATCTTGTGACATGACATGACATAACATGACACACCCAGTCTCACCAAATGGTACTTCAATTTGGCTTCTCTTTTTTTTGATACACCTTTTGCCCTAAGGCCAGTTTTGTCATTACATAATCTTCAAAAATAATGAAATCAAATTTTTTTGTAAAAAAAAAATAGGAAGTCGATATGTTGAAAACCATCATAATTATCATACGCTATTATTACACTCTGAATAATTTCACTACTCATATGACAATATCATAGTAGACAATGGAAAAATACATATAATTTTTTTAATTTTTAAAAATGAATTCATTTTTTGGAATTTTTTTTAATTATATATATATATAGAGAGAGAGAGAGAGAGAGAGAGATTTACAAGAGAAAAATTTATTCCAGTTTCTTCATCAAGTTTGGCTTCATCTGCCCAAAAAATTGCTTTGGAGGTTGTTAGGAAAAATAGAAGAATTTCTGCCATGCCCAGCAATGAATTCAGCTCAAAACTGATAAAACAAGGGATTTGTCACATTGTGGCCTTGTAAATGGGTTTAGGGTTTTGAAGTCCTCTAAAGAAACCAAAATCCTTCAAGACATATCATAACTCCATTATAACTAATCTCAAGTTTCAACACAAGCCAAAACTTCATCTTTCCAAAATCCTCATATAAAAATAGACCTATTATTTATTATGTAGGGGCCAAAATCCCTTAAGCTACTATACTCTATAATGAATTTAAACACAATATCCTTGCCTTGGGTAGGCAAAGCCAAAAAAATAGCCATGCATATTTTAAAAGAGAGTAAGGGATGGATGATGGCACATTGCAAAACAAAAGTATTGCATGAAAAGTCTCACTTCATCAATGGGCCAAACAAGGGTTTAGGGTTTAGACATGAAAGCGCGGTTTTTTCCTTTGTGGAAAACATATGTTGGAAGCCAATATAATCAATAATTACTATTATCATGCAACTCATGTACATATCATGTACCGAACTCATGTATCACCTACCATTTTGTATAGTATGTTCCCCCATATTTTTCAACCCTCTTGTGGAATTGTAATTGTGAATTGCAAATTGGATGAAGATCATGCCCATCCTAGCACCATTGGGATTGATTCAAAGGTCACCATTAGAACCTTTAGTAGCTAGATGTAAGTTTTCTTTTGAAATAAAGCCTTTATTTGCACGTTACCTATAAAACTTACATCCGTTAATTTTGTAAATTTACAATAATTTGGATATTGTACAAATTTAGTTTTTTATGAAGTATCATCCAAAGCTTTTTTAATTATAGTATTATTAAATGTTCAACATTTACTTTCTTAGCATATGTCATTTACTTTTGCAAACTTGTCTTCCATTCATGAGATTGATTCAAATGGATTGTTATATTCTCATATATTATTTGGAACAATGGTTTACATAATTTTGAGGAATTATTTAACTATTTTTCAAGAAAATTTTCAATTGCTTGAATGCTCATTCTCATGATGTTCCAATTGGTCAATCATTTACACCTTTTTTTTTTGGGGGGGAACATATTTGCTTCAACCTTTTTACATTGGGCAAATGTTACCAATTTCAACATAAATAAACACATGGCAAAAACTTCTCAAGCTTTGGGCTTTCTTCTTAATTTTTCACTATTGGGTCCAAGTATTGATGGCTAGATTTATGGATGCATGGATGTTAAACAATTTGTGATTCCAACCCATTACTATTTTTAAAAAGTGGCCTATAAGACTTGTTTGAATAGAATCTTACATAACATCTTTTGAATCATTTTTCTAAAGACAAAGCTTAAGATAGCGCTTTGCAATGATCATGAGGAATTTTAATGATTATAGTTTAAATCAACAACTTGAAATGTTAATTATTGCTTCTATTGGTAAATATTGAAATTTTAGTGTTAAACCTTAAAAGATAAACCATAGAAGATCACACAAGGTTATAATTGTTATGGTATCAAATATCAAATGTTATGTGTATGATTTACAAACTTTGGAATTGCCAACACTTTAAATTAAATTTGTTTTGTTTCATATTAAAAGCAAATTCATGTGTGCATGAAAGTCTCATAAGAGTGATAGAGATTAGTATTCTAGAATTTCAATATGATATCAAAACTTTTAGTGAAAAATTAAATAGCATCTTATTTAGGATCATCATCCCTCATTTACATTATTTTTTCTATAGAATTATAACTTGAAAATAGGTTTGATGATAATAATAATGATACTTGGAAAATTCGCATGTAATTTATTTTGATAGATGAAAATTTGTGGGGAATAGTTGATGAGTCATTCTTTAGACTTGCAATAATAAAGGAGAGAGGAAAAAACAAGAGTTAATTTGTTGATGAGTATAAAAGATAGTCATTTACATTATGTAAGTTCTTTAAAAACATTTGAAGAAATTTGGGATCAAATATATTTCCAAACAAAGGATGTGCCATCCAAGGTTTTAGGTGCATGTTATGAAACAATTTTATAGTTTGGAGATGGTAGAAAATACTTCAACAAAACATCATTTAAATGAGTTTAATTAGTTAAAAAGCCAATTGGTTACAACAAGGACACTAGTTGCTAATGGTCAAGTAGGAATATTGTTTTTTGGGACATCACTAGAATCATATAATGAATTGATGGTTTCTTTGTGAAGTCAAGCAAACTTTACAATATGTGAAATAGTATAAGGATTATACTTAAAGGAAAAAAGATGAAGATGAAAGTGGTCATTCAAACTTGGATGGAGGGACATCACTTCATATGATAAAACTTTCATTTCAAAAGAAAAAAAATCTTGTGACAAAATGTTTTCTCGAGATTGTAGTGATAAGAATTCTAGTTCCAGAAATAACCGAAATTGTATTGATGAGAATTTTAATTATAGAAATTACCAATCTATTTTTTTTTAAATGCTTCTATTTTTTAAAAATAGGTCATATGATTAAGGATTGTAAAACAAAGATTACAAATTTAAAAATACGTAAAGGCAAAGAACTCACAAGGGAGTGTTATTTCTCAAAAGAAATAAAATTATTTTTTTCATTGTCTCTCTTACAAAAATTACTATCGAATAAAGAGATGTTTAGCATACAAACTTAAAAGTTATAGAACATATGACCCTATATAAAGACAATTATGTACAATATTATAGAATGTAAAGAGTGTTCACCAAAACAATTTGTATGGATATGATATGACAATAAATTTGAGTGATAATAGGCTATGGTAAAATCACTTTTATATTGTCTAAATGTGAGGAAATTTTGATGGAAAATGTATTACATACATATTTAATCTAAGTAAGAATTTTTTTTAATGAAAATTATAATTCAAGTTGGATACAAAGTCTTATTCTAGCATGATGTTTAGCAATTGTAAAACTATATTTATTTTAACCAAACAAAAATTATAAACATTAGAATTATAGAATAGAAAATTGAGCCATGTAAGTATAAGAAAATTGTAATAATTGCAAAACTTTAATTTAGGGATGAACATTCATTAACAAAAGTTGTTTAAAAGGTTAACATCATAAAACAAAGTTTCAAAACAAAGGTAGAAGACAACTACAATTTTTTTTGAATAATGTAATAGTAAATGGAATAGATTGGCGAAAATTTGGGTTCTTGGAATGTGCTATTAAGGCATGGACATTTATGTTAATCTTTTAAAAAAATTGGTGAAACATGGCTTTATTCATTTTTGGAGGTTAGTTTGATGGTTTGTGTGGTTTTGGAGGCACTAAACTAATGCATTGAAGTTGGTGTTGGATTCAAGAAGACATTGGTTGTGGAAAAATGACAATTGGAAGGTTTTGAAGGACTAAGTACTTAGATGAGTAACTTATGAAAAAGTTTAGTAGAATATTGTGAAATAATCAACAAGGGAGTTGAAGAAATTGACAAAATAAAACTAGAAAGAAGCAAGGGATGTTGCTTAGTTGAACTATTACTATTGTTTTTTTATGTTACATGCAATCTCCATGTTCACTTAATGAAAGGTATTTATTTCCTTTCACTACGTGAGATGTTAAGTTTAATTCATGCATACATATGCATTTAGATTTAAGGCGAATGCTTGAAAGATCTTCACACTACCCATCACATTGTTGATTACATTTGAACACACTTATGTACATTAGTGTTACCAGATGTTCAATGTGTGATGGTTGAAGTAGGTTGATTTAATTAATTTGTTAATGATCTTGTTTTTTGAAGTTGGTGTCTATTTGAAGAAAGAAAGGAACATAAGAAACCCTTCCTTGTTCCTTTTGCTTTTTTATTTTTCAAAAAGGAAAACTAGTTGTTCAAAATTAGGTTTTTCCCCTATTTAACGAGAAAGATAAGAATGGGTAGGGGATTTAACTCTCTCCCCTTTTTTTTGGTCACAATAGATCACTCCTTGACATTTGTGGTCTCATGCATGAAAGTCATGTCTTTTGATAGGGCATTTTACTTTGACACATTGAGAGATAATTTTTCAAAAATAAAAATTGCAAACTTTCTAAGGTTCAAAGGGTAAAAGCACTTTTGATTTTAATATTAAAGTATGTACAAATTGTTTTTCCCAAAAATGTGGTGCATTTGATTTTGGGTTTTAATTTTGTTGTTTGGACCTTATAATTTTTATTTTTATTTGATATTATTGAAAATAAAAATAAAAATAATTATTCAAAATATACATGGGTATATTTATGGTGTACACATGTATAATAATGTCAATTTTTCATGTCAGATTACATTAACATCAAGGTTTCATTAATCATTAAATTTTTTAAATTATAAAATTTAGAACAAATCCATCCTAGCTATCCTTGTCATCTTCCATGTGAATGTGATTATTTGTCAAATTTTCAATTTACCACATACTTATTGTGTTTTTCTTTAAATTTTTTTTTATGAAATGAAAATTTTCAAATTCTTCACATGGTTCACAAATATGTTTGAAGCTATGTGAAATCGCATGGTTCAATATATCTTCAACTTTCATAAAAGTTATAAATCATTTAAATCATTTTTGGAAAATATTTTTGTTTTTAGTATAATTTTATAAATATTATTTTCGAAAACATATATTGTAAGATTGATCACATAGTATAAAATCAAGTGATTTCTTCATGTAATGGGCTTTCGTAATATTCAAAAACATTGTGAAAATCATTTTTAACAATGACGTTGTTAAAATTCAAAAGGGCACCACCTAGAAACATAATATACAATGATTCACAAAAGGGGTCCCGTGTAGTGTGCTTTCATTTCAAAGTCAATTTTTTGAAAAGTTCAAAGAATTCATAATGTTGGTAGAAAAGCAAATATATAGATAATTAAAAACCTTTAAATTTGACAATGGAAGTTAATATATGGTTCAATTATTTTTGTAAAGAAAATAGAATAATAAGGAAAAATAACCTTACATTACAATTTCAAATAAAATGGTTTATTTATTTTTTATTTTTTAAAATATATGAAATGTCGCAACCCCACTTTGGCCAAGTGTGAGGATGAAACCCAACACTCCCAAAGTTGGGGATTTGGAGTCCTCCGGGACTCCCAAATGTTTAGAGTTCAACAGCAAGACCCAAAACACCTCGCATTGGGGTGTTCTTGGTGTCATTGGAAAGGTCTTGAAGCTTATATATTGAAAATGGCCTCGCATTGGTCATTTGGACATCTGCAGCCCAAGTTATGGGCAAAAGAAGGGTCAGGAGTCAAATTGCCAATTTGACTCCCGACCACTAAAAGTCAAGAATCAACCTCTTCCCAACATCCGATTTGAGAGTGCGATAGGGCATTGGAAAGATCTCGACGAGGGCTACAACTTTGGTTCAGACCTCGTCGCGATCGGACTCCACAGTCAGGAGTTACGAGCTCCCAAAGTCCCAGGACTCCAACTTGGGAGTCCCGGGAAAAAGAGCCAGTTGGATGTAGCCTCGATGGAGAGCTACAGAGAATAATATATGGGGGAAGGTGGTGGTCGCGGTGAGTCTTGTGTGTCCAAGTGCCCATGCCTTGTCCCAACACCCAAGGGTGTCCTGAATGTTAAACTAAGCTCTTATGGTTGGTTTTTGGATGCAGATTCACACAAGCTAAGCTAGTCCCTCTTCCTAGTCTGATCCCAGGGCTCCCAACACGACCCTCTACCCTTTTCTAGTGTTGGAAGTCGAGAGTGTGCCTTTATGTCTCAACTTTCCGCAACTTGACAAAGTGAAACCCTCAAGTGGGTTTCACCCCGTGACTTAGGAGCGCATCACGTAAAGTGCACTTATTATGTTAGAATATGTTAATTTACCACACAAGTACTAGGCAAAAACCATTGCAATTACAACAAATAAAATATGTTATCAACAAAATCAATTTTTAGAAAGGTCCTAAAAGAAGTTTGGAATGGAGAGAAGCCCTCAATATTTGAATTAAAAATCTATGGGTGCATGCTTATAATCACATCCCTACAAAAACAAAACAATAATTGGAGCATAAGGTGAATGCATGCTATGATGTAGATTGCCGAACTATCATAGTTTTGACAATTTTTATTATTTGTGGAACTTTGATATATTGTGGTGGATGTTTCGAAAACATTTTGTAACTAAAATTTTCAATTAATGGTGGTTTATATCGGAACATATCATTGTATCGTGAAATTGGAACAAATATGAACAAATTCATTATTAATTAGAGTACATTTTCACATTGCAACAGCCTTGTCAAAATGCTGCAATTGTTAAAAAAAACTACAAAGGACTAAATTTCACATACAAAAATACAACCACGAAGTAAAATATTCTTCATTAAAATTCTCAATTTTTTTTCAAGTTGTGAAATTCATATCAAATGTTTTAAAAACATTTATTAATCTATTATGTTATAATAATGATGAAGATTACATGATATTTTAAAGTTGTAAAATGTTTTTCCATTGAAAATGTAAATGGGTTAAGTGTTGTTTTTACCAATTTATATAAAAAGAATGGATTTAAAAATTAATAAAAATGATAATATGATGTCAAATAAGTATTTTAAATCAATGTTTGTAAAATTATTTTTGTATTTTTACACAATGATACAACTACCAATCAATTGCATATTGATGGGGATCTTTAGAAGATTTCGAAATGAGTGAAATTTTACGTGTTATTTTTTATATTATATGTAATCCCAATTTTTTAAAGTTGTTTACACCTTACAATGCATCTACCCCCCAAGGCATTAAAATGTGTTTTGATTCATTCACAAAAAGGACTAAGGGATAAAAATTGTTCAATACTAATAACATAAGGGTATGTCATAGTCAAAATGTAGTTTTTCATGAAGAAGGAAATAATAATGTGATATTATAATCTTATGAATGTTTTTCTTACTTGTATTCAATATGGCAAAGATTCAAACACTGAAGAAAATCAACAACATAAACCCATTAATATAATTCCAACTTGAACAACGCCTTTTAAAGTTGAACAAATTGTGTTAAACTAATTTGATGAAGTTGAAGATCACAAAGGCAAAACCTGCTTTGAAGAAGAAGATCAAATGAATAACAAATTTACCCCCATGAGATTTCAAAGATAACATGTAAACCTTTAAATAAATTCATTGACTATATCATAACTAATAGAACATTGTCAATAATTATTCAATTGATTGAACCAATGATATTATAAAAAATCAGTTTAATAAAAAATATATATCTAATACTAAATAATACAAGTCATTAGTTCAAAATGATATGTGAGAGTTAATCCACTTGCCAAAAGGAAAAAATAAAATAGTGTGTAAATGGGTTTTCAAAAGGAAATTGAAATTAGATGGTAGATGGTGTCGTTGATGAATATAAGGCTAAACTAGTGACTAGGTGTTATTTGCAAGTTCATGAATGGATTTTTATAAAACATTCTTTTTAAAAGTGAAATTGCATCAATAAGAATGTTATTAACCTTTAATATCAAACAAGAATTATGATGTGCATAAAATGGATTAGTCAAAAACATTTTTTTCAAAAAGAAATATACATGGAACAATTGGAAATTTTTATCGAACTTGATATCTACATGAAGTTTGCAAAATGAAAAAGGTTCTATATATGGACTTAAATAATCACCTAGGGCATGGCATGAGAGAGTTGATCTCCCTAACTAAAAACTTGTGGTTTTATCTAATGTCATAATCCAAAATATCATTCACAATGAAAAAAATTCAACAACAAAGTTATTTTTCCTTGAGAAGAAAATTAAAGAAAACACATCATTAACTTAGTTCATAATCTTAATTTAAAAATTGAATACTACAATTTAAGTGCATATATTTGTAAATATTGAAATTTTAATGTTAAACATTTAAAAAACACCCCTTGAAGATCATGAAGGGTTGCAACTATTAGTTACTAACATAAAACATTTTATGTGTGAACAAAGTTTGGAACTAGTAGCACTTTAAATTAATTCATTTTTCTTTTTGCCAAAAGAAAGTTCATGTTTTAAGAGTGATAGCAATGTAGGATTATAAAATTCCAATGGTTGATCTACTAGACCTAATAGAATATGTTCATTTATAAATCAAATATTCAAACATTTTCATCATTAAACAACCATTGAATTGTTTATATAAGGCATTACTTAAGAATGATACATCAACAATACAATAATTGAAGTTTCTTATGAGTATCATTCCAAAAAGTTCAATTACCAAATGTATTGACCATTCAATGCAACATTTTAATTGAAATTTAGTCATTTTTTAGTTAGAAATGTGATCCCTTATTAATTTGGTGCATACAGACAAGATAAAAAGGAATCACATGTACCATTCAGGTGATTTTTTAAAAAAACAACGAGTTTGTCAAGATTTTGCGACATACTACGATTGATTACAAAAGGACATGGATTAAAATTCCATGATTTTTAATCCTAATAAAAATGATTCATGACAACAAAAAAAAATCACATTATACTATTTTGTAATTGTGTGGATAATTATTGTTCACGATCATGCATTTTTAATGTATTTTAAGTCCTTTAAAAATTGAAGAAAAGCATTGATTGTTCAAGCACTTGTTATAATGCTTTTAAGTCAATTTTGAATATTTTATACTCAATAAATTCATTCTAATTTTTTTCACATACATGTTCTCATAATATATTATAAACCTAGGGAAATCATTCCCGTATTTTTCCCAAATGGTGTGCCAAAAAAAGGTGCAATTAATTCATTAAGATGCAAATACACTTTTAAAATTTTCAATTTGGGTGAATTATTCTTTGAATATTCCAATATTTCATAACATAACAAACAAGATCCTTTTATCTTAGGTGTTTCAAGAAATATACAAAATGACTTCTTTGATATTAAAAATATTGTCATCCTAACATATTAAAAATTCTCAACATTGATTAATAAAATTTGACACAAAAGCATTTAAAACCAAGCATTGGTTACATTTGATGCGGCTCTTATTAATGTGATTGCACCTTGATGGGAACCATAATGCGTGTAATTAGTGCTTGAAATTTTAAATAATTTTTAGATCTCTAAATAATATGAGTAATTATACATAACCATTTATAACTACTCTATATTCAAAATGGCCATTTTTAGCTATAAATAAAATTGTACTTAATTTTAATTTTTTAATACCAAGTATAAGAAACATTATTTAGAAAACAATGTAAGTTATCTAATTAAATATTTATTAGAAGTTCATTAAGTTGTTTTTTTTTTTTACTAATATAATTGGGATGCATGTAATTTTTAGAAATGCAAGATGGTAATTAAACATTTCAAAGTTGGGTCAAGTGGAAGACTTATTTTATATTAGTTCTTCATCAATATTTGGTTATTGGTAGTCTCTAAATCTTTCAATATACTTTTAGATTTTGGTGGCATTATTTATGAGGATTCTTTTGAAAATCTCAATTGTGATAGTGGACTCTAGATAATATACATGCTTGCTTGGATATCTAAAACATTGTGAACACATTTTTCGGAAATCTATTTTAACATGTGTTAATTATAACAAAATCTATTGCATTTGTGAAGTTTCCATTTATTTGTGTTATTGCAAGGGCCATGGAGAAAATTATATTAAAAAATAATTTCATTGATATTCATGGTCATAGTTTAGGGTTTATGGTTTAAATATTTTGACACTAAACATTATAAGTACAACAAATGCCTTGCAAATGATGAGCTTCAATAGCTACGTGAATGGTATTGTATCCTACTTGAAAAAACATGAACTTGAGTGGCTTCTTTTCTCCCACCCTTGGTCTCCTTTTGTTTTGATCATGTCCATTATGATGGTTTTATTTGTCCCTCCCCTTGTCAAGTTATCTTTCATTTCACCTTGTATTTCTTTGTTCTCCCGAATTTTATTCAATTTGTATTTTGCAAAAACTTAATTCACACCTTGTTTTGGGCATAAATGACATAAGACCTATCATGAAGTTCTTAAAATTTTTGTGAGGATGAATCCACAACACAATTTGTGCTTCATCACAGTGCAAAAGAAATTCATGTATAGCCTTGGTACCTATAAAATTTTATGCATGTATTAGAGTAATATCAACATTTAGATATGACTTAAATATTCACAATATCATTTTGTTGGAACATTTGGAACACAATTGGTATGCATTTCAATGTTTGACAATAAATATTTCTAATTTAGTCCTAGAAAATGTTGATTTGTAACAATAAACATTTAAAGAAATACACATCCTAACCCCAAAAATATTATTGGATGTTACTAATTTTCCTATTCCAAGTGTTGTCACAAATGTGAGGGCATTTTCTAGGGTTGATTAATCATTATATGAATTATATGAAACGTTATGCACATTTTTATTCATTATTCAAACTAATGAAAATGGATTTTTTGGGGATGGAAAGCTCAATGCCAAAAGTTGTCAATTTGACATTTTGTACAACATACCCTGATGTATGATTCTCATCATTTATAAAAGAAATAAGATATTTCATTTGTATTTAGTTTGTGATTCATACATAAAGTTCATCCATGAACATCCATGTTTCATTTATATTGAATGAATGTGATCCATCATTATTTGCATTCCATCAAATGAATGAATGAATTTGTTAAATGTTCATTTTTCATCCATAAATTTGTCTTTAGGTAGTTTTTCAAGAAATTTCTTTGAAGAGGAAACCATATACAACCTTATTCTTTAACTTTTTTCCTTTTGTTTCATGTTTTCAATATTTTCATGTTTTAAGTAAAATTCTATATATTTGAATATTTTTCGCATATTTTGTGACCTTACTTTAAATTATCATTAGTGTGCAATTGCATAGATTTGTAGACCTTTCTATATTATAGTTTATCTTTGTCTTTATGAGTGTTGGGAATTTTTTGGTCATGGCAAATTTTTGTGTTCATGACAAATGACATTTGCCTTGTTGAAGAAGGCCCTAGTTGTAACCAAAGTTGCAGAAATTGTGATTCAACTAAACTTATTTTTACTAATGTATTTACAATAAAAGCCAAGTAGCATCTAAGAGTCATGATGTGGTTTAACACCACCAAATACCATTGTGCATCACCAAAACACCACACTTGACCAAACTTTGAAGTCACTTTGCACCAATGAACTTTGCCACTATCATGTGCATTTTGTGGAACTTACTTTACCATGAACACCTTCAAGTTTTGGTTGTGATAGTGTGTATTGAAAATAAACAACCTAATAACAAATGATTATATTCAAGTTCAAGGCAACAAATCAACCATTATTGGGAACATGTAAGTTTGACTATTACAATTTGATTATTACAATTTGGCATTCTATTGTGACAATAGGCTAAATAATATTTACAAGGCTTGGTTGAATGTTTCTTTTCATAAGATCCTTTAAAAGTTTTTCCCCATAAAACCAAGCACTTGTTAGTTTTTTCCCTTGTTAATTTTTGAATTTGGGTATGTTATTAGGAAAAACATATGCATTACACTTGTAGTGGCCTCCTAAAGACCAATGTTTTGTTGTAACTATTATTTAAAACCCAATGTTATTACTTTTGCACAACAACATATCAACACATAACACCTAGGAACATTAGTCACCATCACTTGCATTTAGTGCAATTTTGTCACATATTCATCAGTTCATTGTAAGTAGGTATTAATGTTGCATGAATTAGCTATCACCATTGCATTAATTGCATCACTAAAGGTATAGATAATGTGTAGGAATAAATTATTTTTCAAACTAATAATCATGAATGTTAATTATATTGAATGTTGCATGTTTAGTTAATTGGTGTTAAGTGCCACCTTTAATTGATGTGTTGATGTGTTGATGGGTTGTATTGTATTATTGATTTCAACCATAATTAGTTTATCATTTTTGCCCAACAACACTTACTTTGTTGAATTCAACTTAAACTAAAACATTAACAACAAACTTTAATCATATTTAAGATTTTAATTTTGATGAAATAATAGCCAACACAACGTGAGGAGAGCTCCTTTGTTTCAAATCAAGTGTATAAGGCACTATCACCTCCTAGTAACATGTGTTGTACACTTGTTCCATGTTGCTAATTTCAGAAATTTAAATTGTAACAATGTTGCCAATGTGAAATAATGTATTGGTAAGAATAATGGTTAATCCCACATGCAATTTGCAACCACTTAGTGTAAATTGATCTACAACCATTTAAATTGTAAGGTTCATTATTTTCATGTTAGTGAACCCATGGCACTTATTGGTGTTTGTGGCAATAATCAAAGATATTGGTGTAATGTAGTCCAAGGTGTCAACATATTGAATTTGATTCAATTGCCCATGGGACAACCCCCAAAATACAATTTGTGTGTAATTGAAACTTTAAAAAAATAATTAGTGTTCAAGTTTTCAACAAGCTATTACATGAAATTCATAACTAATATTCTAGTTGTTGTGTACAATGAAAGGGACCCAAGGGATTTCTTCAAACAAATTTATAATCACATTAGTAATTCCATAGGCCTACATTATGTTTTGACCTCAAAGTTAGAAAACTCAATAGAAAACATACATTGTAAACTATCATTGAGGTTATGTCCCTAATTTTAGATGAAATTTAGAACATCATGGTGTGTTGCTCTTAACCAATAAGTTGCAACAGACATGAAAAATGAATTTATAAATGTAATATCCATTTCCATGTCTTAGAGACCCTTGCATGGAATGTTATGATCAATTTTGTTGCCAAGATTGGGGTTGATGATTTTCATGGGATGTTTTACAAACCAATCTTTTTTGTGATGAGGTAGAAAATATCATCATTGATTAAAAACCTCTTAAACAAATATGGAAAAAATTCGTATGCATCATTGTTTCAAATGAATGGAGTGATTTGAAGAAGAGGTCAATCATCAATATTCTAACATATTTTTGCAAATGCAATATCTTATGTATTAATTGCCTTGTCTGTGCGTCTGTCTGTCGAAGTCTCGAAATGATCCACGTCCCAAAATGTCAGTGTAGGGTACGCCCAGTAGGTGATTGATTCTACATAGATTTAGGTCGTATTATGCGGTAGAATTGGACTCTGTGTCGGTTCTGTTTTGTCCAGAGGACGCGAAAAATGCTTTGAAGACTTGACTGACTTGACCCGGCACCAAGAACGCCTGTTAAGTTTTGATAACCATTTTCAAACGGTGAATTTTTTTATTTTTTTTATTTTTTATTTTTTTCAATTCTCATCATTTATATTGGGTAAGCCCTCTCCCACCGCACCAGAGGCTGATATAAAAACCTTCCCCTGCCCCCACAATCGAAAGAACCGGCGGTTATATAAAGGAGCGTGTTTTCGAAAATTTCCAAAACTTTTAGGAACCAAGGTTCAAAATGTCAGAACCGGGGTTTTGGTTTTTCTCACCCCCATCAGGTAAAGGAGTAAATACCCGGACTGATAACCTAAGGGTACACACAGTGGTTCTGATACCCGCACAATGTTGGTCGGGACCACTGCGCTAAGTCACAATATTTTTTTTATCTGTGGGGATATAAATGCCTTAGGGTGGGACCCACAAGTGTTATTTTGGGAAAATTTCGGATTATGGCGACCAAACAGAACGTTCGAGGTGGCTGGAGTGGCGTACCCACGGGTGTCCAAAGGTCACGGGTAACACTAGTGTTTATTAATGTAATAGATATTTCTAGACTTGTTGGTCAACCCATGATTGTGGAATACATTTATGGGCATACTAAAAATGCCATTGAGATAACGAGACTTCAAAATGTTGTGCAAGTGATCATAGGCAATGCTTTTAATTGTAAGGCCATGGATAATTTGGAAACAAAGGATACCCCTCATTTATTTGGACACATTGTGTTGCACATTCAAGGATTTGAAACTTTTGAAGTTTTTCAAAATTAGATATGCATATATGATGTTTTTAATTCTAGAAAGATTTTTGAAAGCTTATCTTACTTCAGAAAAAATGATTATTTGTGATAAGTGGTGAACATTGCAAGATTGCGAAAATCTTGAAGCAAGGGAATTCAAAATTTGTATGTTGGTTGATTCCTTTTTGAGCAATATTGAAAATATTGTGAAAGATTTACAACCTTTCTACACCGTTACAAGGAAATTTTTATTATGGGGTTATTTTTTGAGTTTCATGTTGAAGGTGGGAAACATGCTTTTGGCAATTACTAGCTAGTTGTTGGTAAATCAAATATTCCAAGTCTGGTAAAACTAGATATTATGATGGGAGTGGTTTCATCATCTAATACACAATGTGGCACACATTTTACATCCATTGTGGTGCCATCATTTGGGTAATATTTCTCCAAAACTATAACATGAATGGATATCTTACTTGAACATTCATTGTGACAATCCCATTGGTGAAAATGTTTCAAATGATGAGCTTCTAAAGCTTTTACACACAGAAAGGCCTTTTACATGAGAAATCATTAACTTGTGACATGTTGTGTTGGCCCGTATATTTTGGTGGGAGTAGTTTGCAAGACATGTTTCAAACCTATTAGGGCATTATCACAAGAGTGTAATTATTCAATGTGTGAAAACTCAATTAGAGTTGCTTCAATTTTTTTTTAACAAAAAAAAACATGTTTGGTTTTTTGCTAATTTTTATCTATCATGTCTATTTTGTTGTTTGTCATGATTTTATTTTTGTTTAATAGTTTAAAAATTTACAAACATTTGCAACAAGTTAATGTCTTTGCAAATTTGAGGATGGTTCAAGGTATGACAATAGGAGAATCTACAAAAGAGTTGAATTGCAACACTATCAACATTATCAAGGTTCCCATTTTGCTAACAATGGATGAAGAAATGATCACCATGTTCTTCTATGGGAGGAGGATGCAAAAAGATGTAGGGCTAATAGGACTGTGTCTTTGGTAGAGTTCATGGCTTTCAATTCTTTTTAAGAATGTTCATCTAAAGATTCAAGAGATACAAGAGATGTTGCAACAAATGATGATGAGTAGAATGGATAGAGACTCAAAAAGGTGAAGGTATGGCTTGAGTCAACAAGTGGCAAAAGATGATTTTAAATCCCAAAAGAAATTATGATGAGTTCAACCCCAATTTGAGGATATAGGAACTCTATCACAACCAACACAATAGTCTTCACATGCTGAAGTATGTGTAAGAACTCCAATCTTGTTATCATTTGTATGTTCATGATTGTGAATGAGAAAATTGCATTGGCTGAATCTTTTGTCTTCCAATTTTCCATAATTTCAAAACCAATTTAAATCATTTAAGGCTATTTTTACATCTTTGATTTAAACCAGCATGTGCAACTATGGTTGTGGCACTGAGCATGACAAAAAATTATTCATTATGGATGTGGATTGGTCTACAAAAGACACCATATTGTCACAAAAGGAAGATATAAATTAGTTGATGATTGTTTTGCAAGGGAAAGGTCATTATTTATGTGACCCTGTTGAGGGGGATTGTATATAGTTCTTGAGGAGAAGCCACATCATGTTTGAGGCCATTGATGCAGAGTGCAGCTTCACAATAGGATATTGCCTCACCAGGGTTTGTTAGTCCTCAGGTGGAACTCTGCTAAGTTCACAACCGCTGATGCAACCAGACAATGATTGTCCTTTCAAGTTCTTGAAGTCCGTAAGGACTTTCTCCTAACAAAGAAGTCCTTCACCATCATGACCAAGAGCAAGCAAACAATCTCCAATGCTTGAGTTTGTTGTTGTCACATCAACCTAGGTAGTACACACAAAAAGCATTACACCAGCACACACAAATCAGTTTGACCATGAATCAAGAAACAAAAGCAATCTCACAAGAATTACACTACCTGTGAATCAGGATCACATTTGATTCCAGGTGAAAGATCACAGTAACAAACTTGTCCAAGGAAGTGATCTCTGTGGAGCCATCTTTGGACATGAGCAACAAGTTTTTACCTCCTTCGCATGTTCAACAAAGATGGAATTAGCATACACCAAACTGTCCAAAGCCTTGCCATGGTCTCCTTCTGCAGTATGGACGGTGACAACAAGTTTGTGGTCTCGAGCTTCCTCCAATGATCCAGAGTCACAGTGGCTTGTATGGATCAGTAAAGCATGCCCACACATCTCCTTGGCATCTACCAACTCCATTGCCTGCAAGGTACCACCAATAATGATCCAGAACTGTTCAACATCTGTTTCAAGACAATTTGCAGGAGAACTTGTACAATGGAAGAAAACAGAAGCAAAAGGAAAACAAGGAAGAAGAAGAAGAAGAAGAAGAAGAAGCAGAACAACAAGAACAAGAAGATGATGAGAAACAGAAACCTGTAAGTGTGCTTCGGCAATGTAGTTGCAAGTTTCTGCCACACTAAGATCGAATTCTCCAACAACCGATTTCTGGACTTGCAGCACACATGGTAGGATTATAACACAGGTCCTTGTTTGCCTGCTAGATTCAAGATATCACCAAGCTGCATATGGCCAGCAAAGATGGCCAAAGCATGCTCCTCACTTTGATTCATATCAGGAATGGTGGGAGAGCGCTCAAGAACACTCACAGCATCTTCATACTGCCCAAGCTGGCAATGCAAAGCAGCTAGTACATGAAGACTGATGACCAGATTCAAACTGGAGGACTCTCCATCATCATGATGAGCTTCTTTGCCCTCATAGTATTTCACAGCACGGATGCAATACTCCAGTCCTTTCACTGGGTTCTCTCCAGAGGCATGAGCTTTGGCAATCTTAATGAGGTAAGGACCCACATTGCTGTCTATGGCTGGTCCTTCATCCTTCATGTAAGCATCTAGAAATGCAATGGGGATTGACTTGTGAGTGCCAACTTCTGCACTACTGAGAGCAGCAAGACGGTGGTTGTTGCTGCTGCTGCTGTTGAGGGTGGAATCAGTTGGAACGTTCTGTAAGGTTCCCCCCTGCCTTTTCTTCTTTACCAAACTGTCTTTCAATGAAGCTGGGGTTTGGAGAGTAGTCCTTTGATCGTAATCTTCCTCGTTGCTTGGAGCTTTGAACCCAGTGTGGGAAGCAATTTTCTTTTCAGTGTAAGTCTTTGAGCACATACCTCTTGCAACAGCTGATGATATCCTATGATCATCAACATGGGATTCTTCTTCTTCTTCAAGTCCCAGCCTCAATTCCTCAACTTTGTCATTCACCAATGTTCCATTCTGAAACACCACCATGATGTTGTTGTTAAGACTACAAGCCTTGCCATGATGAGCTTGTCCAACTTCACCATCTATCTCCTGTCGGAGAAAATCTTGCATACTTTTGACCCCATGGGGTTTGTCTTCTTCTCATGGGACATCAACAAAGACTTCTTGGGGGCAAATATTTTGGTAGCAACAATCTTGGAGAGATCTTGGAAGATGATTTCTTGAATGATCTCCATGGTGACTTCTTCGCTACTTGAGCTGTTGTAGTTTGGGGATGAACTTGTGCAACCTGTACTTGATCGGTGGTGGTGGTGAGTACACCACCACTGCAAATTTCTGCTTGCCAGCACACAAGACAAGAAAGATGAAGGTTTGCACCGAGTGTCAGATTGCCAGAGTTGTCCCAACATCCATCACCGCATCTGGCATTGCCTCAAAACTCGTGGACGAGTGGGGAGGCATTTGGACTCAAGAAATTCACAATCCACCTGAGAGAGAGAGAGAGCGAGGGAAAAGATCTGTCAACCTGATCTTGCAAGAAGCAAACCAACCAAACAAAAAACAAAACCCCAAATGGCACTAAAAAACTTGCAAATGCTGCAAGATCACAGGTTGTAAGACAGTGCTAAACTTCTCCTTCACCAAAGATTCAAAAAAAATCTTTTCCTACAACCTTGATAGCAGCAACACTGAAGCAAAACTACAAAAGAAGAATTCAATTTTCGAATTCTCCTCCTACAACCTTGATAAGAGCAACACTGGAGCAAAACTAATAAACCCAGAAAAAAGACAAGAATTGGAGTTGTTGATTAGGGCAGTTGTGAAAGAAAGGAGGAGAAAGAACAGAAACTGCTGAATTTTAGATCTTCAGCAGTTTTGGAAAAACAGGGAGGACAAAGAATTGGTTTATGCTGAATTTTGATCAGCAGAAGTTTGTGCAAGAAGAAGCTAAGAATGTAGTAGGCATGGTTGGGAAGAGAGAGAGAGATAGAGAGAATTAGCAAATGATGAGAACTAGGGGTGTGTCAGTGCTCTTCAGAGAGATTCAATGATTGCGTAGGACAACCTTCAACAATGACAGACGATACATATCCTTACAACTAAGCAGAGATGGGCACTGGAAATATTTTATATGGCTGCTGCCTTGGCTAGTTTGCTCACTCTCAAACTTCAAACAAAAAGGAATTTTCAGCTGAAGAAAAGGAATAGTTCCTAACTCTTTTTACTTCTTCAATTGGGTATCATTCATTTGGCTTATTTGGATCTCCAAGAGTAAATGAAAAAGGTTCTCTAAATCCATTAGAAAAAAACTTAGCAATAGGTTACAAAGTGCATCCTGTCTTTAGTGTTGTACACTTGCAATGTCTCCCATGTTCTCAAAGTGATTGTTTCTTTTTCATACTAACTTAAAGTTTGGCAGGATTTTATTTTCTGTAGATTGTTCCAAATTTGAGAGTTCACTACCAAAAAGCAAAGCAGCAGAAACAAAAAGGGAGCATGAAAGTGGGAGGAAGTTTTTCACTTTTTTCCCACTTGTGTATCAGCAGAACACCAGTGTCAGTAGGTTCCAAATTTCAGATCTTGGTTGCTACCAAAAAGGGAATCAGCAAAAAAGGAAGAGATGGTAGTACAGTTCTTCCCTGACTAGGTACTAGAGAGGTCAAGAAAGCAATGCGTCAACACTGTTATTGCTCTTGTTGATAGATGGCACATAATGCAACAATCATAGCATTTGTGGGGCCTCTCAAATGCAAATTTGCAATTTGTAAAATGAACTTCCAAGACCTTTAATAGTGTGCACACTCAACTCCATGGATTTTCCTGGAATCCTTGAACCTAATCTCAACAGCACACAAGTGAATGCATACAGGCTTCCACTACAACACAAGCTAACCTCATTGTAACCACTATTGTCTCATGGTTTCTTTTAAGCAATTACATGCAAAGCAAGAAATTTCTGACCTTTGCTTTCCTCCATCAATCACCCACCAATATGTATCATTGGCCTGTTTTGGGTGCGTGCCAATTCAAACATGCCTGCATGTGATGGTTTCTTTCTCTTCACCTGTCCACAGCATTACTTCAACAAATGAGTCATCATAAAAAATGAAATTACTTATTTCAATACCCATCCTAAGTCCATAAGAAACCACATAAAGAGACAGTCAGCTCTTCAGGAAAATGTACTAATGCAAAAATTGAGAGAGAACCCACCCTCAGATTACTCTCACCCTGACATTTCACGAATCATTCCATCAGCATGGAATAGTAGTGCACATTCTCTACTCAATAATGCAGATGTTCAAGATGATTGAAACTGTATTGTGCAGACGGGTAGGTAGGAGAACCGTACCGCATCACCAATGATCTCCTGGAGTCCAATATTGTCTATACCACTACGGAGTGCATCACGCAAGCTAACCTGCATCACCCAGAAATACTTCTCATGAAAAACTGCCATAAATCTGTAACCAATGAACAGCTTGCTCAATTTTTGCTTGGAGTACTCAAGACCTGTCAAAAGACAGGGACAGGAGTGAGAGGACCCTGGTACCTAAATACACTTCCCCTCCTGTCTGGAGATGGAGCCCACATCTTGACACATGTTCACATTATGCCACAGCAGTTGCAAATATTGAAAAAATACCGGAAGCACATAATCTGGCATAAGGAAAAATCCTACTAACCTCAGCAGGCCCAAACAGGCAAACCTTGAGGTTTCCATCAGCCAAAAGTCGTAGTCGATTGCACCCTGCACAGAAATGCTGTGTCATGGATGTGATGAATGATACAGTGCCTTTGAAACCTGGCACCTGAAAATTCTTTGCAGTATCTGTGTGATGATCTTGTAATCGCTGCAGACCTGGGAACTGCTGTTTCTGTGAAACACAAACCAATGAGTTTGTGTCATGAGGTTATCCCTTCACAGTGATGATAAACCCACCCATGATAGACCCTTCTTATAGAAAATGCCAAAACTTTCAACAGCATGAAAAAAGTAAGAAGATTACATACCACAGCAGTCAGCATTTCAATGTATGAAACTAGCTTCTTGGAATTCCAAACATTCCCATCAAATGGCATGAACTCAATGAACCGCACATTGATGGGCTTGTCCTGTGTTAATCTCACAAAATTGCTAATCTCATCATCATTTAGACCCCGGATCACAACAGTATTCACCTGCAGACATATCCAAAGGAAAATGTCATATTCTGGAGTGCATTTTACTTTGAAACTTTTGAGCAGGCTAAAAAACACTAAACTAAATTACAAACCAAGTCCATTTATGATATCAGAACCTCCAGATTGAAAAAAAATTAGAACAACATCATGTGCAGTTTTTTTCAAAGCAGTAGGAGCATCATCACCTTCACAGGAGAGAAACCTAAGTCCAATGCAGCTTCAATGGACTGCAGAACCTTATTATGTCCCTTGCGCCTTGTCAGGAACTCAAATTTGGCAGGAACCAATGTATCCAAGCTGATATTCAGTTGATTCAGCCCAGCAGCCTGCAATCTTGCAAGCTTTCGTGATAAGACGATGCCATTAGAGGTCATTGCCAGATTTCTGAGGCCTGGAAGGCTTCTCAGTTGTTCACATAACTCCTCAATGTCAGGCCTAATGCTTGGCTCTCCACCTGTGAGCCTGATCTTGTCTACTCCCCCCAACACAAAGATTCTTGCAAGCTGCATAATCTCGCTTTGTGACAAAAGCTCTGAATTTCGGGTCAGCTCAACACCTTCAGCAGGCATGCAATACTGGCAACGAAGATTGCAACGCTCTGTAAGAGATATCCTTAAGTATGTGTGTCTCCTGCCATGAGAATCCACCAACATATCTGCAACCTGTGGTTCCTCATCATCACAACCCCTATTGAAATCAAGAACAGAGGTCTGAAATTGGGATTCCCTTGATGTAGAGGCTGCTGCAAGGTCATTTGAAACTTGTGTAGCCTCCAAACCAACTTTAGGTCCAGAGGACCCCTTAGGATCTATGTTACAAAATTCTGACTCCTCCTCATCTTTGCTGCATCCTTCCAGTTCTTGAAGATCCTGCTCTTCAACTGATAAAGAATGGAGCTCAGCTTTGCTTCGATTTCCCCAGCTGACTATTCGCCTGTATAAAACTTCATTCTGTTGGCACAAAAAAAGTGGTGGATACATCAGTAACTGCAAACCAAGCTCTAACATCCCAACAGCTGCTATTATGTTGTTGCTGCTGCTGTAAAAAGAGAACAAATAGTGACCTATCTAAAGCAGCAACTTCTTGCCCTTTTTCTTCAAGACATTCCTGGTATTTCAGAAGGCGATTGAATCTTATCACTCAGATTCTGACAAACTCCACTGTGGTGGGCTACCAAAGAATTCCTCATTCTCTTCAGGTCTATAAAGTCTGCAGATGCTCCAAGAGTCAAAATTATGTAACTGCAACATTCTTTCCACCCTTTGTGCAAAAAAATGCACATGCATCTGGATCCTGGTAGAATTGACTGAAAATTGAGAAAGTGAGAACTTGAAGCAGAGCCTGATGGGGGCCTCCCCAATTGTTGTCTACAATTCCTCTGCATAGCATGCATGCATGCACAACATCCTCAAGCAAAATATGCTTCTTCTCCCACAATCTCACCATGCCGTTCTCTCCATTAAATTACAAATGGGAGGCATACATACCATAGCCGAACAACAACTTGTCAAACCCAAGGGCTGAATAGAGAATCAATCTCAGGTTTCTCAATTGCATGGGTACTGAACCCTAAATCCACCGCAAACAAAGAATTTAAAACTGGAAGGTTTCCTGAAAGAAACTGACATAGTAAGGGAGGTGAGTGGGCATCGCAACCTGAGTGAAAATAGGACAAGAGCGCATCCATCTCATGCTCCCTCCAAAGCCCATCATCTTGTGGGAATCTCACAACCCTGTCAAAAACAGCAATACCAAACTCAACACCTTCTTCCCCTCACATTGCTAAGCAAAAGGTGTGTTATACCATACAACTTTGGTTTATCTGCCATTTTCTTTTTGAAGCCTTGCTCTTGATGGCATGCACCTCAGTCATTGTTGCTTGAAAGCTATACACATAATAACTTATAGTTTAGAAAACTCCATAGTCTAGGAAGCAGGAAAAAGGACAACAGAGTTTCAAAACTCCACAGACTAGGAAGAGCTGAAAAACCTGATACAATATAATCCTCAGGCACTGGAAACCATAACATCACATAAAGCAGCAAGAAGAAGGTCGCCAATCCAAAACCATCGGGTATCATCACAAAAAACCATTTGTTTTCACAAATATCACCTGATTCAGTAAAGCTGCAGCCTACAGATCCTGAGCTCATTCATCATCATCATCCTAGTAAGAGGAAAATTACACATACTGAACCCAAAAAGTCTGAAAGAAGGACTCCTACCAGGTCTTAAGAAGAAGAATTTCTTGCCTTTCGTTCTCTGTCGTTGCAGCAGCAGCAGTTGTGGTTCACAGGACGTTGTTGTTCAGTTCACATGAATGTCTAGATCATATGTACAGATTTCTGCATACACACGACATAAAAAAAATGGCTTCAGCTCTCTCATCTTCAATTCTCGTTCTCCTCCAAATTCTTTCTCGCCCCCGCATGAAAAGCAAGACCTCAAAAAACAAACAAAACACAACACAACAGAACGCTTTGCAGCACAAGAATGACATGCCTCCTCCTCCTCCTCCTCCTCCTCCGTTAGATTTGACAACACCACAATCAACGCAAGAGAAACAAAACCTAAAACTCTCCTTACCGAACCCTAGCAGGGGCCATCTCTCTCTCTTTCTCTCCCCTTGTTCATCACCAGGATCTCAAATTCGACTCAAAATTGAACATGGAAAACAACAGCCGCAGAAGAACAAGAACAGAAACACAAAAAAGATGAAAAAGATGCGCGCTTACTGTCGCCCCCTTGCTGGCCCGCCCGCGGGAGAGGACGGAAGAGAAGAGACGAAATTGTGCAGCAGGTCGCCGAGCTTTTGCGTGGCACAAGTACCTGAGGAATTGTGCAAAGGAACCGATGAGACACACACAGAGAGACAGAGAGAGGAGTCCGGAAGGCAGGAAAGCGGATTAAAGGTTAAATAGAGAAGAGAGGAGGCAAAAGAGGGGCGAAGAAGCGAAACAAGGGGTGTGTGTGTGACACTGTGGCCTTTGCCATTTACATTAAGAAGTATGTTAAGGCAAAAGAAGAATTATGGAAACTCAAATATTTCACCATGAAAAAATATAATCTTCCCAAAACAATCCTCTTAAAAGAAACCAAAATCCTTTAAGATATTATTATAACTCTATAATAACTAATCTCAAGTTCCAACACAAAGCCCAAATATCATGGTTCAAAAAAAATCCTCATACAAAAATAGACCTATTATTATTATTTATTACCTAGGGGCCAAAATCACTTAAGCTACTATACTCTATAATGAACCGAACACAATATCCTTCTTGCCTTCGTAGTCAAGGCCAATAAATACATTAGTGAAAAATATTTTGCATTGGAAATTCTAGTGGTCCCTTTATCCCAAAACTTTTTGTTTTGGGCTTATTTTTTCCCCTTTTTAAATTGGAGTGAAAAGGTGAGAATCCAAGGGGGGTATTAAAGAACCTCTTGTTCCCTTTTCTTTCTTTTTTTTCTCTACCCAACCCGACCTGACCTTGACACATACCCTAATAGTATAGGGGCAGCTTCACCACTTGTCTGTCAATTAAATAATTAATTAATTTTGAAGATTTTCATTTTGGAAAATATGAATTTTATGTCAAAAAAATTCCCTATTTTCCATCCAAATTTTTTTATTCTTTTGAAAATTATTTTTTTGGAAATTCCAAACATTTCAACAAAAATAGTATAATTAGTGTGGGAGCTGCCCAAGGTAGGCTATTACAGTAGTTTTTGTTGGCACTGCCTTTGATTGTAGAGTATAGTAAGGGCCCAGGGACTTCGGCCCTAGTTTATAGGTTTGATGATTTTTTGGAGTTTAGTTTTAAATGTTATTCATTCATCCTCTTGGCTGTGGGTTTAGGGGTGAAGCCCATTTCTTTCTCTGGAAAAAAAAAACACAGTTTGTGAAGAAAATTAATTTTTTAAAAAAATTGAAAATTTCTTTGAATTTTTTTGGGAAAAAAATCGTGACGTGAGGCACACGCTAGTATGTGAAGAGCAGAAAAAAAACTGAAAAACAATTTTATTTCTATTTTTTCAACAAAAGCATTTTTACAAAAAAACACAGATGTGAAAAACATTTAACATGACATCATGTGACGTCATGATGTGAATACGCATGTCGCGACGTGAACAAAAAAATTGAAAAAAAACATTTGAAAGAAAAAAATTTTGAATTTCTTTTTTGTAAACGTGACATCATGTGATGTCATGAGAACAAAAGAATTTTGAATGTTATCAAGGTGACGTTACCCAAGTGATGCAATGTCCATGCCATGGAATGTTATCAAGGTGACATTACATTCTAGCTCACATTACCCAAGCGATGCAATGTCCATGCCATGGAATGTTATCAAGGTGACATTGCATTCTAGCTCACATTACCCAAGCGATGCAATGTCCATGCCATGGAATGTTGTCAAGGTGACATTACCCACCGAATGCAATGTCCATGCTATGGAATGTGGTCAAGGTGGCAATATTCCAGGTGACATTACCCACGTGATACAATGTCCTTTTGAAAAGGAGTTCTAGGGAACCCATCCCTAGAACTCCTTTTCACACTAATGACCACCCAACAACCCTCACTTGACCAATGCAATCACTCCATGTGTACACTGCACGTCGTTAAAACCATAACACCTAGGCTATTAGTAGGTACCATAGGTACCTATATTTCGGTAGTAGTAGCATGGATGATATTTTAAAAGTTAAGTATATCCATTTTTGTAATGTCGATGGGAGCTTTTCATCCCTAACCGCATTTGTACGAAACTCCCTCAGAAAGGACACAAAAATTAAAAAAGCCTTTTTCTCACCCTAAAAGTTTAACAAGATGAAATCTTCAGGAAGGGGCCACAAAAAAGGTAGATGCAATAAAAAACCATTAAATTTTTTTTTACTTAATTTTTTGATTAAAAAACTTTTGTGTTAAAATTTCCCAAAAAAAAGAAAAAATAGTCAAATGTACATTAGAAAAACAAAAAAAAAAAATCCAAAAATTTCCCTCAAAAAATCAAGGGATGCAAATAGATCAAATAGTTGGTCATTTTGACATTTCAAAAAGATAATTCCTAAAAACTTCAACATTTCCAAAAGTAATTTAATTATCATCAGACCTGAAAAGGTATTACAATATATATTAATTTGGGTTGCATATATTATGCACTTAAGACCAATGATGATGAATTCACACAAGGTTGGAAAATTAATATAGTTTCATTTGTTCCTTCGATCTTGTAATGTTAAAACAAAAGTCCATAATCATATAAATGCTTTGTGACATCTAATTTTGCCTATTGGAAATATTTTTAAAAATTATTTACCCATTACATCAATAACACATTGAAAGGTGATGATACCAAAAGACAAAAATATATTGAAAAAATTTGGGCATGAAATTGTCAAATTAGAGACCATACAATAGATTATACAAAAATTATCCCTTATACTAGTTCCAATATTTTGACATTATAATGTGGTAATGCTCTAAAAATCTTTAGAAAAGAAAACATTAGAATGATGTATGGAATTTCTCACAATTTAGTAAAATGTTCAATTCTTCAGTTTTGAAGTTTTTAATAAGTGTTTTCATTTTTGTAATGTTTAGGTAAAAATTCTAGGCAAGTATTTATAAAGTTGGGAGTTGCATGTTTGGTATAATAAATGTTCAAATGTATTTTTAAAATGCTAGCTCATTTCTATGGTAACTATTTTATTCTATGCATGATTATTTTACTATTGCATATTATATAAATTTCCTACAAATTCATTACATATGAATTAAAATCTTTTCAATCTTTCTCTCATTATTACATCTTCTAACCAAAACCAAATCCCTAAAAAGCTTTGACATCAAACCAAAGTCCATTCACTAATTGTTGGTGGTATAACATATTTTGATTTTTAATTTCAAAAGTTAATAATTCTTATAAATTTATGAATGTTTCATATTAATTAATTGCATTATGTACATATTGAAGTCTATAACCTCAAAATGAGTCCCATTTAATAATTTCAATATGTACAAAACAATGTGACAATTAGAATCACACCTACATAATAGAAAAGTGCAATGTGTTAGTTCCAAATTGGTCCACCTTACCATGCATCCACTTGATAGCTATGTGGATTTGTGCCATTTTCATTAGATGGCTTGATGAGATGATAAATCGCGTTGCTCCAATGAAACTTTGACTCATCAAGCTGGTTGTTGAAATTATTGACTACAACACATCATTTCGTAATAAGCTATTGATGGAATCTAATATTCGCTAGTAACTAATGTTCTTAATCTTGTTGTTAAATCAATAGATTATGTTTTTAAATTTGATTTGATACCAAAATCCTTTCCTCCCAATTTGCTTCTATCAATTTAGTCATTTTTAAAAATATTTATTGACACAACTTACCAATTTGGATAAGTCTTTAGTTTATTAAACTTGATATTTCAAGTTACAAGGTTCAAATTGTATGCCAAATTTAAACTTGAACTTCTTGCTCTCCATTTCCATCATGAATTTACTCACTTTGAAGTTTTGTTTTAAAAAGATATAATGGTTATTATTTAAACTTTAGTGACTTCTCTTTTTAACTTTAAAGGTCCAAACACTTTGTACTAGGAGAATTATGGTAGTTTTATTGCATTGAATTAAATAAAAAGATGCTCTCAAGTTATCCAATTGGTATTGTTTTTGTTTAGTTTTTAAATACTTAAGTTAGTCTCTTTTCAATAGCAAGAGTAATTCGTCCCTAATGGTTTAGTTAGTAAATTCACTTTTGTTAGGACTAGATGTTGGAACATATGTAGCTATGACATCTCCTACTTGATTCCTTTTTTGGATATAATGATGATTTATTTTCATTTGCTTTGTTTTAGCATGGATGATTAGGTTCTTCATTAATTTTGATTATCACATAATAGTTCAATAAGTGCTCCATTGCTCATTTCCAATCATTCAACAATTAACTTATCCATGAAATGTTTTTTGTGATGTCTCTCCCATTGTTTTTGTATTTAATTTCAATGGTTGTTCAAAAATTATAGTGGATTGAAGACGACTTGATTAGTCCATCGAACAATTTTTAAACTTTAATAAAATTCCCAAGGCATTTCTTCAGGTTTCAATTTTTTGCCCAATCGACGTTTGTGCATGTTGTTAACATTGATCTTATTCTATCGTAAGGATAGAATAATCCATGATCTTTTGTACCTTTACAACAATTCATGAACACCCTTTTATTAGTTGCCATGTGTGATTCTCGATGTTCCTTCATGAATCATGATGCGATATTTATTGCAAAAGATATGTTGAACAATGTATTATTAATATAGAAAAGAAATCTCACCACTAATCGATATTCTTGATTATTTGTTAGATGATTTTTCATGTGAATAGTTAGATGCAATTTTTTTGTCCATTGCTCTAGTGGTTAGATCTGTGTTTGAGATCCTAAAATCTTTGAGTAGCTTTCAAATGTATCTTCATTGATAAAGATAATGTTATTTGTAGTGTAATTTATCTGACTTTCGAAATATAGACTAGCATCACCTAAGTAACTCATTTCAAAAAAAAATCTAAATTCCTCTCGCACCCATTGGATCTTCTTTTCATCATCATTTAATAATGAGTAAATCATCAATGTAAAGCAAAATTAGGATGTAGCCCAAAGTCATGTTGGTTTATGATCAACCTAAATAAAAAATTAATAACTTTTTTGCAAGGGTATTTTTTTCACCCCAATGATGATTGAAATTTACTCACCACATAATTTTGGGGGACAAGGATGATTAACAAGACTAGGTGTAACCATAAAAGAGAGGGACCCTATACATCCGCACTGGATGATCGAGCCCCTGATGCGGACCCAAGCGATCTTGATCTACTCATTCAAACTCAGACCTCCTAAACCAGGATGAACTCCAAACCGAAATTGCTGATCCTTTCAACTACATTCGAAAGGTCAGTTCCTCATCACAACACACCACTGCAAAAACAAATATTCACGCAACTGAAACACACAGAGCTCATCTGCGAAACGTTTCTTGTTTTAAATTGCAAAATATGTACATTTCGAGAGCACAAGCTCTCTCTGAAACCTTCTCCCAAAACCCTCACACTCCTCTGATCTCCTCTGCATTCTACTCTTTCCCAAAAATGAGTTTTGCAGCAAAAGCCACTCACTCCGAATACCAGACGCAGCGGAAAAAAAACAAAACTGGTAACCGGTGGAACTCTCTCTACTACAGCTCAAACATATTCCTGGTTCTCCTCCTCTTTCCGCTAGCTATCTTCAAAAACAACCACCCCCCAACTCTCTCACTGCCCTCGCATTTCTCCTCTTTTGCTCCTGTTGGCTTCTCCTGCAAGCTTCCGTTCCCACTCCCTGTCCTTCCGTTCCTCCTCACCGACCCAGCCATCATTTCTTGTCGTCCTCCTTAAACCAACTCCATCAGTTTTAATGCAGATGCGCCGCCATTCCTACACACACCAAGAACAAAAACTCCATGCATGCCCATGCAGGATTAAAAAGCGCCGAAAACCAAAAACGGCCGTCATTTAAAGAACTAGAACGAACATCCGACGTTCACATTGAAACAGATCCACTTGTTTTTATGTGACATAGGGTTTTAGTCCATGTGGAAATTGAAATTTAGCCGCAACAAAAAAAAATAAAAATCCAACTTGTCAAGATGAAGCAATTAAATTTCGGTCACCATTTTGACGATCAAGATTTTTTTTTTTAATTCAGAAAAGTTTTTATGATTGAAATTTGGTCACTATATGGACCAAGGTGTCTGTAGGGATTACGAATAGGTCCATCAATACCCTAGTTGTAGTCCAAGAATGACTTAATTGTAAAAAATATTTAAAAAAAATGTGATTAAATTTTGGTTGCAATTCTGACATTCAATTTTTTTTTTTTCAAAGTTTATATGTTTTTTTTTGTGATTGAAATTTGATTGCACCATGTTCAATTAGGATAAAAAAATTAGAATTTAAAATTTGGAATTTTTTTTTGATTATATAAAAATGGTGACCAAAATTTAATCATCACATCTCAATGGTCAAGATTAATTAAGATGGTGACAAATACTAAATCACCACATGTCAACAATTAGAATTTTTTTTGTTGGGACTAGATTTAGGTTGTTGTTGGAAAACAACCAGGGTGGACCAAGTCCATTTCAATCCATAAGGAAACAATTAATCGGAAATTTTTAAAATTAAATAAAATTGACAATGGCAACTGAAATTGAATTGCCACATTTTAATGGTCAAGGTCTTTTTTAATCTTTTTTAATTTTCTGATTGAAATTTGATTATTAATTAAATAATAAAGAAGAATAAAACTTACCTACATAATGAAAAATTATATATATATATATATATAATTATCATTGTGGGAGTGTCTAGTCAATGTCACATGGTTGGCTTGATAAATTGATGTGTCTATCATGACATTAATGTGACCATTGATGTCAAAATGACATGTCATGTCATTTTAAAGAACTCTACATCTTGTTCATGGTATAAGTTAAATTCTTGTGAAACATACCCACCTTCACAATCACACCAAATGTTTCAATTTTCTTCTTGTTTCATTTTTAACCTCTTCTTGGAAATGTTTAAACTTACTGAATATCTCAAAAGATTTTTTAATTAATGAGATAAACCTAGTTTTTTTTTATATAGAAGTCATCAATAAAAGTTAGAAACTATGAGTAATTGTTGAGAGATTTCACTAGAAATGAACCACAAACATTCAAATTCTGCTTCAAAAGCTTCCTTTTTAATGCTTACTTTACTTGGGAAAACTTTTTTGAGATTGTTTTAGTATCAAACCATCATTGCATACTTTTAAATGTCATGTTAGCTCTGGACGTCCTAGTGCTTGTCCATCATAACCATATTGTTATAGTGTTGGATAATTCAAATGCCCAAATTGTTGATGCCATGTAGATATGAATCATCTTGATTTTCAACTACAATTATTGATGCAAATGTTGATTTTAAGCAATTCTTTTTCTTACATGTCTAATCTATTGGTATGCTATTTCCTTTTCTCACAAGATGCTATACCTATAATTATTAACTTTTCTTGAATTTAAAAAAAAGAACCTACCACGTCTTCCTTCCGAATACTAGAATGTAACCTTCATTTAAAAATTGCTTGACTAATAACAAGATCTTGATAAGACTAGGTACATAGACAACTATAATTTTTACTTCCCCCTTTTGTAACCAGTGATATGGAACTTTTTCCCTTCACTTCACATGATTTCCTCTTCTTTTGGCCTTGACTTTAGACTTACCCATGTCAATGAACAACTCTCCTTGGGTGTAGTCACATTAACATGAGGAGCAAAAATAGTTGTAGTGCTTTTATGCATTATAAAGAATCCTATTTTGGGGGAGATCTTTAAATATATGTTAACATAATAGTGCATTGCAGCATTTTGTTGAATCAAATTTGATTTTTTTCAACTTTCAAATGAAATATTCAAGGATATTTTAGAATGAGCAATCACCCAAGCAAGCAAACCTAGCTTAAGCTAGAGTTATCTTGTTTGCACCCACTTTCTTTCTCTCACCAATGACATGGTGAATAATACTTGAATTAAAATACCAATTTTTTTACTCATTGGTCTTACTACTTTTCGTGGTAGCTAAAGATACCTTAAAGATCTTTGTAATTAAATATATATTTGAACCTTTACATTTAGTTTTTACATCTTTTCTATTGTCATTCACTACCTCCGTCTTTAGGTTTGAACTCATTTTCCCTTTGGGCTTCATTTTTTTGTGTAGATACTTTTGCACAAAGTGTTCTTCTTTGCCATCAACATATAGCATTTTACCTATCATAGAGAGCATTCTACCTATCATAAAGAGTTATGCTTTGTTGAACAGGTCCCTTTTTTAACAAGAACTTTGTGGAGCACATTAACGAAGCATGTTTTGAAATCATGAGAAAAATGGGAGTGTGTCCTAGCTACTGAAAGAATTCTAGTGTCATACACTATTTGAAGGTGTACTCTTCGTTGGCACATCCCATATGTTTGAGATGTGCATGTCAACAATTGCCCCTCACATCAGGAGATATGAAAATGAGACATGGATGGATTATACAGAGGTAAAGAACCAAAGAAGTGGTTTAGAAGAGGAAAAAACTTGGGGACGTGAATGGTGATCAGATTCTGCACAACATCGGAAATGAAATACACGTGTGTTGTAAAATCACAAGCTCAAGTTTATAATAATCACTGCAAACAATCTCACATGATCAAGTTCCAAAATGTCTTGCACCTTTCTACACAGTCAATGCACTGTTTAAGATCTTCTTCGACCGAAGTATACACATTAGTGCACTTGTGAACTCAGAGGTGGATCCACCTATACACTGGATTTGATGTGGATTTTGCACCTTGGATTTGAACATTTTGGGTTTTTTTCTATCCAAGTGAAGAGGTGAAATATGCAATTGTCAAGTGTCTTGATAGAAAAAAAAGTTATGTATCAAATTCACTCTTCAAGCAAAAGGTGACTGTGCAGCAGTAGTGTTCACACTTTTAGTACAGAAATTTATCACTTAGAGGTTTGGAACACTTTCCTTGCATTTGAAAGCAATTCCACTAGCTTCCGAGACTTTTTATGACTAGTGATACGGCCTTGTTGGTTGAGAAGCTCGTGCAAGCGTTGACGGTCATCTTGCACATCCGGATGCATTGTACCCAGCTTCTCCTCCTTCACCTCCAACATCTCCTCCAACAAGGTGATGGCATCCTCTATCCTAATGACCAAATCCAATCTCCAATTAGTACAATTTAGCAAAATACAACACAAAGGTTCAAGATAGGGAGTCTATGGTGGATGTAAAAGTACCTCCCAAGAGCATCATATGTGCCAGCAAGATTATTGCATACATCAAGTGTATCCAGATGGTCAGCTCCAGATGTTTGTTCAAAAACATCCTTGGCTTCCTCAAACACAGCCGCTGCCTGCTTAATGTCACCCAGCTCCACCAAAGTTAGCCCTATTTGGTTCAAAATCATGCCAAACAGTGCAGTTGTCTTCCCTATTCCATCCTTGATCTTCCCAGCTGCACTTCTAAGTGCGTCCAAAGCAAGCTCAAAGTCTTCCATCATGTAGTGGAGGATCCCTATTTGAGCTTCGATTCCAGACACTGCAATTTGTGAACCTGTGATTTCATCAAAAGCAAAAATTGTCAATTGTCTCTATTTTTCAGGAGTTGGGATAATTGCTGTCTCATTTCAATAACAAATGAAAATATTCATTCCAAATGACAACTGCAGGATGTCACCTGGTGATTTGTCAAGGATATTGAAAGCCCGTTGCAGGAGGAAAAGGGCAGTCTCTTTCTCATTCAATTGCTCAAGAATGGCAGCAATGTCAGCCAGCCCGTGAGCAACATCTCCAGGGGCATGTCCAGCTGCCTGTTTTCCATAGATGCGGAGTGCAGCTTCACAATAGGATTTTGCCTCACCAGGTTTGTTAGTCCTCAGGTGGAACTCTGCTAAGTTCACAAACGCTGATGCAACAAGACTGTGATTGTCACCTTTCAAGTTCTTGAAGTCCATAAGGACCTTCTCGTAGCAAAGAAGTGCTTCACCATCACGACCAAGTGCAAGCAAACAATCTCCGATGCTTGAGTTTGTTGTTGCCACATCAACCTAGGTAGTATACACAAAAAGCATTACACAAGCACATACAAATCAGTTTGACCATAAATGAAGAAATGAAAGCAGAGCAAGAATTACACAACCTGTGAATCAGGATCACATTTGATTCCAGGTGAAAGATCACAGTAACAAACTTGTCCAAAGAAGTGATCTCTGTGGAGCCATCATTGGACATGAGCAACAAGTTTTTACCTCCTCAGCATGTTCAACAAAGATGGAATTGGCATACACCAAACTGTCCAAAGCCTTGCCATGGTCTCCTTCTGCAGAATGGATGGTGGCAAGAAGCTTGCGGTCTCGAGCTTCCTCCAATGATCCAGAGTCGCAGTGGTTTGTATGGATCAGTAAAGCATGCCCACACATCTTCTTGGCATCTACAAACTCCATTGCCTGCAAGGTACCACCACAATAATGATCCAGAACTGTTCAACATCTGTTTCAAGACAATTTGCAGGAGAACTTGTACAGTGGAAGAAAACAGAAGCGAAAGGAAAAACAAGGAAGAAGAAGAAGAAGAACCAGAACAACAAGAACAAGAAGATGATGAGAAACAGAAACCTGTAAGTGTGCTTCTGCAATGTAGTTACAAGTTTCTGCCACACTAAGATCGAATTCTCCAACAACTGATTTCTGGACGTGCAGCGCAGCATGGTACGATTGTAACGCAGGTCCTTGTTTGCCTGCTAGATTCAAGGTATCACCGAGCTGCATATGGCCAGCAAAGATGGCCAAAGCATGCTCCTCGCCTTGAGTTATATCAGGAATGGTGAGAGAGCGCTCAAGAACACTCACAGCATCTTCATACTGCCCAAGCTGGCAATGCAAAGCAGCTAGTACATGAAGGCTGATGACCAGATTCAAACTGGAGGACTCTCCATCATCATGATGAGCTTCTTTGCCCTCGTAGTATTTCACAGCACGAATGCAATACTCCAGTCCTTTCACTGGGTTCTCTCCAGAGGCATGAGCTTTGGCGATCTTAATGAGGTAAGGACCCACATTGCTGTCTATGGCTGGTCCTTCATCCTTCATGTAAGCATCTAGAAATGCAATGGGGATTGACTTGTGAGTGCCAACTTCTGCACTACTGAGAGCAGCAAGACAGTGGCTGTTGCTGCTGCTGCTGTTGAGAGTGGAATCGGTTGCAACGTTCCTGTGTAAGATTCCCCCCTGCCTTTTCTTCTTTACCAAAATGTCTTTCAATGCAGCTGGGGTTTGGAGAGTAGTCCTTTGATCGTAATCTTCTTCATCGTTTGGAGCTTTGAACCCGGCGTGGGAAGCAATTTTCTTCTCATCGTAAGTCTTTGAGCACATACCTCTTGCAACAGCAGATGATATCTCGTGAACATCATCATGGGATTCTTCTTCTTCTTCAAGTCCCAGCCTCAATTCCTCGACTTTGTCATTCACCATTGTTCCATTCTGAAACACCACCACGATGTTGTCGTCAAGACTAGAAGTCTTGTCATGATGAGCTTGTCCAATTTCGCCATCGATGTCCTGTTGGAGAAAATCTTGAGAAGATTTCTCATTCGCAAGTACTTTCGACCCCGTGGGCTTTGTCTTCTTCTCATGGGACATCGACGACGCCTTCTTGGGCAAATCTTTTGGTGGCGACAATCTTGGAGAGATCTTGGAAGACGATTTCTTGAACGATCTCCATGGTGACTTCTTCGCTACTAGTGTTGTTGTAGTTTTGGGATGAACTTGTGCAACCTGTACTTGATCGGTGGTGGTGGTGAGTACACCACCACTGCCAATGTCTGCTGTCACCACACTAGACCAGAGTGATGAAGGCTTGCACCGAGTCTCAGATGGCCACCGAGTTGTCCCCGCATCCATCACCGCATCTGGCATTGCCTCAAAACTCGTGGACGAGTGGGGAGGCATCTGGACCCAAAAAACTCACAATCCACCTGAGAGAGAGAGAAAGAGAGAGATCCGTCAACCTGACCTTGCAACCTGATCTTGCAAGAAGCAAACCAACGACACACAAAACAAAACCCCAAATGGCACTAAAAAACTTGCAAATGCTGCAAGATCACAGGTTGTAAGACAGCTCTAAACTTCTCCTTCACCAAAGATTCAAAAAAAATCTTTTCCTATAACCTTGATAGCAGCAACACTGAAGCAAAACTACGACAAAAGAATTCGATTTTCGAATTTTGTCCCTACAACCCCCATAAGAGCAACACTGAAGCAAAACTAATAAACCCAGAAAAAAGACGAGAATTGGAGTTGTTGATCAGGCTGTTTTTGAAAGAAAGGAGGAGAAAGAACAGCAATTGCTGAATTTTAGATCTTCAGCAGTTGGGGAAAAACAGGGAGGACAAAGAATTGGTTTATGCTGAATTTTGATCAGCAGTTTGAGAAGGACAAAAGAACAGACACGGTTTTTGATCAGCAGCAGTTTGTGCAAGAAGAAGCTAAGAATGTAGTAGGCATGGTTGGAGAGAGAGAGAGAGAGAGAGAGAGAGAGAGAACGAGGATATTATGAGAAGAACTAGGGGTGTGTCAGTGCTCTTCAGAGAGATTCAATGATTGTGTAGGAAGACCTTCAACAATGACAGAGGATATATATCCTTACAACTAAGCAGAGATGGGCACTGAGAAATATTTTATATGGCTGCTGCCTTGGCTAGTTTGCTCACTCTCTCAAACTTCAAACAAAAAGGAATTTTCAGCTGGAGAAAAGGAATAGTTCCTAACTAGACTTTTTACTTCTTCAATTGAGCATCATTCATTTGGCTTATTTGGATCTCCAGGAGTAAATGAAAAAGGTTCTCTAAATCCATTAGGAAAAAACTTAGCAATAGATTACAAAGTGCATCCTCTCTTTAGTGTTGTACACTTGCAATGTCCTCCATGTTCTCAAAGTGTTTGTTTCTTTTTCATACTAACTTAAAGTTTGGCAGGATTTCATAGTCTGTAGATTGTTCCAAATTTGAGAGGTTATTACCAAAAAGCAAAGCAGCAGAAACAAAAAGGGAGGATGAAAGTGGGAGGTTGTTTTTAACTTCTTTTTCTCACTTGTGTGTATCAGCAGAACACCAGTGTCAGTAGGTTCCAAATTTCAGATCTTGGTTGCTGCCAAAAAGGGAATCAGCAAAAAAAAGGAAGAGATGGTAGTACAGTTCTTCCCTGACTAGGTACTAGAGAGGTCAAGAAAGTGATGCGCCAACACTGTCATTGCTGTTGTTGATAGATGGCACATAATGCAACAATCATAGCATCTGTGGGGCCTCTCAAATGCAAATTTGCAATTTGTAAAATGAAGTTCCAAGACCTTTAATTCCGTGCACACTCAACTCCATGGATTTTCCTGGAATCTTTGAACAGCAATAGTCTGGAAGCAGAATAGGCTACTTCGAGGGCCAGGCATAAACTACAAGACCTGAGAAGTGTCCTCTATTATGTGGGTATTTATCATGTTGTGCCGTTCTTTGATAATAACTCATGCACTGGTTTCTTTTAATTTTTAGAAATAAAAGAACCTCCAATTCTTGGTTTTTGAATATTTTCAAAGAACCGAGTTTTTTCATGAAAGAACCAGCAAAGAACTGGTGGTTTAGGGTACATTCCTTGACATGGTTCTTTGATTTTTTACGACCTTGGTTAAGGGTCCAAATTGGTCCAATGATTCTTGAGAACTGCTGGACAAGGGCCCCCAGCAGTTTGGTTTTTTTTCTGGGAATCACCCAATAGTGGTATATTTTACGTGCTGGTAGAGCAGAAAAACCTCACTGAAAATTCCAGGTTGAATATTTTTTACCATGTTTTGATCAGAAATCTCATTGAGTCAATATGGGGTCCAATAGATTGCTTTCAGCGTGCTCTACAAATGTGAAAATACATTGCCAACCTGATAATCAAGTCAAGGTCATGCAAGTGCTCATAGGTCTTTGGAGGATGATTGCAAGTTTGATGTTATTGTGTGTACTTTCCTCGATATTGTCTATCCTTGTGCACACATTAGGGATTTACAGATGCCAGTTGAACGGAAGATAGTAGATACAAGTTACAACCAGAAGCTCAAACTGTCACACACACTCAAGACATAAGACAATTCTTGAACTCTTACTAAAGTCGATCTATCGTCTGATACAGGAATGAACGTGGCAAATTCAGTGAGGCTAATGAATTTCCCATTTTTAATCCTATGACTCAGTCAGAACTTGAACCGAATCAAGGGTGTTAATGCTTGCATTTGGTCTACCATTTCATCTTACCATTTCATCTTACCCATTGATGGTTTCAGATCTGCCTGGTTGTTGGCAATCTTTTTTGATAGACAAGTTTTTCATTCGGAAAATTGAAGTGGAGTGAATTTCTGTTCTTCAGTTCTGTTGAGAAACAACCAAAAGTGTTGCCAAGTTAAATTAGTAAATGATAACTGACAGATCTCTTCTGACAATTGAACATGAAAGTTGAGAATGACATGAAAATTTGAAAGTCTGCCCAATTGTACTATGAGTTGACCTCCAAAATATGCCAGGCATATAGGGGTCAAGCTGGGATAGAAATGGATGGCACCAAAGGGGTGGATGCAGCAGGGAAGGGGTGATTAAACAAGGAGGCTATACAACCTTTAGAAGGAAACCGACCCATAATCTTTACAAGTGCCACATTTTGAATGGTGACTTTGTATAAAAAACACTATGACATCTCACAGTGATTTTTTATTCCAAGTTCAACGATCCATTGAACATTTGACACCAATTGAGTGCAAGCTGACTGTGTTGTACTTACACTTTGGAATTTTAACTGCAATGTTATGTAATGGGTGGAGAGCTGCATGTTTAGCAGGGATGTTGTCTATGAAGCTATGGAAATAGGTGGCCCAAGCTTTGTTTGCCCCAGCAAAATGATCACTACCAACAACTGAGGATTTGGTGGAGCATTGGTCCCACACCCCTCCCTTATTGCCAGAATGTTGGTCTTTGTCATTGGTGACCTCTTTTTTTTTTCATCAGTGTTCCATCATATACTCCTCATCTTTTCCAGTTAGATTGCTTCTTGGATTTTAGTTTCAAGGGATGATGATGCCATGCCTCAAAACACTGTGTGCACATTCCTGTATGCCTGCGAGCGTGGTCATCCTCCTGCACTCATTAGACCCAATATTCAACAAGTCATTGCAACCCCTTCCCCAGTTTGCTATCTCTACAGCAGCAACTGTAGATGTGCTGTGCTCTCTAGTGTTTCTTGCCAGAGAAGCAAATGTCTGTCTTAGTGGCACTCATATCTATCTCCAATGAAAAAAATTCCTTCACACTTTTATTGAAGAATTTGCTTTTCCACACTCATACATATACGTGATATGGCATGTGCCAAAAAGAATCTGCAACTCACATGCGAACCAATTTCTTTCCTCTAAAACAAGTTCATCTATGATGACATTGTAAGAACAGTACACCAAAAACAAAATAACACCCAAAATTATGTTTGACCCAAATATCCAAGAAACATTATCACAAAGTCCTTTGCAGGGTCCATGGTGAGATGTTATTTGAAAATCCAATGTTTTTTTTATTCAACTCAAATGGCAATGAAGGTGATTTTTTTTTTTGTTTCCCTCCAATTTTGTGTAGGAATAAGAGCCTGTGCAAGGCAAGCCCGATTTTAGTAATCCCTTTAGCTGAGGGTGTTGTACATGGTGTCAAAATTGATGCATCGTTTTTATTTCTTACCATGATACCAGACCAGTATATGCTAGGTGTCATTGTAACAAAATAAAACAAAAGAAACGTGACACTCAGTTATGGTGTCTAAAGTGTCCTCAATTTACACCGTCACAAAGTGCAGAGGTTTTTTTAATGTGATGTGTGTACACTGGCAATCATCTACTACAGAAACAAACATTAATGGGGATGATCCCATTAGCCAAGGGTTGGGATTTCTATTGGCATTCAAGGCTTAAATTGTGGTGAAAGGTTGACTCAATTCTTGTTAACATTTCAGGTAAGAACAGTGAACGCTTCTTTAATAAAGTTGCAAGATGTTTTCAGCAATTACATAGAGTTAACCCTAAACCCTAGAATCACTCACCCCACACCTTACACAAAGAGTTTTAGGACAATCGTTTAAAGGGGTTGTAAGTATTCTGTGTTTGGTCTTGAATCTCTAAAGCATTATTCAGACCTGGTGTGATGATTCACAGTGCTACACAGCTTAACATTTAGATAAGATCATAAAAATTATATATCTAGGTTAAAGTTAGAAAGAAACCTAAAATGTTAGTTAACAATTTTGGTGTCCATTTATATCTAGGTTAATGTTTTAAGATATCAAAAGGTAAAGCAATTTCTTTTCGTTGTGTTGGATTCACACCATTGTGATGAATGTTAATGATTAGTGACCATAATCAAGATTGATTCATTGTGCCATGAAACATTGAGTGAAAAGATCATTTTGAGCTTTTTATATAACATTAAGGAAAACCCTCACGCCTTAAGCTTTTGGATAACCTTGAATGTTATTTATTACAAATGTTAATAGTTAATACCACTGGCCAAAATGGATGCCACATCGTTTGCAATGCTACCTAACACTACATATGCAAATGCACCCACAAAATCAAAAAAATCTAACATCATATTCCCTTCACTTAGCACTACATGTGAGTGATGCTTAAAACTATTTTTTCTAGGTAACATGTTGATGTTGGACACAGGTGTGGAGCTGCAACTAGGATTAAGTTACCTAATCCCTCGGTTAACCAATGAAGGAGAGAACATTGGAAGTTGATTAAAGCACCAAAACAATTGACACCTCTCAACACCCCTTCATACTAGCACCTCCCAAATCACATACATAGAAAACAATGAAACTCAGTATTTCCCTTTTGAAGATTCCCCTGCAATGCTTTTACTTGAGACAGGAGGGTGTATATTGAGTATCAAAGTCATAATTTTGGCACACAATGTGCCAATCATTATTTGGAGTTTGGAAAATTCTAGAAAATAAACATATGCTACTGCTCCCTTTCCTTCTTGTTTGTCGCATTGGTTAGATCATCTAGCACATTTTGGGTGCAATTTTCCGGGTGGTGCAAGTAGTGTAGGCCACGTCTTGATTCTCTACAAATGGCTTACTCAGAACAAATTGTTGAATATATATGCATACTACCATAGAAGAAATTATTAGGATACAAAGGTCGCATGATTGATTGAATAACAAATAAGTCAAGGAAAAAGCCAGGTTCACATTGGACAATGTTGTTGCCAATTGGGTTGTGGTTGACTTGGAGTTCAGAAAATACTCTGCCATGTGAAAAACTGTTGAAAGTTGATTTGCTAGAAATTGTCCAAAATCTCAATGAATTCACAAACAAAAGACTGGCCTGGCCAAAGTTGTGTGAAGCCAAATGTCCAACATAGTCACATTGGACGAATGTGCAAAAGTTGAATGACTTTTAGAAATTGATTGTCCATATCAAGGCTAGTTGTACATTTGAAAGTTGTGGGTGAATACACCAAGTGAGTCCCCAGACCATTCACTACCTTAATAAGACTTTTGGCAAAATTCCAATACCTAGGGCCAGGCTTCAATTGCCTTTGAGTGTGGGGGTGAACCAGCACCTACAGTGGCACCATCAACAAAACTCAAGAAAATGGGGGTTGCTTCTTAACATTATTTACCTTTACATATCCCCCTCCTGAGACCAAATAAGGGGCCTCCATGTCCAAAGCCAACAATCATCATGGTATTTACAAAAGGCTTCACCCAAAAAGGTGAAGGTACTCACTCATATTGGTTTTTCAGTTGCCTTTGTGGGGGCTTTGGGTGAACCAGCACCCATGCTGGTACCATGATTAAAAAAAACTACCCAAAGCTCCTCTTGGACGCTACTAGGCTATATACATTTGAAATTTCTCACCTCATCACTAAATCAGGGCCTCTGAGACCAAATTTAATATTTCTTGGGTTCAATAAATAGGGTGTTCTTTGCAAGGGGTAATAGCCCAGGCCAAAAATGGTGACGAACTCTTTTGGGAAGACAAATTTCATGCAGCCAATGGGAAGACCCAAGCAAGCACTCAAGTTGCTTTGCTTTTTTTTCCTTTGAAGTTTCAGGGGGGAAGGATTTTTTTTTCATTTTTCCTTGGTTCCCAATGTGTTCCCAATATGTTCCCCAAGTTCTCAATGTGTTCCCAATAGCACCTCGCTTTAATCCCAAATGTTTTGCCCAAAGTCCTCCCCTTCTCACCTATATAGGTGGGCCAAAGGGGGAGGCACTCCAATTTTCCATAGAATCTTCGATTTTTGGGAGCCTCCTATAGTTTCAACTTTTTTTTGTGATGGGCCAATCAGATGACTCATTGCAGAAAAAAAAAGTTAGACTTGCGAGGCACCCCCAACTAATTAATATGAAACAGAATAGATAGTAGGGTTTCTTTGCAAGGGGAATTAGCACAGGCCAAAAATGGTGATGAACTCTTTTGGGAAGACAAATCTCATGCAGCCAATTGGAAGGCCCAAGCATGCACTCAAGGTGCCTTGCTTTTTTCCTTTAAAGTTTCAGGGGGGAAGGATTTTTTTTTCATTTTTCTGCAGTTCACAATGTGTTCCCACTGTGTTCCCTTCAAGTTCCCAATTCTCCCAATGTGTTCCCCAACATTTTATCCATAGCACCTCACTTTTATCCCATGTGTTATGGCAAATTTTTGTCCTCCTTTCACCTATATAGGTGGGCCAAAGGAGAGGAACTCTATAGTTCAAAATAAAACCTTCTATTTTGGGGAGCCTCCATAGTTTTTTTTTTTTTGGGGAGTGATAGGCCAATCAAATTGGGTCGTTAAAAATAAAACAAAAATTGAACTTGGGAGGCACCTCATCTAATTAATAGGAGACCTGAGGTCTCATTGAAAAAGGTAAAGGTACCAAGTGTGGTTGCTGGTTCACTCTGCCCCTCTCTGGAGACAATAAACACCCCTTATGAAGTTTGCTGGTGTAAGTGCAACACCCTGCATGATTCTCTGCATACATGTTGTGCAGGGTGAAAAGACATTGCTTGCTTGTAGCCAGTTTTGAACTCACATCCACCTATCTAAAGGGACTGGATATATCATAACAACAACTAGTTCCATTGGCTTCTTCTGATCAGGTTGGTCTTAGTTTGAAAATATTAGTTTCTTTTCCCTACAGCAGTCCAACCTTATGACAAAATGTGGAGGCCATGCACTGACTCACACCCCCCAAAGTTCATTGGGGGTGTGTTTTAAGTTCCACACTCCTTTGGGGATGGGGGACTCGAAACAACAATATAATTTGTTTGTTGTCAAATACAATTTTGCTTGTTGTCAAACGCAATTTTTGGACAATACAATGTGCTTGTTTTCAAATAGAATTTCTTTTTGTTGTCAAACACAATTTTTTGACAATACAATCTGTTTGTTGTCAAATACAATTTTGCTTGTTGTCAAACACAATTTTTGGACATAACAATTTGCTCGTTTTCAAATAGAATTTCTTTTTGTTGTCAAACGCAAGTTTTTGACAATACAATTTGTTTGTTGTCAAATACAATTTTCCTTGTTGTCAAACACAATTTTTGGACAATACAATTTGCCTGTTTTCAAATAGAAATTCTTTTTGTCGTCAAACACAATTTTTTGACGATATAATTCGTTTGTTGTCAAATACAATTTTGCTTGTCGTCAAACACAATTTTTTGACAATACAATTTGTTTGTTTTCAAATAGAAATTTCTTTTGTCGTGAAACACAATTTTTTGACAACACAATTTGTTTGTTGTCAAATACAATTTTGTTTGTCGTGAAACACAATTTTTTGACAATACAATTTGCTTGTTTTCAAATAGAATTTTTTTTGGTCATCAAACACATTTTTTGACAATGCAATTTACTTGTTGTCAAATACAATTTTGTTTGTCGTCAAACACAATTTTTTGACAATATAATTTGCTTGTTGTCAAATACAATTTTGCTTGTCGTCAAACACAATTTTTTCCAAGCACAAGAACATATTGTGAATTTACAAAAAGGTTCTACTGACAGCATATTCATAAATGCTCATGATTATAACCAATTCGTACATGCAATATAAATGGTCCTAGATATTGATATCATCCATTGATTGGGTTGAACTCTAGCATGGGGGCCTCCCAATCATCCTTTTTTGGGTCCAGTCGAGTAGTAGCACTCCTTCACAACCATCCAGGATTCCTTCTTACTATGAACGAGGTGTTGTGTTGGCCTCATACAAACAACTGCATTGGTGGAGGTCCAAGAGGTAGTAGGCAAAGATAAGACTCATGGACTCATCATATAAATCAAGTTCCGGGGAATCAGGACCCCCTATTGATTGATATCGAGCAAATTCACTTTATGGGTCTAATTTTGGGAATAAGAAGGTCCCCTTTCCTTATGGAATGAAATGATATTAAATGGGCCATAAGACTACCACATGGCATGGGAAGAGCACAAACAAAAAACCACGACATCATCAATGGACTCCACATGGTAAAAGAGTGGCACTTGAGTCTTGTAGGTCAAGCTAAGAGGTAAAGAGAGTATTTATTCGGGACCTTTTTTTTTGGGACAGGAAAGAAAGGAAAGAGCTGGTTCAAGTTTGCATGATGCATTGTGCATTGTCATTTGGTAGCAAGAACTCGGACTGGGGTCTATGGGGGATGCATGTAAACTATACTTACTACCTGATCAGATAAAATGTCATGAGGACTGGTATTCATTACCAATGAGAATTATGGGAATAACTTGTCAATCATGATGCATGGCAGTTCTTGTACATAATTTCTCATTGATGACATCCTTGTTGTGTCCAATGGGCGACAAACACCATCCACGACTCTTGTAAGAAATGGCCATGCAATTAGCAATTTTTGCACATGAGGACCCAAAAGGAAGTTTACTATGTACAAGTCTACAGGTGCTGTAGAGCTCCCTTCTCCACCACGTATACAACAAAACCTGGGATAGGTACTAATTATGCAACCATAATATTGGGGGTCCCAGGTTCAAAAGGTCTTCAAAGCTCTACAAACGTGACCAGCCACAATAATTGAGTAGTTGTTCTTACTTGGGCCATTCTTCTTCATTTTTAGGTTGATTATTATAGGTTGGGATGAAGGTTGATGATGATATGCAATACAAAGAATGAATTGTACTCTCACAGCACTTTTCATCATGGAATTACTGAACTCATAACTCATAGTTAATCGGATCAGATCATGATGGTCCACTACTCATTCTTGTAGACTTTGTAATGAATCCAACTTAGGTCATTAAAATTCACTAGTCGTTTGAAGTATAAGCTCTTTCACTCATTTGTTCCCTTCACGGATTTACATTGATTTTGCAAAAGCCTATTTGTCTTTTGCAAGCTCTTTTTGGCATTGGTTCTCACCATGGATTCACATGTTTTGTTTTGATTAATGTTGAGCCCTCCTATGAGTTCAAATAATAATCTTTTGTGACTTTGTTGGTCACTTTTTTTTATGGTTCTTTCATCCTCTTGGATCAAAGCTAATGGGATCTCAAAATTGTGCAAACTCGAGGTTTTCTTGCATACAATACATGCATGTATTTTGCCTTAATTATTATAGGCCCTACAAGTTTGGAATTGTGGTCCTTTGGTAGTAGGTAGTAAGAGATTGTGCTATTATGGGTGTTGAATGACTTTTTTTGAAGCTCCTCTTTCACACATTTGAAAAGAACCATTGGGAGATATCACAATTGCACATTTAAAGGTACGGTATAGGAACAACCACATATTTCAATATCGGTTCATTGTTAAAATCACATCAACATCACATGTACTTTCCATTTTGTTGGTATAAAGACTATTAGTACAACAGTTGCTTCTGAATGTATCCAGTATCCACATTCATATGCTACGAAGATTTTGTCATAATCTTCGTCAAATGGTAGAATTATTTACATTTTTAGAATTCTATAGAGAGGTGTTTCTGACAGTAATTTCAATTTATTTTTGAAAATAAAGTTATCTATAGAGTCACCTTCTCTTTCACCCCCTATCCCCTCTTTCAGTGGTATTCGCAAAAGTAATGAAATTTTAGTAAATCTCCATATGAAATGCTGAAACTCAGCATTTAATGCACAAGGTTCGAGAGTAATTATAGTAGTTGTACAGGTAGGAGCAGTGAAAATATATGTAGCAGCAGTGGAGGCGCTCAGGAAAAATGAAAGAGGAGGAATCTCAGTTTTGCACCAAAATTGGTGCAAAAACTAATTTGGGTCCCACTTATTGAGTATTGTAAAATCTCATTCATAGTTAAGCATCTGATGCCCTGCTATTCCGAAACTGGCCGTTCTCGCCCCCTAATCGCCTGACTTTTCGGATTATCTTTAATGTTATAAGAAAGTACCATTGAGGGGAATTTGTTAGAAAATGGAAGGGTTTTTAAGAAAATATTTTCCTTTTTCAGAGATCTTAACTTAGATGCTTGAGTCCTTTTTGGATCTCTATGGATCGACCTTTGCTTACAAACCCAATAATATAAATTAGTATTTTTACAAGAAAATGCCAGAAATTTACAATGCATTAATTCAACAAATGGTTTGAGGTCTTGATTGAGAATGGACTGAACAAAAGCATATGCTATTGACACATTTTGTGGTCTCCTTGAACATTATGGAATGTAATGTGCATAGCTGCCATATGTCATGTGTCTATCACTATCTTGTAAGTATTGTACCGTCGCGCTCGTTTCACACCACCCAGTGTGAAATATTTAATTTTGGACGATTTTCATTTTCACATCAACCCACAAATAATTAATTACAATAGTCTGTCATTTCACACTTCAATGGCCGCCAAGCCCCAGTGCGTGGCCACGGCCTGGCGGCCCGGGCGGGGGCGAGCCAGCCCCGGCTCGCGCCGCCACCGCCCGGCCACACAGGCTCA